>WBMV01002023.1:0-203199 GCA_013396655.1 Campylorhamphus procurvoides | reverse complement strand
GGACTGGGATGTCCAGCCCTGGGTCAGACTGACTTCTCAGCCCTGGGTCAGTCCAGGATGTCCAGCGGTGATTCCTCCCCAGGTGTCCATCCCTGGTTCATTTCAGGATGCCCAGCCTTTGTTCATTTCAGGATACCCAGCCCTGGTTGATTTCAGGCTGTCCATCCCTGGTTGATTTCAGGCTGTCCATCCCTGGTTCATGCCGGGGTCCCCAGCCCTGGCAGGGTCTCTCACCCCTGTTCGCCCTGGTCCAGTCCCTGCCCCCCGAGGTGACACTGCCCCTCTCTGCAGGGGGAAGTCTGCAACATGATCAACAAGAAGTACAGCGAGTTCCTGCCCAGCATGCAGAGTGCAGAGGAGCTGGTGGCACAGGTGGACGGGCTGTCCAGCAACATCGACGTGCTCAGGACGGACATCGAGAGCAAGGTGAGCCCTGCAGGGAGCTGGGAGGTTCCACCCACTTGCACCCCAAATCTGCAGCCCCCACCCCACTGTGGTGTGTTGTGAGGGATCTGGAGGGAGGAGGTCATGGCCCCAAGGCTGCCAGAGCTCAAGGAGTGTTTGGACAACTCTCTCAGGCACGTGGTGGGATTTTGGGGTGGAGGCAGGGCCAGGAGTTGGACTCGATGATTCTTGTGGGTCCCTTCCCACTCAGGATATTCCAGGATTCTGTGACTTCTACTAAGAGCCCTGGGTGATATCACCCCCAAGGAATGCCTCGAGGTGACACAGGTGTGTGTGGCAGCAGGGTGGAGGTTAAGAGCTGTCATTAAGGGGTTGTCTTCTTGTTGTGCTGGTGGGAAAGTGTGTCACAGTGTCCTCCAGAGAGAAGGACCAGTCCTCGCTGGTGCAGGGGGTGTGACACACAAACTGACCAGCTGCTTGTTGGTCCCACAGTGGTTTTAGGGCAGAACAGGAACTCAAAACATATCTGTGCACATCCACTGAAGTGTTAAGGAGAACATAAGCAGCTCCTGCAGGTCAGATTGCAGACCCACACACTGATTGTTGCCTCTTTGATGTCCCAACATCTGGAGTTCTGCAGTGGTGTTCATTGAGAATTAAATTTCAGCTCAGTTCCAGCATTCTTCTCTTTTAATGACTGTGCTGAAGGAACACTGAAGTCATTCTGACTGCATTTTAAGACTGGATTTCCTTTTACAATGCCTTTAAAAAAACCCTGTAATCTGGTAGGAACTAGATAATCTTTCAGGGCCCTTCCAACCCTAAACATCCTATAACTCTCATGTATTAAATGTCAGTCTGTGTTTCTAATGCTTATACGAAGTAAAATGGATGGAGACTTTTTCCTCCTCACCAAATTATTCTAATAGCAGCAATACTTTAAATCTCACGTTTGAGAGGAAATGAGCCTGATAACAATTGCTGTCACTGAAAATGTTGTTATTTTAGGTCCAGCGAGATCTGAATGTGGCTGTTGCTGAATTTACTGAGTTGAAGCAGCAGCTGGAGCGAGACACACTGGTTCTGAGTGTTCTGAAAAAGCTGCAGGAGGTGAGCAGAAGTGGGGGGCACCTTAAAATCATGCTCCTCAGCCTGAGACATTATGCTGGCCTTCTCTTTTCAATGTTTGGAACTCCCCTGTCTCTAACTGTGTTGCTTAAAAATTGTACTTTTAACAGCAGAGCTGTTAAATCTGTTATCTCTGAAACTGTCTGACTGTTGCAGATCGATAGAGCTATTAAAGAGCACAAGACTGCATTGAGGGAAAAGAAATATATTGCAGCAGCTCAGCAACTGGAAAAGGTAATAATGGCTTCTTCAGCATAAGTTTCACTGCCTGGTTTTGCTTAGCAGGGGCAGCACTTAGCAGTGTTTTGTGTCTGGTCCTTCCCACCAGGCACGGAGCAGCCTGAGGAATCTGGAATCCCGCAAGGGCTTTGAGCTGAAGATCCTGAGAGCTCTTGGCACGGAGCTCACAGTGCAGACACAGAACATGCTCTATCATCTCGGGGAGGAGTGGCAGAAACTCATCGTGTGGCAGCTCCCTCCTTCCAAAGGTGGTTTGTTTCACTGTTTTTCCTTCACTGTGTGAAATGCCTGTTTTCAGGCACTGACAAGATAAGAAATACAGTAAAACTGTTGGACAGAGGTGGTTTGAGCTCTTTGGGAAGAGGGAGAATATTGCTTTTGCTGCCACCTGAGGGCTGCAGGAGCTTCTCATGTCCCATTCTGACAGAGATGGTGGTTCTTTGTGTTTAGAAATCAGCCTGGAGGCAGTGGTGCTCTCAGAGCTGCACTTGCACACCATGCCATCCAAGGAGGAGGAGATTGCTGGCCCACCTGTGGTGTCTGTGCTCCAGGCCTTGGCTGTCCTGGGAGAGCTGCACACCAGGCTGAAAACTTTTGGTAAGACACACCAGACAAACAGAGCCCCAGTAGCCCACGTGGACAGGGGTTCAGGCTTGGGGATGGATACTGAGGTCCAGGTCACTCCAGCAGTACACTGGAAAATCTTTCTCTGCTTGGCTTATGTTTCCCACTGATTCTGAAGTCAGTGCTGTCATTCTTATTAATAGTAAACTATTTATCCTGTTATTTACCTGGGATTATTTATCCTTTCCTTAAAATTCAATATGCTCTTAATCTGTGACTGTGTGGTGTCATAGTCTGATGCTTAGTCTTTGACCTCATTAGCTCTTCTCTGATACAGCTAATCTAGAGAGTGTTTCTTCCACTTCCTGCAGAGTCTCTACATCCAAAATAGGGTTGGACCTCACTGGAGCAAACTGCTGTTGGAAAACATATTTGTTGTCATTTCCTCAGGCCAGTTTTTGCTGAAGTACATCCTCAAGCCTCTGATTTCATACCCATCCCTGCAGCCACTCACTGAGGAGCAGCCAGACGTGTTCATCCTGAGGTTTAAATCTGAGGAGCCTGCCTTGGATGAGTCCTCTCCTATGGAGGTTTTTGACAAGATTAAGCTTATTTTTGAAGCTCTCCACAAATACCTGCTAAGTAGGTAGTTTCTCCCTTTTGTAATTAATCTGTGTTCAGTACCTTGTTCATGTAATTGGAGCAGAAGTTTCTAGAATACATGGTTGTTAATCACTATTATGTATAAGGATAATGAAGGAGGAAAGTCTTTTGAACTGGTGAAGGGTCTGCTCCAGGGAACGGTTGTGTTAAAATGCATTTGTGTTCTCTGGAATCCAGATGTGCCTCTGGAGCAGCCTGGGGAGGACAGGAAGGATGGCAGAGTTACACTGGCAGAGCTGCTGGGTGAGCTCATCTGGGAAGAGCTCTCAAACTGCCTCATTCAGCACTGCCTGGTGAATTCCATCCCAACCAACAGCAGCAAACTAGAGCAGTATACAGAGGTGGGTCTCAAAAAACCCCTCAGAAGGTGCCAGGTGGCCAGTTTGAACACAGGACCCCAGGTAGTCCAGTGTGGTGACATTTGAGTGCTTACTGCCCTCTAAACCCTATTTACATCCCTTTCAGCTGAGTGAAAGTTTATACAAAATTTTAGTTTGGTTCTTTGATTTTAGGAAACTGTGTTAACGTAGAATACATGTCTGCTCTTCTCAGGTGATTAAATCCACAGAGGAATTTGAAAAAGCCTTAAAGAACATGCAGTTTTTGAAAGGAGACACGACTGACTTACTGAAATATGCCCGTAACGTCAATTCCCACTTTGCCAGCAAAAAGTGCCAGGATGTGATTGCAGCAGCCAGAACCCTGATGACCTCAGAAATCCACAACACTGTAAAGGTGATGCAATGCACAAGTTTTCCTATGTGGAAAAATAGGACTTGGGGAAGGATTGTCTAGAACATTCAAGTTGGTGTTTTGTGGAGCACTTGGGATTATTTGGGGATCTTGGCAAATAACAATTTCTAAACATTTTTAATAGTTCTGCAGTCTTGTGTTTCTCTTGGGTCTTAAATATCTGTTAATCAGTGCTTTGCAATCTTGCACAGTCTCCTTTCTGTGGGCTCTAAATTCCATTATACCTCTCTCTTGCCTCCCCTTAGATCACACCTGACTCCTGTGTAGCCCTACCACAGCTTCCTCATCCTGGCTCAGGAGATCACTTGAAAATGCAGAAACCCTGCAACCTCCTGCATAATGGCACAGTGAATTTGGAGAATGAGACCAAACTGAGCCAGTACACCTTCTCCCTGCCCTCCTGCCGCATCAGCTCGTCCGTGGAGCAGCTCATGGAGCTGGTTTATCAGACACTCTTGGAGGCCACAGTCAGCACAGACCAATGGTAGGAGTTAGTTATCAATAACCTGTGTGTCAGAAGCTCATTGCCTCTAGCAACATCAAGCATCTGTTAATAGATTAAAAGAACTTTAAATAGTAGAATATTCTTAAAAAAGAGAATTAGTCATTAAAGTTGCTCTCATCTTGTCTGGAGGATGCAAGCCTGGAGACTGCAGGAGACTGGTACAGCTGATAACTCTGCAGTACTCAGATGAAGCAGCCTTTTGGAGTTAGGATTTCAGGGAACATTCAGGTGCACTGCCTTGTATTTTAGCTGTTAAAGCAGTGTAGCTGTGGTAAACTCCCTGGTGTGCACAACACAGCTCATGGCTTCTTGGGAGAGATGCTACTGCAGTGTTCACTTCACTGTTTTATCCCACCTTAGCTCTCAGCTGTTTAGAAACATCAAAGCCGTCTCTTTTCTCCAAACCAAATGATAAGTGCTGGCACCCATTGTGAGCAGAGTTGTTGCTGTGTTTGTGCTGGTGAAAGCAAAGAGCTCCAGCTCTGCAGCTGGAAGGGCTTGTGGGAGAAAACAAATATTTTGGGGACCCACATAAAGTCTCCTTTAAAAACCAGAGACAACGGCCCTGGAGCAGGAGAGTTGCCCAGGTAACCAGCTGCCCTTTAGGGGCAGAGGGAGGGCTGAGTGTTTGTGCACACCTGGTGGGGAAGGGACACTGTCCCCTTTGTTCCTGGGGTTTCACATATCTCCCTTCTGCTGTGAGGGCAGAAGCTTTTCCACACTGAACTTACAAGGTCACCACAGCCTTTGTGAGTTTTCCAGAAAGTTGACATGGCTGTAATTGATCCTGGCAATCCACCCTTTGTGCCAGTGCCTCAGTGCTAATAAACCCTTGTTTTGGAGAAGGCTGAGGGTCACCTGTGAACAAGACATTCATTCCAGTGACAGGCTGACATGAGCCTCATTTTCCCTGTAGCTGTGTGCAGCTCTTCTACTCCGTGCGGAGAATCTTCCAGCTCTTCTACGAAGTGGTGCCAACATACCACAAGTAAGTGTGTCTGTGTGTGTTTCCCAGGGCCTGCTTTGAGAGGGAGTAATGCTACTGGAACACTCCCACTTGTCCACTGCAGCCAGAGATTACCAAGGGCTTCCTCCAGCAGCAAAAAGCTGCTGCTCCTAATCTGTCACTAATCATACCTGTGCAGAGTAGGTGCTTGAGGGTTTCTGAGTTGTCAGTCTCATGAGCAAGGGGATGGTTGAAGTTCTTACATGGTTGTATTTGTTTCCAGCCACATAACTTTGACCCCAGGTCTGATGCACAGGTTTTTTTAATGATGTTTTTGCTGCCAAAAAAAGGAGCAATAAAGACTGAAAGGACACAATCCCGTCAGAGAACACTGGAGTGTTCCTGACAGGACTTCTCTCCTGTTTGAAAGTCCATTGCTAGAATAAGTGTGGGTATAACACATGGTTCAAATGCCTCATCCCAGACTCCTTTTCTGTAAGATCCTTTGAGGAAGGGACAGGTTAAATGTTTTTATTCTGACTGATGTCAATCAGGCTTTGCCCATTTTCTGCAACATGTGCATTGAGTTTTGCCAGGGAAAGCATGACTGTTTTCTTAACAGATTAATACATAAATCCATTTCTTCCTTCTCTCTTCCTCCTTCCTGGGGCAGGGAGAGCCTGCAGAAGTTCCCCCAGCTGGCAGCCATCCACCACAACAACTGCATGTACCTGGCTCACCACCTGCTCACCCTGGGCCACCAGTTCCGCTTCTGCACCACCAACATCCTGAGCAATGAGGCAGCCTCCTTTGTGGACCTGGTGCCTGCCTTCAGGAGACTGGGTAACTTCACCTTTAGTCCTGAAATACACTTGATGGGTCACAGGGAAATCAGTCCTGCCAGTTGCTGCTGGATGGTTTCATGTAGGTGTGGCTGCTGACTCAGTGGGAGCAGTGCATTGTTAGTTTTTGGACAGGTAGCAACAACATTTTCTAAATTGGGAAGTCTTGGCTCTTTGAGACCCAACTCTTGTCCAGCACGTAATTCTAAGAACATTCTGCTACTCTGCTCCTTTTCAGAAGTGCTGCACAAGAGCATACTGGTTAAATTGGTTCTATGGGACTGTTTAGGGACTGGAAATTCGATAAAAAATAAAGCACTATGGCAAGTTCATTATTCAGCAGTTACAGTCATAAATAGGCAGAGCAAATTTAGTAATTGCTTCTCTCTGCTTGCTTTTGCTCCTAAAGGGATGGAGTGTTTTAAGGCCCAGATGCGAGTGCAGAAGGAGGAAATCCTGGAAAGGCTCTCAAGTGCCAGGAATTTTGCTAATATGGATGATGAGGAGAATTTCCATGCAGCAAACAAAGCAATAAGGCAGGTAAGGAAGGCAGTCAAAACATGCCTTTGTCTGCAGGGAAGGTCCAGTGTGAAGGTCCAGAGAACTGGGCAGAGTTTCAGCAGAGTGGAACTCTTAAAACAACTATTTTCTGACGTGATGGATTTTTTTTTATCCTGGACTGCATTTTTAGCAGGATATTTCATTGCCTTTTGCTTATTTCAATGTGGCTTCTGACCATATGTGGTCACCTTATCACTTGGGGCCTTTCCTAATGTTCTTTTTTGCTAACATGGAGGTAACACACAGCTGTTCATTCCAGGTGTTGCATCAGCTGAAGAGGCTGGGCCAGGTCTGGCAAGATGTCTTTCCAGTGAACGTGTACTGCAAGGCCATGGGGACCTTACTGAACACAGCCCTGGCAGAGATTGTCACCAGGATTGTTGCCCTGGAGGTACCTGCTGGGGTGAATGTGCCAGCCCTGGGGTGGTGGGGACAGTTGGCATTTGTGACCCCTGGAAGTTCATCTCCAGATCAGATTTCAGGGGAACAGTTACCTTTCACAGAAATTATAATTGTGTGTCCATGGGAAATGCTCACAGTACCAAATTTTCATTTCACTTTGCACTCCAGAAACAAATCTCCCTGCTCTCCACTGTTGTGTTTTCTCAACTCCAGGATATCTCTGCAGAAGATGCAGACAGGCTGTACTCCCTCTGTAGGATCATGGTGGAGGAGGGACCCCAAGTTTTCACCCCTCTCCCTGAAAAAGACAAAAACAAGAAGTACCAAGAGGAAGTTCCAATTTATGTGCAGAAGTGGATGACATTCAAAGAGCTGATGATCATCTTGCAAGCCAACCTCCAGGAAATAGTAGATCAGTAGGTGTTTCCCTTTCTTCCTTCTCAGTTGGTTCTCAGCAGGGAGCTGGGAAGTGTCTGATACCAGCAGGGCCTGTTCAGAGGAAAGGCAGTCACTGCTGATGAGGATCAGGCAGGGTGGTTTTGTCTGGGTGTTCTTAGACCATTTCAGGCTTGCTCACAATTTCCTGCAGCTGAAGGAAAGGACCAAGTCCTCAGAGGGTTGATTTCATGTGCCATTTCTGGGCAGTTTGGTCAGATAAAGCTCTTTCTCTCCCATGCAGGTGGGCAGATGGGAAGGGCCCTCTGGCAGCTGAATTCTCAGCAGCTGAAGTGAAGAGTCTGATCCGAGCCTTGTTCCAGAACACAGAAAGGAGAGCAGCAGCACTGGCCAAAATCAAGTAACTCCCTGTTTACACCTGCACCTTGCATCCTCTGATAAAGCAAGAGCAGACTGAGACTTTCAACTATTCTCTTGATTCGACCTTTTTTATTTCTACTGGTATAAAAAAAGATTAGAATGGGGTAAGTGCTTTCTGGAGCTTGGCTGGGGGAGAAAAGGAACATTTCCTGGTGTTTGAGGGCAGAGGGTGTGGTCTGGGAGTCTGGGACCAGAAGAATCACAGGTGAGGAACACACAGACACTGCCTGCAGGCAGAGCTTGAGAATTCCATGAGCTGGTGGGTGTGCAGTCCTGGGGAAGAAGAGATGCTTTTGCTGATGGTTGCTCATTCCCATTCTCTAGGATTTCATCTTCCTTTTCAGCCCAGCATAGAAAAATAAACCAAACCTTGTATCCAGCATCTCTGTGGGCTGGCACTGCTGCCAGACAAGCTCCCATGTGAGGGGCTGTGTAACCTCATCTCAAACTGGCCTCAGGGTCCTGGAGGGGACTTCTATTGCTCAGTAGTGACTCTCATCTATGCAGTGCTACATCAGGGGGCCTGTGGCCCCTGTGTCTTACCTCTTCTGACCCTGCAAGTTACACATGATATCCACAGACTCAGAGCTTTTGGTGTCCTCCCAGGAATGCTGAAGTGCCAAACTTAGCTCTTTCCCACCTCAGGATTCTCTGAGGGACAGACCTCAAGAGAGCAACAGTTTAGGGGGGATGTCAGGAAAGGAGATCCTGTGCAGAGTGAACTGTTGGTCAAGACACAGGGTTTTACACAAGTAGCAAAATTCTCTTATTTCTCACGGAAAATATCTTAACACTGACTTAGAATTTTTCAGTCTCACTTTACCATCTGTAGAAGCCAGTTCAGCTCTTTCCTTTAGGTTTTTGTTGGGTGTGAACTGGGTAGCTCTGGTGTCATTCTGGTATTACATTTTCTGTCCTTTAAGAGTGTGGGAATGCAGGAGGGAAGGGAGATACCAAAGCAGAATCTGACTGCCACTTCAAACTTAGCTTTTTCTTTTGTTCCCCTCCAAGTAATGTACTCAAAGGCTGGGAGTGTTTCACTTACACTGACATCCCATACTATCCCCTGTCCCTTTACACACAGCAACCAAAAAAACACATCTTTTGAAAAACACCACTTCTCCCATGTTTATTGTTCACAGAAATGTAATTTGCTATTTTCTTTAATAAACTATTTATACTGAGGATGTTTGGAATTCTGTTCAGGTTACAAGTGACAGGATGAATCAGTCCCTGTTCTCCACTTATTGCGTGGAAGAGGCAAAGTGTAGCTCTGTGAAGTCTCTCCTTGCCTGATTTCTAGTAGATCTAGTTAAATAAAAAAAGAATACACTAAAAGAAATCAGTGCCATAAAAGAGGTTGTGCTGGAGGCTCATGGGTCAAGGGGAAGGACAGAAGGAGTTCAACAGGGTGCTGGCACTGGGATTTGTCTATGGGACATGCTGGCTGGACACTCCTGGGCTTACCTCAGTGACCTGGTGAATCCAGGGCAGGAGCTGAGCCACGTTGGTGTAGACCCCGGGGTGGTTGGGCTCAGCACAGCCCTGGCCCCAGCTCACGATTCCCACCAAGCGCCACGTGGATCCATCCCAGCACACCAGGGGGCCCCCACTGTCCCCCTGTGGGGCAGAGCCAGGCCTGAGGGAGCTGCTCTGCCCCATGGGCAGGTCAGGCAGATCCCAGGATAGGTTGGGCTGGGGTGGGGGAACCTTGAAGTCCATCCCATTATCCCCTTCCACTAGCCCAGGTTGCTCCAAACCCTGTCCAACCGGGGATGGGACACCCAAAACTCCAGGCAACCTGTTCCAGTGCCTCACCAAGGACCTCATCATCAGGCTGGCATCTCCCACCCAGCCTTATTCCATCAGCTGTACAAGAAGCTGGAAGGAGGATCCAGGTGTGCCCCCAGCACTCCCCACCTGCTCCCCAGTGTTACCTGGCACGCATCCACCTGCCCCCGGGGGTACCCAGCACACAACATCCTGGCAGTGAGCTCCCCCGAGTACATGCACGAGCTGTTGCACCTCTTGGTGCCAATCAGGGGCACCAGGGCTTCCTTCAGAGTCCCGGCCACCTGTGCTGGGGACGGGGAAAGAGGAGCCAGGACGGAAGCAAGGTTTGCAGGGAGCAAGGGGGGAGAGCAGGGCACTAGCTGGGCAAGTCAGAGATGGGGAAATGGTATTGTTTTATGGGATTAGGGACAGTCAGACCCACAGGAGGTGTGGATGTGGGTGCAGGCTGGGGGTGGGATGAGGGCAGTGGGAGCATTTGGAAGCTCACGTGGAATGGACAGGGCAGTGGGGAGCAGGGGGAAGGTCTGCTGAGGGACAGGACCAGAATGGGAGCTCACCTTGGTCAGGTGTGGTGTAGCCCCAGCCAGAGACCCAGCACTGGGTGCCCTGGAGGAGGTCCTGGTGGGAGGGCGGCAGGCACACGGCACGGATGGCACCTGGGGAGAGGGTGACAGGGAAAGGGCCAGGGCAGCGGGGACAGCTTGGGCAGCATCCCCCAGGGAAGGGCTGCAGAGCCCTCAGCCTGGCTCACAGATGTGAATGGGTATCCTGCAAGAGGATCAAGGCCAGGCTGGATGGAGCTCTGAGCACCCTGGGCTTGTAGAAGGTGCCCCTGCCCATGGCAGGGGGTTGGAACAAGATGATCTGTAAGGTCCCTTCCAGCCCAGGCCGTTCTGTGATTCTATAAAGAGCTGCCCTGAGTGGGCAGGTTCAGAAGAGGCTGGTTTTGGGGCAGTTTTTCATTGTGGGACAGGACAAACAACTCCACACAAGGACAGGCCAGCATCTTACTGGAGAAATTGAGGGGGACTCGGAGCTTCATCAGGGCGATGTCGTAGTCGAGGCTGTTGTCGTTGTAGAGCGGGTGGTGAATGATCTCCTGGACTGACACCCCAGCCTCCTGCCTGAGGGAGCCGTGGGTGATAAACCCTGCAAACACCAGCCAGGCAGAAGCCTGGAGCCTCCTGGAGCTGAGCAGAACACAAGAACACATCAACACAGACCAGAGGGCAGCAAGCACTTGCACCTGGGGTGGGCACTGGGAGCTCCAGGGGTACCTGTGCACACAGTGAGCTGCAGTGAGGATCCACTCCCGTGCCAGCACGGAGCCCCCACAGCGGTGCTGGGAGCCCTGGCACACACTGACCTGCCAGGGCCAGCGCCCAGGGGGCACATCTGCCCCCCCGACCACCCGCACAGCCCCGGTGGGCAGCCCACACTCTGCAAGGCATGGGTTAGAACAGGCTGCACACCCCCACGGTGGAGGGCGAGGAGACAGGGGGAACAGGGGAAAAGGAAGGCTGGAGCCAGGCAGAGATGCTGGGGATACAGGGGAGGAGGGAATCACTCACCTGAGCACCTCAGAGCCACAATTCGACCTGACTCACAGCTGCTCCTGTGCAGGAATAAACAGCAGGAATAAATCCTCCTGGCCAGGATAAACAGCAGCCAAAATCCCCGGGGCACCGAGGAGCTCCAGGGAGGCTCCAGCAGTTCCCAAAGGGGCTGTTTGCTGCACAGCACCTGCACAGTTTGTTGTGCTCTTAAGCCTGAAAAAGAGGCTTCAGCAAACTCTGCTTCCCCCAGAGCTGCCCTTACCTGACCTGCCACAAGTCTTCCAGGCTGCCTTCCTGGTGGGGTCTCACCTGGAGGAACTGTTGCCCACCAGTCACCCTGACATCTGTCAGGTTCACTCCTTTCTGATGGGTCATTCTGCAGAGACAACAGGAATTGTCCCAGGAAGGGGATCAGGAAGGTGACCCTGCCACGGGAGCAACGCTCTGCAGTCCTTCAGCTCTGGGCAGGGAGGATCTTCTGGAGCTGTTCCTGCAGGTCCCCATGTCATCCCAAGTCTGGGTTCCACCTGCACTCCCCAGGGAGCTGTGTGAGCTGGCACTGCTGCCCTGACAAACCCCCACCCTTCAATCTGCTTTTGCCAAGACCATCCCCTGCAGAAAAAGGGCAAACAGGGGCCAAAGCAGCTGCCTGTGCCATGCCCACCTGAGGTACCCGAGCTGCTGGCACAGCAGAGTGCCCAGGGAGTGATTCCAGCCCTCGTGGCACACCAGGAGCCAGCCAGGGTGTCCTTCCACCTGAGCTTCCAGCAGGGAGCCTGCCGTGTTTATTCTGAAAGACACTAAAGCCATTCCATCCAAGACAACCTGTGACCCCCCTCTTTGCAGTGTACACAGATAAAGTAAGAAAAAACCCACCCAAAGCCCCAGAAAAAACCCATTTGAGGAATGAGAAACTATAAATGAGCACAGTCACAGAGGGGACACAGGGAAAGAGCCCTGCAAGAGTTTTCTTTGCTGTGGGACCCCTTCATGCAACAAAGCTGTAATTCTGGGGGAAGCAGCGGGGCTTAGAATAAAAAAGCAAGGTCAGCAGGAGATATTCATCTTTATAAAGCCTCCTCTCTGTTCTCTCTGGGCTTGGCAGGCACTGCCCTGAATGCTGCTCCCCTCTGCCCACCCTTTTGGGCACGAAGCAAAGATACAAACCTGTACTGGGAGCCCCCCGGACCACGGGCTCGTCCTCATCCCTGTCCCCGCAGGCTGGGATCACATCAGGACCCTGCAGTGTTGGGGAGCCCTGCTCTGGCTGAGCCTCCTGCAGGTGTTTCACTTCAGGAGACAGAGAAGGGGTGAAGATGGACTCACACAGCCTGGGCAGCACCCAGGATGCACGATATTGGGGACCATCCCACGCTGCCACTGGAAGAGGGCGATGAGCCTCTCTGGCCACATCTCTCCATCACTGGCCAAGGAGCTCCCACCACCCCCTGCTCCGGTGATGCCACCCCAAATTCACCCAGTGTGGCAGCAGGGCTGTCCTGGAGTGACACTGACCCAGCAGCCACGTCCCCGCTGCCATCCCTGCCAGCAGCCCCACGACCCCGAGCAGCAGGAACAGCCTCCTGAGCGTGCAGAGAGTCCCAAAAGATGTCTCAGCAGAATCTTCAAAAGAGGGACAGAGGATCAGTGTGGCTTGCCCATCTCACAGCTCTCCCAAGCCCCTGGGTGGCTGTGCACCAGTTTCTGAAAGACACTAAAGCCATTCCACCAAAGACAACCTGTGACCCCCCTCTTTGCAGTGTTCTGTGCAGGGTCACACACAGATAAAGTAAGAAAAAACCCACCCAAAGCCCCAGAAAAACCCATCTGAGGAATGAGAAACTATAAATGAGCACAGCCACAGGCAAGGCCAGGAGGAGCTGAGCCAAGGCAGAGGGTTCTGTGACTCTGAGCAGCCTGCCCATCCCCAAAGCCCACGAACAGCTCACCCATGTGTGCCAGGGAGGGCTGTGCCCCCCGTGCCCCCCTCCTTGGCTCGGCTGTCCTGAGGCTGTGCAGCGCATCCTCGATGTGGTCGGGGTGCTCGGGTAAGTCTGGGCTCTGGGGAGAGGAACAGAATCCCAGGAGCAGATCAGTGGCAAAGGCTGGCTGTGGTGGAAGGGGACAGGCTCTGGAATCCCTTCTCACCATGGCAGCAGGAGCAGAGCTGTGGGAGCTGAGCACACAGATCTCCAGTGACCCAGCTCAGGTTCCCCAGCCTGACTCGGTGCATGCGCAGCAGCCACGCTCGAGGGACTCCTTGTTCCCAAACCCCCCTTCTCCAGCTCACAGGGGCTGGGGGGATTGTTCAGCTGACCCTGTGCCACCCCTCCACCCCTCTGCTCCTGGGAGATGCTCAGGCTGGGGAGCCCCAAGGGAACACTTCCATCTCTCCCCAAGCGAGATCAGCAGCTGTTGAACTGCCCCAGCTCTCAGACCCATCTCCCACCTGCTTTCCCCCTTTAACCCCCCCATTACCTGCCATATGAGAAGCCCCAAGTGCTGCTGAGGGGCAGTGGCACTGCCCAGGCTGTTGGTGTGAGTGGCTCTGCTGGCTCTGAGCACCTTGGGGATCGAAAAACCCTTAGCTGGGAAAAGATCAGAAAAGAGCGTGGAGCTGCTTTTTATCACCCCCACATCTCCAGCACACCAAGAGCAGCAAAGGTCAGGCAGCAGCTCTCAGCTCAGCTTCTCATTTTCCACATAATTCCTTGTTGCTGAAAGATGCCAGTGCTCTGTGGACAGTGAAGAGTTTCTAACCCACAGCTTGGGTACTGGCTGGGTCATGTTGGGGCAGGAGATGCTTTTCTTACCAGTGCAGAGTTCTTGGGGAACAGAAATTGCTTGTGCTGCTGCATCTCCTCATCCTCCCCCGACCCAGAGGATGCTCCAGCACCCAAGGTGCTGCCACATCCCCAGAACCAAAAGCAGAATCAGACCAAAAGGGCTGTCTCATGAAAGAAAGACCTGTCTTATTTACATACCTCTCCATCCCCAAAAGATACAGCTGATGGCTTGTTGCTCAAAACAGCAATGAATTGTTAATGCTATTTAATCAAGGAAACTTCTATGAATGTTTCATGACCTGTCCTGCAGGTTCGTGCTGTCCATGAACAGCACCAGGTGTGTTGTGACACAAACCCAGCCTGTGCTGGGCAGATGGTGTGAAAACAGGGGGGTTGGGGTTGCTTTGAATTCTTTAATTCAGGCCCCCCATCTCATGTAGTGTTTAGATCAGAAAGCAACAGAGAAGGCTGCAAATATCCCCCAAATCGCAACCTGGCTCAGGGACTGACCCTTTCCTGGTGGTGGTTGTGCTGTACCAGCAGCACTGGAGCATCTCCTCAGCCTGGGGAGGACTGTAGATGGTGCTGGAGCACCAGTGGGAAAGGAGGGAGCAGCTGAGGCACCGAAACCAGCCTGAGCATCCTTTGCTGTTCTGGGCACAGAGGACAGGAAGGACTCACTCAGGCTGCTGCTCCCAGCAGGACCAGTTCAAGTCATCTCCTCTCTGAGCATCCCACGCCCTGAGGCTGCCAGAAAACCAACCTTTGCAAAAGTTAAACGAAGATGCAAAAGCTAAATGAAGGTGTGAGCACAGCCAGCAAAACCAAAAACACCTTGACTGCAACAAAACACAGTGAGCAGGGATCGGTCCATGCAGGGGAAATGATAAACCAGAGTCAATTCCAAAAGGATGCACCAGGAGCAGGTGGAAAATAAAGACACATCACTCAGCCCGTGCTGCCTCTCTGCTCTGAGTCATGCTCCTTCTTCCTTTTAAAACTCATTAAAGGAAGATCAATATTTCTACCCCTCTTGCTTGCCTGCAATAAGAAAACAGTGCCTGAAATGAGAGAGTTTTCCAAATTAAACACTGGCACACAGATGGAAAAGGGAGGGAGGGAAAGAGCACCAAAGGTGGGGTTTTTTTCCCCAGTTTTCAGCATTTTTTCTATGGTTCTGCAGAAAAATGAGGCAAAAGAGAAGCAACAGTGATGACAGACCTTGACAGCTGCTGAAACGTCAATGTCACAGGGATACCTGGCATGTGGCAGGGATGCTGTGAAGCATAAGACATTCCCTCTGTCATTTTTCTAACTTATTCCCACTGAAACAGCCTCCCCTTGCCCACTGGGAGCAGCAAGCCGAGCACAGCTGGGCAGCAACCTGCCAGATGTTGTCTCGACGCTGCTGTAACCCCAAAGCTGGCAAGGTCATGGCTGTGCACAGCAGCGTGAGGATCTGCTCTGGGAGAGGAGGGAGTTTGGCCTTGTGCTCTAACAAGCACAAATTGTCTCCCATTCTTCTGCTGAGATTAGCAAGGAAGGGTCGATAATTGGCACATAAAACTGTGCATTCAACACCTCACCCTGATGTTGTTCTCCAAACTCCCAATTTGAAGGTTTCAAAGCAGCTTTAACAGCCAGTTTTACTGAGTTTCACCTACTTTAATTGTCTGGTTTAGCCTGTGCTGATTGCTCCATTCTTTCCCACAAAAACTGAGTTCTTCCTCAGGGGTATTTTATAAGCATTTAGTGACAGGACAAGAGGGAATGGATTCAGACTGACAGAGGAGGTTTGGGTAGGATATTAGTTAAAAAATCTTCTCTGTGCAGGTGGGGGGGCCCTGGCACAGGTTGGGCAGAGAAGCTGAGGCTGTGCCATCCCTGGAAGTGTCCAAGGCATGTGAGCTCCAGTTCTGTGCTCTGAGGGACACCCAGTGTTTAAATCCCTACATACAGAGTGTGAAGCTGCAGAACCACCAGGGCAAACCCCTGGAAGTCTCAAAACTCTCTGTACCCACCCCAGAGGAATTCAAGGAGAGAAGACCCAATAAAAGCAGCCAAGTAAACGTGGAGCAAGGCAGGATTCCTTGGGGCCAGGACAAAAGCACAATCAGTCTCATGTTCCAGACTGCTGAAGCAAAAGGCTCTGCAACAACTGGGGGCAGAGAGGGGCAATAAGTGAGAAATGACCATTGATTTAATCCAGCAGCTGGAGTTCACAGATTCTCCTGCCTGTTCCACCTCTTGGACCATTTCCTTCCTCACCTCATTTCTTCTTCCTCCCCTTTGCCTCCTATCTAATAAAAGTGCCTCTCTGTGAGATAAGGCAGCTACTGGAAGGCTGTAATGAGAGAAATGGCCAAAAGCAACAGCCTAAAAACCTGCCTGGTCCTGGTAGCAGTCTGCCAAATCTCATCAGGGCTGATGAATCCTGGATTGTGTTTTCCCAGCAGCAATGCTGTGGTCAAAATAAAGGAAAAAAATACATAAAAAGTTAATAAGAAGCTCCCAAACAGCCTCCCAAACCCCCCCACCTCAGGCAGGGGGATGTACTGATGTGAAAGAAGGGAGTTTATGAGTTCATTTGCCTGATCCATCTTCCATTGCAGCACAGAGGCACTTGCAGAGCAGAACCCACCCCCTGCCCTGTTCCAGCCTCTCTCCCGAGGCAATTTGCTGTGTGATGATTATGGAGTTGAGAAGGCAATTTCAGGAAAACTACTTTCTAGAAGGAATTGAATAGAAGAACTATTATAACGTGATACACTAATTTATTCAAAAAGCAGGCAGGCAGGGACAATTTAAAGGCAATTCTCTGCAGAGACTCTTCCAGCCTCCCCAGGTCAAACACTGCAGGATCCAGAGCCTCTTGCTCCAGACAAGCAAAGACCAGGACTTTTTAGGGAAAGGGTGACAATTCCCAGGCCCTGTGAATGCCCAGAGCTCCCTGCCCTCCTGTATTCCTTTGTCTGAGGTCTCACTCATGACTGTCTCTTCCTTCAGACACCTCGTGCTTCCCATGTAAAAACAGATACTTTGCTGGATATAAAGCAAAAGGCCAGGGAGTGAATTGAAGCCTGCAAAAGTGCTATTACAGCACAGAAACACAATGAGCCAGTCAGTTCTGCAGCAGTTTCCTCATCTCTTGCTTCAGAGGAGCAGAGAGAAATGTCCTGATTCCTCTGCCTGGTGGGGCTATGATGGGAAATTCTCCCTGCTAACCTGGAGAAGGGCATTTTCATATCCTGCACCCTCCAGCTGATGCCTCAGAGGTGAGTGTGAGTTATTTGATGCTCATGTGTTTGTGCTTCTTCAGAGAACAGACAGTCAGAAAAGGGCTGGGCCCTGGATTCTCATCCATCACCTCATAAAGGCAGAATTTGAAGATGTCAGGGATGAAATGTTTTCATTGTCTGCAGCATGTTCCAGCACAAAGCTGTCCTGAGGGATTTCTCCTCGGAGACGAGCCGGAGAAGAAGAATTGTTAAGGAGCAATTAATATTGTGCTCCTCCTTTCCCATTTCCAAACACGGGTCATTTTGTCACTTTGTCACCCGACTCTTTGCCCCTGCAAATTGCTGAGGACCTAAACCCCAGGAAGAGAAAAGGGCAAGGCTTTCAGGAGGCTGGATGGCACTCACTGTACCCACACACTGTGCCCTAAAGCACAGCTTGGTGGAGCTCCAGGGGAATGGCCAGTGGGACAGCACTGGGACCAGTTTGGCACTGCAGATGGCACAGAGGGAGGAGCAGAGACAGGCTGTGACCCGGGCTGGCCTCACATCCCAGCCCAGACGGGCTGCCTGCCATATGGAGTGTGAGATACAGCAGCCCTTTGCCCTCCCCTGCAGCCCAGATGAAGTCACAGTGATGTCATGGTGGGTGAAGGGCTGCCAGCTCCTGCCTGTGCCTCTTCTTTTCCTCCCTGTGCCTCTTCTTTTCCTTCCTGTGCCTCTTCTTTTCCTGCCTCTCTTCTGTTCTGGGCAGTTTTCTCCCAGGATTTCATCCCAGCTGTTGAACAGCCACATTAGTAAAGCAGGTGTTGGTTGTGGTTTCCTCTAGAAATAGCTCTCCAAATGTGGGCTCATTAGGAAAATGAGCATTCCTAAGGAAGACAATTGGCTTCCCAAAGCCAGGCTGTGCCCACCTCGCCCTCCACAGCCCCACAAAGCCAAGGGTGCCCCTGGCTGCACCTGCAGGACACAGCCTTCCCTGCCCCAACACCACCCCCTGCTCTGCTCCCAGAGAAGTCCACAGCAGAGTTTTCCATTTCTGGTTCTTCCTCTGGATCAAGAAGCACTGCATTTGGAGAGCCTTTCTGCATCGTGTGCATCCCAGGGGACACATCCTTGCCAGGGCTTTGGGTCTGTAAGGGAGAAAATCGAGTTGCAATCAAGGTCCTGCCAGAAAGTTATCCACCTGTGAAGATGTACAGGTCTCTGGGCTGCCATTAGAGCCTGCTAAACACCCAATAAAATTAACTCCGTGCACTCAGGGGGAGCCTCTGCTTTCTCTGCACAGTTAACCTGCCAACATTCCTTGGAAATCTGTCATTGTTCAGCTCAGCAGCTTCTCACTCAGCAAGAAAAAGGTGTAGCCAGGAGTAGGTGGATGTTCCTGCCAGCCTTGCCTGCAAGACACTCGAGTGAGAGGCTACTAAGCCCAGCTTCCTTCTTAGGAACAGAAATAAAGGTTTCCCCAGCCAGCAGCATCCTTTTTCCTATACTCAGTTCCTTGTTGCATCCTCAGAATCACTTTCCTCTCCTCCACGACAGGGCACAAAGTCATGGCCAGTGCTGTTAACCAAAAGCAGCTGCCTCGAAGCTCACTCTCACAGCCTAATTATGGGTCCTAATTAAATAATTACACATTTTCCTTCGCTGTAATCACAGCCCCTACTTATGTAAATAAATATGCTGACAGCAATTACAGAATTATTAAAATCTATTACAAACTATAGATTCAGCTAAAGAGAAAACCACATCAGAGAGCTCCTGCCCAGGTCCAACCCACCCCCTGGACCAGCCTGCCTTCCCTTGTGCCCTCCCACCCTGACATCTCCTTTCAAACCAGGGATCCCCTTCCCACCTGGAATTCATCTGCCTTTCTCCAGGCTACAAAGTGAAACCTCTAATGCATCCAGACACAGAATTACTCCCTTTATGCCAGCATTTACTAGTGCCAGGCCCAGCAGCAATGCTCCAAGAAATGATATTTAGGGGAGTAAAATTCCAGAATAACCTTCCCTTCACCTTTCTTATTTATTTCCTCCCATAAACTCATATGAGGTTGTTACTCAGCACTTTAAAACAGTGGCCCTGAAGCCTCCCTGAAGGATCACCTAAAGCTCAAACAAAAAAATTCCCTTTCCTCTTGCTATTTCACCTCTGCCTGCAGCAGTTTGGCAAACGCAGCCTTTGCACAGCTCAGGAATTATCAGATTTGCAAAGCCTTCCCTGCCAACTGGGGAAGGGGAAAAAATGGGATTTCACTGAGGAACTGCTGCCGTACCTATTTATTAACTCCGATGCATATCAGCCCAATTTACCCTCCTGAAACAGACTCAGCTGTTTTCCAGGAGAAAATTCCTCTTCAGAACTCAGTGCTCTCATTAACTGCAAGATTTGAAGGGAACAAGGACATTTCTCTACGTGATGAAGCACCCTTGGCACTGAGCACTTCACTTCCCCGTCCTTCCCAGTTCCTATTGCTCTTTCTTTTGCTTGTCAGCCACTTTCCATCTCGATGGTTTCTGGAAGCAGAGACTCCCTCTGAACTGCCCATTCCAACATTCATTTTGCAGCTGGATCTGTGCTGGGACCTGACATCCCACTGACATCCCCCTGTGCCTTCCTTCTGCTCATTCAGTAACAGGGATTTGGGGGAAAAAAGCATCATCCACAGTTTTAGGATCACCCCTATTTCACACAACAACACACCTCAATCCTGCAGTCACAGCCTGGTTTATATGGGAAGGGGGATTTCTCTGTCCCTGCACAGTTTAAAAGGGGAAGGGGGATCCTGTGACAGAGGTCAAAAAGGGGACGAGGAGCCGAGCCCTGTCAGCTGGAAGATGCTCACTGAACAAATGGGGCTGGAGGTGGAAAATGTGACTCGTGGATGTGGCTGATTGCTCCCCTCCCGGCTGCCTCAGGTGTGTGGCTGCTCCCAGAGGCAGCTGAGCCCCGGAATGCAGGGCTGGGATGGGGGTCGTGCTATTCAGCAAGATATCCAGGTGAGACAGGGAAAATATCAGCTACAAATGAGCAACTTTGCCCTTCCCTCCCCGACTCCCCTGGTAGCAAACATGTCCATCAGTGCCAGATGAGCTTTTTTTGGGAGACAGCAGCACACAAACCCTCCCAGCTCCAGTCAGTGCATCTTGGCTTTACCCCCACCCCTTATCTTATTAAACAGTTTTTCCCATCACCACAACCCAGTGCTGATGAAAACACCCCCTCAGCATTCCTGCCAGCAAAGTGGAGTTCTTGTCATGGCAAGTGTGGAAAGGGAATGCATGACCTCATAAAATATCTGTATTTCCATAATGGGTATTGGACATTTCCCACAGATATTAGTAATGACTCCGCAATTGTAATAAAAACATTCCTAAATAATTCTTATATAATTATTCTGGAAAATACCGAGCTCAGGAGGAAACCAAACACACCTTTGAGCATCAACCACTTCCCCCTTCCCTTTTTTTTCTCCTATTTGTTTGACACAAGAAAGGAAGAATCATCCTAAATGGGAAAACAACCATCCTAAATAGGAGCCCTTGGGTCCTCCTGAAGCAGGGCCAGATCGTGGCATCCTCTGTGGCCCAGCAGAGCTTTTGTGCTGTGCTAAGAGGGTGCTTTGGCTTAACAGACTTGCCATCTGTGACTCGCCTTTTAGCCAAAAATAGACATATATTTTAGGAAGTCTCAGTGATCCAGATATTTTTGTTTTTTGAGTCATAGGGAGAATTGTAAAACTCAGCTTAGCTGCACAGCTCCAAAGGTGCCACGCTAATACACGTGGAATTACCTGGCTGGAGCTTCTGAGTGATTCATTTTCGGAGCAGTTTGGGCTCTGCAGTTCAGGGATGTGGCTCAGCTCGACTCTCTCAAGCCTTTTCTGCCCTGGTGATGCCTCATTAAATGCTGATGAACCCGAGGGCAAAGCGTTTCTCAACCAACACTGCCCATCCCAGAGCAGGAATTTTTTGCCTGCTGTGAACACACAGAGCAACCCAAGCACATCCTCACTCCAATATCCACCAGCAATAATGCTCTTTACTCACTCAAGACACCAGGTTTGGAAAAGCAGTTTGGAAATAAATCATCCCAAGCACAACACTCACCAACGTTGCTGTATTTGAGCCTAAAGATTGGGGGGTTTACCCCGGAATTACAAAGAGATGGTTTGCACACGCAAAAAAACATCAGTTTTCCCAATGCCAAGGAAACTTCTGCTTTTGTCATTGTGAGATGATGAGTCAGCCCCGTGTTTGCAGGCAAGCAGGGAGAAAAATCCTTCTTTATTCACACTTATAAGGGCTTTTGGGAGCTGCTCTTTCCTGCAGTGATGTGCACAAGGAATTTTGGACACCCCTGTCCCTCTGCCACCCAGGGAGAGCCCTGACTGTGCCCTGCACCCAGGCAGCTTTGGGAGCCTTTACTCATCAACACCTTTGTCTCCTTCCTTCTCACTCCAGCAAGATTTGTCAATCGCTGGGAGAGGAAGGGAGGCAGTGAACAAAGAATTGTGACGTTTGTCATGTTTCTCACAGCTGGTTATTGTCCCCAGCCCCCTGGGGAAAGGGCAGCAGCTGCTGTTCCAGGGACACTATTGCTGTCACCCTCTGAAAAAAAGACATTTCCATCAGGCCAGAAGACACAGCACATCCAACCATGGATTTCTGCACCAAAGGGGTGGCAGAAGCCCCATTCCCCCCAGTGACACCAGTACAGCACATCACCTTGTGAAGAGGGCAAGTCTGACCCTTTCTGTGCAAGGAGAAGGGCAGCAGGATGGTGTCTTTAACCCACCAGTGCCTGTGTTCTTCAACATCTCCTCAGGAACCATCTCTGGAGTGGATTTATGTCCCAAAACTTAGTCAGCTTCCCAGTCCAGAGGTCCAACACACAGCCCTGAACCTCCCAAACTCCCTGCAAGGCTTCTCATGGCAGGTTTGTTACTTCCAGCTGGCAATTTGCAAGGTGGTGATCTAATGAGTCATTAAAGGCAAACAAGAAATAGGAGAAAGCATTTGACTTAGCACTTCTTTCCAAAAAATACCTTAGCTGCAGAATTTTAAGTAGAGCGAACCAGAGCAATTTTAATAATATTAAGCTTAAACTGACAGCAAAAAGAGGGAATACAAAAGAGTAACAAAAACCCAAATATATATAAACCATAAAGCATTGTGAAAAGAATATGATTAAGCTTCCAAAGTTATACATCGAGAATTTAGACAGTGCTGGGAATGAGGTCTTTTTCTTCTCTGGTTGAGAAATATCCTCCCATATAATCAGATAACAAAGACTATAATAATTCATACAAAGGGAGCTGGTGCCTGCAGGCTTCAGGGGGGCTTCCATTTACTCTGGATGGAGCAGAGGAGATGCTGAGGGGCAGGAGTGGAGCAGCAGCTCCCAAAAGATCCCTGGAGATGGATCTGCTGCTCGGGCTCAGCTCTGCCCTCACCCCCAGCTCCCTCTAACTCATTCCAGAGCTGATTTTGGAGCACCAGGAAGGAAGGGGCTGTGACAAACAGCCCTGGTTTGCACAGAGAGATGAATAATCACACAAGGTCAGGCCCCCAAAGCTCTTTGCACCCTCTGTGCTCAGTGTTTGCACTTTTGGGGTCACAGGAGTTCTCATCTCTCACCAAATGTGTCTGGAGAAGGGAAGACTGTTTGTTCTCCTCTCAGAAATAACTGTTAGGTCAATTCATGTCTGGAAATGGAGGTTGGACTGAATTGTAGGGTCTGAAGGGTCATGAAGGTTTGGCTTTGGAGGCCCATCTCGATGTGTAATGCCATGTGCTCCTTCCCTTCTCCTGTGCTGTGTTATCCAGCTGAGCAGGGATAGGAGCAGTGAAGGAAGGGCTGGCACAGCAGCCACTGCAAAGCTGGACACAACACACCCTGTTTCAGAGCACCACTGCATCAAAAAGGGCTTTTCAGCCTCATTTTAGGGCAAATCACAGCATTTCTCATGTACCAACACAGCCTGCAGTGGCTGTTGCTTCCAACTCCCTCCCCAGTCATTAAGGGGTTCTGCAGTTTCCTCTGTGAAATGCTGTATTGATCAGAGCACATAATTACTGGTTAATAAAGGCATTCCTGATCAATTGCTGCCACCATAAAAATTCCTGCAGTGGCTTTGTCACTTCTCTGTCGGTGAGGTTTGCAATGTTTGGTAAATTGTCACTTCGTGTTTGAAAGCTGAAGAGCTTTGCAGTTGTTTGGTTTGGTTAATTGTGTTCTTTTGTTTAAAGAATGAAGGAGGAAGAAGAAAGAGACAGTCTGTAGTGATAGCTTCATACAAACCACAATCAGGCATTAAATCAGAATCCAGCTCTGTTTAGGTGGTGGTTCATGAGAGGGAAAAGCAAGGCAGGGACAGGGGGTTTGTGCCACCAGCTCTTGGCACTTTGTGTCCTCAGCTTTGGGAAGTCACCAGAACTCAGGGAGAGACCCCAGGGTGTGGGACCACAAACCTGTCCCCTCCTCCTTAAAAGTGTCACCCTGCCCCTTGGTCCACATGGCCTCCCTATGTGTGGGACACTTTTGGGTGACGCTGCACTGAGAGGCTGCAGAACACACAGGGAGAAACAGATTTGCCAACAGTGAATAATTAAGGATGTGATTCCTGCAGTGCTGGTTTTTCACTGTCACATAAACAATTACAGCAACAATGATAATAATAATTATAGCATGATATTGCCAGATACCAGGGGGATTAAACGTCAAATTAATATTTAGTAATGTTGGGATTAAGCAGAAATAACAGTTTTATGATTAGAGTCTGAAACTGCTGCTAATAATGACTGATTATACTCCTGCAGAGGAAGAATTACAAGTACTTAAGGACAAATAACCTTCCCTAAATTGTTGGCAGCTTAAAGCAGAGGAGTACCAAGAAGACCAATAAATTGTCTGTGTAATGGGGCTGTTTCGTGGACAGAGCAGAGGTGAGCGAGGATGTGAGAGCGGTTTCCAGCAGATAAAACAACAATTGCTTGTCTCCATGTCCACAGCTACCAAAGCTTTGGTGAGAAGTTAAACTTCTGAGCAAAAAAAGGATAATAAAACCCTTCTCAAGGAACGAGGCAGCCTGTCCTCTTCACTGGAGCCCCTGTAGCAGGAACCTTGTTTATTCGAAATTATTTTCAGTGTAACTTGGCAGTGCCTTGCCTGTCTGCCAGTTTCCAGCTCATTAGGTCTGTCTTTCTGATGCTGTCACCTCCTCTGGGCTCCTCTCAAAGGGCTGGTTCACTCCGTGGGTGTTTTCTCCCCATCACTTGGCAACACGGCACAGGCAGCACATTTGTCCTGCTGTGTAAGGATGGGAGTGAAAGAGAGACAGTCCCGGGGGGATCCCCACTGGTCACTCCATGGGAGGTGAGAGACTCCTGAAAAATCACAGCTGGGAATGGGGAGGGATCAGATTTTGGGCTGGGAGCAGCGAGCAGCAAAGAGAGATTTAGTGGGGAAGCTCCTGTGATGGGAGACAGGAGAGACCAACTCTCCCCCAGCCTCTGTCCTGTGTTTTGTATGATGGGAAAACATTGTTTATTCCTAATTATTACTGCATGCACATCCATCCCCTCTTGGCTCATCCTTTCCCTGACTGTCTCAGAACATCTCTGTTGGGAGGATCTACCAAAACAAGGATCTTGACAAGAAATTCCCTGCAGTTACCCTTGCCTACATCTTACTGTCTGGTTATTGCTTCAATACCACCTGTAGCATGTTGACACATTCCATAAGGCAGCAAGCCTGGAATTCTCTTAATCAGAAATACATTGCAGATTCCCACAGTAATCCTGCACTCACAGGAGTGTCATATGCAAATCCACCTGCTGAAAGCACACCTGGGCCACTGGGTGTGGTGATCCAAGCACAGCTACTCAGACACAGGAAAGAAAACAAATGGGATCCCAACTGCAATGTTCTAAGTTTGAAATTCGTGGCTGTGTTAATGCAGCAAACGTGACTTTGTGTGCATTAGGAACTCTCAGCTCCCCCAAAGGCACACTCCAGCAGCAGAACATGGTTAGGGAGGTGTTTCCATCAGATCTTCCTCACTGGAGATATTCCAGAACCATCTGGACACAATCCTGTGCCACATGCTTTGGGATGACCCTGTTTGAACGGGGAGGTTGGGCCAGAC
The DNA here is from genome assembly GCA_013396655.1 of Campylorhamphus procurvoides. NCBI lineage: Eukaryota > Metazoa > Chordata > Aves > Passeriformes > Dendrocolaptidae > Campylorhamphus > Campylorhamphus procurvoides. The sequence goes on along the minus strand of WBMV01002023.1, from coordinate 177,850 downwards.
GACCCACTGTGGTCCCTTCCAACCTGACCCATCCTGTGATTCTGTTTGCTGCCAGAATAATCCTTGCTCAACACCTTATAAACAGTCGTTGCTGTGCAATCATTACAGAAAACTAAGCCCTTGTTGTTCATGTATATGTGTATTTGCAGGGGACGATGAGGGAGAAGTCACGAAGATTTAAAAATACTTAAGAAAAGAGAAATTCCATGGAATTATGGCACCTCAAGACATTTGGTAGAGAAAAATCAGAGAAATCTGTGATGTGTGAGTGCCACATCCTCCCCATTTCCCCTTCCTTGTAAAAGTTTCATGCACTCCCCAGTGCAGAGGGTTCCAGACAGTGTAGGGTGTTTAAGGGGTTGTGTAAGTGATGGGGGCACACAGGGAATTTATCTTTGCAGTCACCAGGCTGGGCTAGCCCAGCTGGCCTGTGTCCCCTCCAGTGTGAAAATAAATGTTTAAAATAAGCCTTTGGCATCACTGAAGCAGACACACAGCCCAAGAGATTCCCGGCAATTCACAGGAGATGAAAACAGTCAGTTTAAAGGAAGTGTCCTTTAAGAGCTCCAGCCCCAGGCAGGAGACACAGCTCAGGCAGGAATTTTGTCAAAAGCTGATGACTAATTGATTGTGTTGCAGATTAATAACGCAGGGGAAGCTCCTCAGTGCCCCTCCATCTGTCTCCAGGCAAGCACCACGAAGATATTTTGTGTGATGCATCAGGCTCTAAAATCGAGATAAGAAGAATGAAAAGCAGAAAGAAATCCACACCAGCTTTCTAAGGGAGGCCTGTGGCCAAGTGGGGACATTTAAGGGCTTCTGGTTTCATGTTGCACTGGGTGAAGATCTAGTTCTTGGAAATCACACAGTGGTGCTCCTGGCTCTGCTGTCTGATGTCCCAGCTGGGAATCCATCAGGACAAGCCTTGTTCAAAAGATTTGTAGAACTGTATTAACATGCAAAAGGAATTTTTGGTCTGCAACAGCCTGGAAGGGAAGAGCTGGATGGAACTGTGGTATCAAGGCAATAAGAGAAGCTTGATGTTCAGCTGCAAGCCCGAGGAAAAGGAAAGTCTGTTCACTCCTTTGCTGGTCACTCCCTGATCTGGGATTTTACAGCTTTCCTGCAAGACTCTGTGCAAGCACATCTCATTTCATCAGTTCCTCTCTAACTTCGATGGATTTATTGCCCCCAAGGCAGTCTGGCCGTGGAGTTTGGCTCCTCTGTCTCCAGCTGGCTGCTGCCTGGTGGGGAACTGGCCCCTTCAGACCTGTCCCCATCTCCCAGCCCTCCCACCGAGCCATTCCTGCCCCCCTGCCCCATCCCACGTTTAGCTGAGCCCCTTTTTCTTGTCTTGGCCCTGGCTGGGGTAAGTGATGGCAGAGGAGCTGAGCATGGGGAGGGCTGTAATTGATGGGCTCTGCCTGCCAGAGTGTTTACTACAATCCCATAATTAACCTGCCACCCCAGCAGACTGTGGCAGCTGGAGCTGTGATTCACGGCCAGCACAGAAGCAGGGCCTTGTGCCTCTTCCCACTTAGCTAATCAGATGAAAATAGAAGAAGTTAAGTCTTCAATTAATCTCCCCTTCCCCCCAAGGCTCGCTGAGCAGATCCACAGCAATCTGCCAGGAGCCAACAGGGACAGGGAAGCAAGGTGGGAAGGAGCTGGGAAGGAGCAGCTCAGATATTTTGCCCAAATATCAATAATAATCCAAAAAGAGAGAAGTCCAGGTTGTGCCTAAAAAGTTAATTTCCAGGTGCTCACTGTAACATTAGTAACTACTGGGAGCTATTTCCTAAGGACAAAGTTCAGCAGCATCTCTGGCTTGTTCATACATGACCTCAAAATTGATTTTTGTATTAAAACTTGGCCAGACCAAGCCCAGGTGGGAAGGAAGGATGGTCAGTGGTGCCTGAGAGAGCACCAAGCACCAAGTGATGCCCAGAGAGGGGCAGAAAGGTTGGCAAAGAGACAAAACACCAGGGTGGGTGTAAAAATGGGGCTGTGCCACCCTCACCTAAACCCATGGAAGTGTCAAGAATATCCCCTTTACCTCTAGATGGCTTCACAGCTCAGGGCACTAAGCTGGGTTTAGGCAGGGACAGAATAATAATGTTATTCTTAGAAAATCAATCAGAGGACAGTTGGTTTGCATCGCTGGTTGGTCGCCAAAGGCAATGAAAAGGAAGTTATAGGAAATACAGAATCAGCTCCATCATCCGGATTAATGAAGTTACATAACCATGGATGGCTTTCCCAAGCCTTGTTTTCCATAGGGATGGGACGGTGCTCCCACATTCCAGGGGGAATTAGGGGGGTGGAACTAATCTGAGTGAACAAGGCTCGAAGTGTCTCCCATCACAGATTTCCTTTCTTTGATCTTTGTGAAGGAGGAGGATTAATTCTACTAGACATGGTCCAGAGCAAAAGCCCTTCTTCTCACTTCCTGGAGGTGCATCCAGCCAGGCCCTGTATGAAGACAACTCCCTGATTCCTGGAAAGTGCCCTGCTCCCCTGGCACTTTGCTTTTGGTATTTATACAAGTTTTGGCTGACTTCGCCAAAACCAGGGAATGATTCTTTCCTTTAATATGAATGTTTCCAAGCTAAAAAATAAAATTCCCTCCCTCCACAAGGCTGAAAGCTGAGCTCTGCCACGGCTGCTGTTTCACTGCCTTGTACATTTAAAGGCTCTTTGATTTATTTGCTCATTCAAGGCAGTGGCTGAGCCTTGTTCAAGGCTTCCCAGGTGTGACCTGCTCAGTTGAGGAGAGCTCCTGCCTTTTTACCTGATTAAGCACAGTCCCCATGGAAGTGAAAGGAGTCCCCTGGTGTTGAGCTTCATCTGTCCTTCCCATTCTGCCCACAATTCCCTTCTAATTTGATTTTAGGAAAGAAAGACCAAGGCAAAGCCATTTTGAGCCAATGAGCCGTATCACAGAGATCCCCTTCCTCTCACTCCCACCACACTCAGCAGTGCTGAAGTCCACCCAGAGAACTTTAATAAATTCCTTATGTGGTTCTGAATTTTCTTGCCAGCACCTGCCATGCCCAGCAAGAGGAAGGACAGTCCTTGGGCTTTGGAGCTGGAAATGAAAAGAGCTTGGCTGCTCCTTTCCCTCCCAAAAGGCAGCATCCACATGCAGCTGGGTGAAGAGTTCTCCCTCCTGCCTACACACCCAGGTAACCGTGGGCTGGCAATTAAAGTCCGGATTTTCAACTCTAAATGAGTTTGCCTTTGATTGCCGTGCGTCAGTCGCAGAGCAGATCATGTATATGCATGACTCTGCCTCCAGAGCATCCCAGAGCAGGGGGAGCACAGCCCGTGGGGATCCAGACACAGCTCCTCAGGCCTGGCCAGCATCCTCATGGTCCTTTCTTTGCATTTCTCTGTTCTCTACATCACCTTCTTTCTGGCTCTTTTCACCAAAGCCCCCTGGATGGAGACTGTGGGATCAATGGAAAGGACAAGGGTTCTGCACTCCTCCACACTACATCACTTTCATGCTCCATTTAAAGGGAAATATTTCTGCAAATGGTCACCAAGAGGTGTTTACAAAGCAAAGCTCAGCAGACATGAACATTTCCTTTTGATTAGAAACGTGGTAATACAGAAGTAAGTTCAATTGCTTAACACTGGGTTCCCTTACCAAGTGGATTTGCTTTCATGGGCTACTGAAGCAACTGCTTGTGGAAATCAGGCCCTGGAGTGATCACAGTGGTGCCTTTTATTGTTATTTCTATAGTTGCCTTCATTTCTTTATGAGCACCTTGGCTCTTTTTTCATGGAGGTGTTTTATACCAAGAGCTGGATGTGCCAGTTAAGCCATTTGCCACACTCAGCCCTCGTGGGGATGGACAGAGCCTTGCACTGGTATTTTTAGTCTGCTGTTCATGAAACCATCCTGGGGGTGCCCATCTGTACATTAAAACAACATTCAATGACCACAGAGGATGAGGAGGGCACAGAAGACAGGATGGAGCCCTGGGTGACATCTCTGGATTTCTGCAGTGTGCCTTTCGAGGCTGGCATAAAACAAACCAGAGCACAAGTTAAAGCCTTGTCATGACACAAAATGCTTTGCAGATTCATCCAGGGGAAAAAAAAAAGGAAACAAACTCCCAGATGAGCAAACCATGAAACAGCTGAAAATAAAAACAATTCAATTTGTGTGAGGCTTTCTAACAAGAGCTGGGCAGTGTCACAGGCTGAGCTGTACCTAATTCACTGCTTTGGAAGGGCTGGAAATGTAATATTCTCATTGCCATGGTCAAGTGGCTGAAAATCCCTCTGCCTTAAGAGCTCTCCCCGTATAGAATAACACCCTGTGTGGCTCATTAGCAGTTCTCAGAGATCCCTTACTTCATACAACTCTTAATTGTCAAAACATTTCTGAGCCAGGACAGTCAATAATGGCTCCCACTGGTGGGTTTAACGCTGATCTTGGTACAGCAAAAGCATCTGCCCCTTGTGAAAGGGCAGCTGGGAAGCTTTCTGAGCATGAATATCACCCCAGAACAAATGTTAGTGCTGATTTTCATTCTATAAAGTATTTCTTTTGCTTGCACATCAGTAGTGCTGAGCAGCTGCTCATCACTCAAGAAACAGCCAGCAGAAAGGCCAGATATTTTTGAGGGTCAGAGGAATAAAACACATGTTTTTTGCTGCAGGCTTGAATCCTAATCCTTATTCTTCCAAGATCCACAGAGCTCATAATAAGGAGATCTCATCCTTTATTCTCCAAACCTAGGAAAAGAGTTATTACTGGTGAGGTTTCTGAACTGTCTGGCAATGCCTGGAGAGATTTAGGGAAGTTTTATTATGTTATGACACAGAGAAACCTCTGTGTGAGCACAGCACAATGTGAGTCAGTGGACTGAGAATGGGCAGTCCCAGAAAGTCCTCGAAAAATTTCCCGTGCCTTATTTTAATAACACACAAAAAAGTTATAATTTCTGTCATTTGAATTTCAAATCCAACAGAAAGATCAACCTGATGCTTCTATTTTAAAATGCAATTCTTTCTTCTCTTTTCTTTTCAACTCCTTTGCAGAACCAAACATCATGTTTCATCTCCAAGCAGTGAGATTAAAAAAAGCCAAAACAATTAGTGGGGAGCTGATGAAGGTGACAGGGTCATAATTAGTGCTGTTCCTCTCCAGCATGTGTTTATCATGCTAACAGAACAAGTCACTCACAGGGTTAGAGTCATGAGCTGCAGGAGCACACACGGATGGTGCAGCTCTAGCACTGCTGGGGCTGCTCTGCAGGAGGAGAAGCACAAATGGAATGTTTTAAAGGTGGGACATCACCTTATGTCAATAAGCCAACATGAATTGGCTACTGGAAGAGGCTCTGCTGTGCCTGGCACTCTGTAGCCTCTCTCTGGCACTTTGAGCGTAGTCTGTGCTGGGACAGGAGCAGTCCTGGTGCCAATTCTGTGATATTTCAGGAGAAAATGGGATTGTGTCACAGCACCAGAGGCACTTGGTGCTCAGCATCATCCAGCACCTGCTGGTGGAAATATGTTTAATTAGACACCTTTAATGAACTCTTTGTGAACGCCTTCTCTTCACCCTCCCCACTCGAGGATGGTTCAGCTACTGGGTGCTCCTTGTAGCCTTTGCAAGGATTTGATTAATCTGCCTAAAACTCTTTTGTCTTCCTGTATCCACAGCTGAAAGCAGCAGCAATTACCCAGGGAGGACGTCCCTGTGAGAATCCCTGGCTAATTAGGTCTTAAGTGATTAGTTCCCTTCCCATCCTGCCCTAAATCTCTGTATTTTTCCCTGGTGCTGGAAAGTCAACTGGAGGAAAAGAAACAATCAGCAACTCTTATTTGACTATATGCAAACACATGTCCAGGAGGAGCAGAGCGAGTGGGAAACGGGAACTGTGGAAAATGTGGAATGAGCATGACACGGAATGTCCACATTTCTTACTCTGAGATATGATAATAAACTGGGGTGATTTTGAAAGAATAGGAACCTCTCTACCTCAAGATACACCAGTCCTCCACTGGCAGGCCAAGGGAAAACTTTCCCTGGTTTAATAATCCTGCAATTCAGTGTCATATTCCACTGATAAACCCAGGAAAGTCACTCACTGAACAGCATTTCCATGGCTCACTCCTTGCTTTCACTGGGGTTTGGCACATGTCTGCAGAAAAACACCCTGAGCCACCAGTAATGGCTTTAAATCATCTGAAACTACATCTGCCCAGCTGCAGGATGGCTCCCCAGTTCGGCAATTATCATTAAACTAGTTACATTACTCCTTTAACAAGCTGGTATTTTCTCACTGCTGGCCTGCTCAGTATGCTGAGAGAGGTGGGCAGCTGCAGGGTTAATAAAAGCCCTGGTCTAGAGCCCTAATCTGCGAGGAAAGTGCCTAATTAAGCTCATTGACACCTGCTACCAATATTCATGGAGCCTGTTATTTGCATTGCTTAACGTTATTGAGATTGCTTTCTATAATATGTGGGCAAATCTTAATGCAAGGGACACCTGGAAAGTGGGCCGAGGGCATCTCATCTCCCAGCAAATAACAGCAACACTGGAGCAATTTGGCCTCCTCTCTGCCACTTCCCCAGCTGTTTCCATAGCATTTCCCTGCCTCGCAGCCTGCCTGGCATCTGTTTACAGCAGCAACAGAGGATTCGCCTCCTTCCTTCTCAGGGCAGGACCAGAGGCACAAAGTGACAGGGCAGAGGACACAGAAACAAGCACAGATACCAAACCAAGTCCTGGCTTGGCACAGGACAGGCTGATGTCCCAGTGCAGCTCCATCAGGAAAGCTGTGAGAGCCCCTTTTCCACGAGCCCAACCAAGCCAGGACAATATTCACACTGGCCCTTTCCTTCTCTTTCAGTTCCTCTTTCTCGCCTTCCAAAGTAACTTCAAAAATCCTCTGTTAATGCCAAAAATGTGTAACAATACCTGAGCATTTTGGGGTGCAGAGGAGAGACCATCTTGGACTGACCTTGTCCTCCAGAAAAGCTGGAATCTGCTGAGAGTTGCGGGACACATCTGGATTCTGGGTGGGGAGTCACATCTGGAAGGACTCTTTGTACACCCGTGGTTTGGTATTCCAGGTCTGCTCAAATCCTGGCCAGGAACAGGCACTGAGGAACCTGCTGGATTTGCTGCCAGTGGACTCTTGTTCCCATGTTTGCCAGAGTTTGTTTTATTCTCTTTACCTGCCTTCCCACAAAAACCCCCTCAGCCTCCTGGATTGGGAATGCTTTTTAGAAATCCCACTGAAATTGGTATAGACTTATTTGCTCACTGATTTCAGAATCAATAGCAGTGTCTGACAGCCAGGATGGGCATGGGATGAGAGGGCAGAGAAGCAGAGCAGGGACAGAAGAAAGCAGAGGAAAGGGATTTGGTAATGGAAGTGAACTGGCCAGGCAGGGAAAATGCTTGGATATATCCTGGGTGCTGCAAAAGAGTCTCCTGCTTCCCTTTTCCCAGGCAAGAGCCGTGCCAAGTGGCTGTGCTGCTCCCACAGCTTTGCAGCCAGCTCCTAAAGACGCAGCTTTCTTGTCTGTTGGTTCAATAAGCAGCAGCCTGTTATCATATTTATTTGCTGATTGAATCCAAATTACATGTGAGATGCTCGCTGCAGAATGGCTCGGTGGAATTAGCAGTTCAATCCCGCTCTTTTTTAATAAGGATTCTGATTGCAGCAGTGATACATCCTGCAGGCTCAATGGTTAAGCCTGAAATGAATTCAAAATAAAAGGGAAAAAAAAATTTGGAGATAATCTCCAAGTGCCAATTTGCCTTTTAAACCTGATTTACCAACTCCTGAAACATTTGCTGGTAACGGAGTGGGGGGGAGGAATTAGTAAATGGAGATGGTTGGAACATTCTTGAAAAGATGGTTTTTCCCTGAATAAGCTGGGTTTAACAGTTTCCCTGGGAGTTTCAACAAAACTTGGAGAAAAGCCTGGTCTCTGGGCTGCTGGCCTCAAATGCAGGAGACCCAAAGTCAATTCCTGTCTCTCAGGCAAAATCCTGCTCATCAGGAATGCAGCCCTGACCTTTGCTGCTGTTATTGAAGAGGGCTGAGCCCCTCCTGAGGGAGGGCAGCCTGGGCTCAGCGCAGCAGGTGAGCTCTCTGCAAACAGAGGTGAGGCTCCTCCTGAACTTTGCCCAGATTCCCAGGGGAGACACAAATGTGTGTGTCAGGGCTGAGCAGCAGAGCCCCGTAACCCCTTCAGGGATGCCCTGGGAAGAGGCAAAGGCTGCAGCTCCAACCCCATCCTGCTTTTCTGCTCCAAAGGCTGCTCGTTGTGAGGAGACTTCCTTGGAACAGTCACACCTTGTCGTGTGTCCTGCCACTCTGGGAAGGACTGCAGGGAAAAGCTTCCAAGAGATGAGGTGAGATGAGAGACTTCTCAGCTCAGTGTCCAGAGGCTGAATGGAAATCCCCAACCACAGAGCTCCAGGACAAGGTCTATGCAGACCTGGAGCATCTTCACAAGAGAAGTCAAAGCCCAGGCTAAGCTGGACTTAGGACCAGCTTTTCTTCCACTAACAAAGGTCCTTCCAGCGTGGATTCACACAATTTTCTCTCCTCAAGGATGAAATAGCCCAGGTGGGAAAAAAAAAGCAGGGGTTGTGGATCTCTGCTTTGAATTTCCCACCCTCAGAGCAGCTCCAGACCCTGAGCACAGACATTGGGCATTTCCCAGCCTGCACTAACACACCAAAATGCTCTTATCATGGATAAGAGCTGTCCCAATCCTAAGGAAAGGCACTGACAATAGAAAATTAAATGCCAAGTTCATGTTCCCATGTGTGACAATTCAAAGATATAATTTCTGTGACAGTTTTTCTCCCTAATTAGAAGCATAATTAAAAATTACAGTTGAAAAAAAAAGTAGTTTGCTTTTTTCCCCCCTTTTAAAGGAACAAAATCCTTGGAGGATCAGTCCAAAAGCCAAATTGCAAGAGAAAAACCACACTGGTGAGTCTTTTGGAAACAGATTGAGCTGAACACTTGGAAATGCATCGATTACTTTGCCTCCTCCTTCAGTTTGGGTAGAAAAACAGTGCTCTGTTTCAATCCCTCCCATTGCTTGCCTTTTTTCCCTTTCTCTCCAGTTTATTACCCAAAATTGCCCAGGTCACAGGGTGATTCTCTCTCAGAGCACAACCCTTATTAGACACTCAGAACCAAAATATGAGGCACAAACGTGCAGGGAATGAGACAATTTCTGCTGCTCCTTCCCAGCCTTGTAGGATCAGGACCCTGAGCCTGGCCAGGCTGGTGTCTGTGCTAAATACAGGGGAGGCCTGGGGAGAAATACCTGAAATAGCACTGAAATAGCCCTGAAATAAAAAGTCTGCAGTGCAGCTAAAAATCCATAGTCCAGGAATCTGAGTTTCCATATGTGATTTTCTTTCCCCGTCCGGCATAAAAATCAGGAAGATGAAATATCCCTGAATGAGTTTGAGAAGAATTGCAGCTCAGTTGGTGAGAGCTAAGAATTTCTGAGGATTGCTGCTTCATGTGTGATGGTCCTGCCAACAAACATGGGAACCAAGAATGGAAAACTCAGATTTCAGGCAAAAAGCCCACATGAACACTCACCCTTTCATGGGAACAGCCCAATTTCTGTGATGACAGGCAGAGATTCAGAACACTCAGCTAATTACATGGTGCTGGTAATTATTGGTATAAAACTGACGTTGAAGGCAGATGCAAAGTGCTGGTGTCATTTGTTAGGCACAGAGTTACAAGGCTCAGAAATGTCAAGTCAAAATTTCATTTTGAAATATAATTCCAAGCTTTTTACATGTATGGTTTTAATCTAATGACAAGGTGGAATCCTGCTCTCAGAGAAACAACTTTCCTTTATCAATTGTATCAGATTTTTGGGTCCTGTTTTTATAACCAGATACTTGACAAGTTTCAAGGGAGATTTTTTTAATTCTTTGATATAAAAAATAAACAATCCTATGGGGTGGAGCAGCCCTTTGATCATTTGAAGGCAGCTGACCCAGCTGAGTCCCCTCCAAACTTCTTGAGCATCCCAAACTTATTGCCAGGGTAGGCTGAGGAGCAGAGAAGACCTGGAGCAGTGTAAGCCCTGCTCTGGAATAACCAGGGGAGGTTTTACCTCTGAACAGACCTTCAGCAGGCTGACACAAAAAAACCTCTCTCTATTAATGTAAATTACACTTAATTAGTAGAAGACTGCAAACTTTTGCTATAGGCAAATAGATAGTGGGACCGGCTGACACGTGAGCCATAAAATCCAAAGGACCCTGCCACACACGGCAGGGCCATCTGCTGAGAGCAAGCCCTGCTCCAAAGCCTTGGATGCCTTGATTATGTAAATCAGGGTGATTATTCCAGCCTCAAGACTGCAGCAAGATAATTACCACACAATAAATCACCCCAGCTCAAGCGCCTGCGAGTGAATTTGGAGCTTTATCGCCATAATTGCAATTGCATCGCTGTTATTAACTGAGCAGGATGGAGGACATCAGGCCCCAGAGATACTTCCCTCCTGGTTGTGGTTTAAATTAGAATTGTTTGGCATTACTCAGCCTGCTGGGAGGCTGCAAAGGGCCTTTGTTTTCAGTAATATGACTGGGTTTCTCTAGCAGTATGGTTTTCACTTGCCCTTTAGTCTGGTTTTTGGCTGATTCATTCAACAGGACTGAAGCAAAGCGTATGGAGTGAATTTCAGCCTTTTTACTGGTGTCAGTAAACTCACAACAGAGCCCTAAGCCTAATTTTGTTCAAATTATCACTATTGGAGCTGAAAACCTTTTTCAGTGTCTCACCTAAAAGTGGTTTGGTTCTCACCCTTGCCTGGCTGTTGTTCTCTGAGTTCCTGAGCACAGCTGACCAGAGAAAGTAAACTCAGCTGAAATCTTCCCATAAAGAGCAGAGAGAAAGTCTCCAAGCAGGTTTTATTCTAAAGGCCAGAGCAGTCTCATTTTTGGCTGTGTTTTCTTTGGAACAGCCACATTCCAAGGAAGAAGAGGCCAGGCCTGGAATTCCCTCCAGCTGTGCTGCAGCAGGAATTCCCCCTTTGCCTCGTGTCACAGGTGCCTGTGCTATTTCAACAAGTGAGAGGATGTTTCTTCCCAGCTTAATTGATATTAAAACATAATCAATTATAGGGATTCAGGACAGACATATGTTGCGGGTTTAGGGGATAAAGGATGAGATCTGATATAAATATGTTTATAAAGGAGGGAAATGGCTGATGGTTTGGGAAATTTAGAGATATTGAAAGAAGTATTTGACGTCTATATTAACTCAAAGCCCTAAATGGGCTGGGCTTGTTTACATTGCTGCAGTCTTATTACAGGGTGAATTTTACCAGCTGTCTTGCTGAACAGTCATTTAGCCTTAAACTATAGTTAAAACTGTCATGGTTTTAAGCAAATTATATTGCGTAAAGTAATTATTTCCCTAACTGCAAAGAGGATCCAGGTAGCTTGTGAATCTCATTTCTAAAAAAGAGCTCACAAAGCGCCCTCCGTGTGAGAGTCACGGATTTGGAAGGATTTTGTGCTCCAGGAGAGGCCAAGGAAGCTTGAGGAGAGAGCTGGGTAAGAAGCAGCCAGGAAGGGAAGAGATTCCTGCTAAACCAGGCTGTTCATTTAACAGATCGACCACTCGGTTCCGAAACACCCAGGCAGAACTTGGTTGCTTCTCCAAGCGCTCCTGCCTCAATAAACCTTAATCCTGGTGATTAAAACACACTTTATACTCACTGTGCCCGAGGGAAGCAGCTAAAGAGGCATTCTGGGCATATAAACTACAGCAATCAGGGGCTAGTCAGGGAAAGGGAGAATGAAATTCCTGTTTGATTTAGGAGAGTTCTTGGAGAACCCCCAAAAATGCTCCTTTGCAGCCGATTCTGGCTCTGTGCAACAGGCAGCTCCCAGTGGGGTTTGCTGAGGCTGCTGAGGGGGCTGGAAACTTTAAATCTATTCCAAATTTTGCCTCCCAGCCTGTCAGAACCAGAGTGTGATCTGGGGGTATCAACCCCTGGGGTTTTCACTGGTATGGAACAACTGCAGCTTTTCTGCCTCATTGAGAAGACGCCTTTGCAGGGGTTCTCATCCTCCCCAGCTCCTCCAGAGCTGCTCCCCTTCTCCCACTCCCAGCTGGGTGTTTTGCTTCTTTCCCACTCTGGATGATGTGTGTGTGGAGCCAAGCTGGGCCCATCTGTTCTCCTTCATCCTGCTCTTTTCTATTTCACGGGGAAATGAAGGATCCCAACCAGAGCCCTGCTCTGCACACGAGGGTTCCTCGAGGACAGTCCCCTCGTGGGGCTCAATCTGCCACTGGGTGTGTAGCCTGTCTAGTGGCAATTTGACATTAATGACCATCAAACATCCATTCTGGGGGCAGAATGGAATTTGCATTGTATTTGTGGGCTTCATTCAAAACGTGTGCTGCCCCAAAATCCAGCAATTAACCACCCATCAACAAGGGCTGATGGACAATGGCAAAGCACCACTGACCATCCACTGAGCAGCCACTCCAGCAGCCCAGAATGAGCCTAAATTAGGGATTTTGAGGGCTATTAAAAACAGCTATTTTTTTGTTCCTCACCATAAAGGTTATTTAATGCAGATACTGCTGCAATCATGATGTGACAGAGGCACAACGGAGCAAAATTCCCAGAGAGTTCTGGACCCCAAAAATGGCAGAAGTCAGCTTTGGATTTGGTGTACGACTGTGGGACGTGACAGGCTTGTCTTTGATCATATATCAAAGTGTTGTCAGTCTCCCCCTCTGCCTCGGGGAAGAAAAATTGCAGCTGAAGCATTGATTGGTGGCAGAGGCTCCATCATAGATCTGTCACCACGAGCCACACGAACACTGGGGTGACTCTGCTTTGTAGCCGTGTCCTTCCCAAACAGTCCCACTCCATGGGAGCCAGAAGCACCATGGAGTCAGTGGGGGGCTGTTGCATCACGAGCAATCACAATTAGCTCTAATTACACGTCTTCACTGGCTGCCAAGCTTAGGAAAAATAACAAGGAGTTGAAAAAAAAAAATCTCAGAGAAGAGGCTCTTGCAATCCAGGTGAATTTTTCCAAGCTGATTGCCAACACTCAAGGTTCCCAAGGGCCTTTGTTAGCAGAGAAAAAGCACCAGACAAAGAGATGGAGCGAACAAGAAGACTCATCTCCTTCCATTTTTTAAAATAACCTGCATAGCACTCAAAATTTGAGACATTTAGATATGTGGGGGCCATCACAGTTTTACATTTCTCCCCTTCCCTGCCATGAATCACATGGGACACAGCTCTGACAACACCTGACCAAGTCCATCACCACTGGAAGAGTTAGGGACTGGATTTTCTTCAGCTTAATCAGAATTCATAAACTGCACCAGGTGCCTTTAAATGATCTGCTCTGTCCTTATCTGTCATGCAAAATATTGCATTCAGGGGCATGAGCAGCCAGCACAAAAGGCACGAGCTGCTGGTGAGGAACAATGGCCCTGCTGTGGAATCCTGCCCCGTTCAGGTCTTTTATAGTCGTCTATAAGAAGGAAATTAACTGAGTATTTTAGTTTCCAGAAAGCCACTCGGAGAATTAAGTGTTACTCTGCAACCCTGAGAGAGCCAGTGTGGATATTTCAACCCTTTATTCACTGACAAATTGTTATTGACACTCTGCTTCAAGCCTGGATTTGCTCTCCAGAGAACTCAGCCAGTGTTTTTATAAACACATCCACAGCAAATTTCGGTTTATTTGATATGCACTGATAGCATCTCCCCAGTCAGGGATCCTGTGGGAATTGCACAGACCCCTTTGCAGGATAAAAGCAACAATAAGAAACAGTAAAAAATCAGATGCTGATTAATATGGAAACTCCAAGTTCATGTTAAACCAAAATTTTGTCCTAACTTTAGACTAAGATAGAGAAAATGTAAAAATGTGCCCAGTGCCCCCCAATAAATCAGTGGCAGAGGCAGATCAGGAACTTTTGCCCAATCCTCTCTAATATTAGAACTTTCTGGTGCATTGCTTTTGGGAAAAGTATGTTGAGCCCATTATTGACTCCTCTATCGACACTATTGATTCAAGGGAGAAACCAGCATTTCCCTGGCCCATCTTTGGAAAGACACAAGGAGATGAGAATTCATTTCCTTCCCAGAGATATCAATATCCATCTTGCCTTCTGAAGAAATTTCATGCCAAAGCCTATTGATTTCTTGAACTTGAAATTAACAGATTCAGTCATTTCCAGCGTTGCGTGACCAGGTTGGATCTGAGCTCAAACACCTCGAAACCTCTTTGGGATGCCAGGGATGGGGTGGGACATGAGGTGCTCCATGGGGGGACAGCAAGGGGGGACACTCTGGGGACCTCCCTGGCAGCTCTCAGGGACCCAAAAGTGACAGTTTTCTTCCCTTTAGGGACATAATTCACTGGAATTCACAGCACTGAGAGGGCAATGCCCTCAGGTCCCTCAGCCCCCCATTTCTACACCTGATGACTGACTATTAAGAGCATCTTTGGTAGGACTCTCCTGATGGGCTGTGGCTCTGTGTGCCTGCTGGAAACATCTGCAGTGATTTCCAGAGCCAGAGTTTCCCAAGGTTAGATTTGACATCATGCAATTAAAAGCGAGCCTGTACCAAGCACTGGGTGCTTTCTCTGGCAGGACTAATGAGCTTTCATGCACCAGTGCAGGGCAGAGAGAATCATTTCCCAGCAGCCTGTTCTGCTGAGGGAAGCAAAGTCCCCCCCTGCACTACAAGTGTGTACAAGACTCGGGTAATGTTGCTTGTTTTGGCAGAAAAGATGAAAAAACTGCAGAGCATTCAAGTTCACAAGGCTCATTATGACTAATCTGCCTTCCTGAGCTGCAGGTCTTTTACTCAGAAGTCAGATATAGGTCTAAGATCTCCTGCAGAAGATGCTAATGTGCTGGTTTATATATTTATGACAGAGGTGGCACAGGCTCCAGCCAAATGGCTCTGCGGCAGCTCGGTGAGGGAGCAGGTGATGGGAGAGGAGTCCTGCCAAATTCCAGCCAGGTCTGCACGTGGATCCATCTCCACCTTCCTGCACCAGCCTGGCTGGGGAGGACACCCAGCAAGAGAGGCAGATGAGCTGGAACAAGGGGAAGTGGTGTTGGGTTTTGGCCCTTGCCAGGGGTTCCAGTTGCTGAACCCAGAGTGGGCTGCAGGTGCCACAGAGAAAGGGGCTGCTGGGCTTGTGATTGCATTTGTGTGACTCTCCTCCTCACCTGCACAGCACTCACCCTTGGAGAAGGGCATTTTTAGGAGCCTGAAGCACCAGTGTTTTGATGCTGAGCACCCCCCATGAGCTGACAAATACTGCACTGAAACAGGCTGAGTTCTGCACCGTGCTGAGGCAGTTTTCGTGTGACACACTTTATGTGAGACCTGAGCACCATTTAGGAGTTAAGTGATGCACTTGTATCAATGAATCAGTGTTAAAGAGTTTTGGTGGGGTTTTTTTATGCATGAGGAAGAACTATGTACACTGGTTTGCTCTGAGAACCTTACTAATTTATATATTTATGGAATGTTGATGCCAGACAGGCAAAGCCAAAGAGATGGGCCTGGCACAGAAAGCAACAAAGTTGTGATAAACTCACAGGGAAACTCATTCTACAGTTCAGGACTGGCCCCTAAGAAACCTCTGCCTTGTCCCCAGGGCAGTCAGAACCACTTCCCCTTCTGCATTTGTGGCCAACTCGTCCTTGCATCAGAGAAATCAAATTGTCAGTCAAGCCCTTCTCTCCCCTCAGAGCTTTGCACACCAGCAGTGTGTGATGGAGCAGTAAAATTATGAGCTGTCTCATTGTGAGGATCTCAGTGCCTGATGTTCCACTGCCATTTCCCTTTGTCAGTGACATGGTGCAGTGCAAGAGGCATCTTATCTCCTTCCACTCCCTGTGCTGCTCACATTGCTGAGTCTTCTGTTAAAGAAGCAAAAAGGGAGAACACACATTGAGGAAATGGTGCAGAACAGGCAGGATATTTGCCCCAGGAACTGGACTCCACAAACCAGAAATGCCCCGAAAATAAAAGATTTTGCTTCTCCTAAGAAGGTTACACTTGTGAGTTTGAAGTTTCATTTTATTTTGGCTTCAGGTTCAGGGTTGGGTGTTTTTATAAGTTGGTTTTTCTTGTTCTTGTGCTTTATTTTCTCCCATGATTCATCTAACTCTAGGGCATTTATTGAAATCCTTGATATAAAATTCAAGAGAAATGAATCTCACTTTAAACTACCCAAGAACAGCTACATCACCCCATTAAAGTCTCCTGCAGTTTTCTGCAGCTCTTCCCATTACAGCCTAACAGATGAGGTGCATTTCTGGACAAATCACAGGCAGCTGTGATTTGAAACACATCTCCAATCAGACCAACCATTGCTTTAATTCAGAGTTTCCCGGTGGAAAAAATAAAAGCTTTTTCTCTTTAGTACGACTGGAAAAAAAATGTAGCAGAAGCAGCAACACACAGTTATGAGTTTTACAAGCAGTTAAACACATCCACACTGTAAATCAAAGGGCTGAGGCAGATGGCAAAGAGTCAGTGAGGCTCAGAGCTCGTGCATTAAACACCTTTCCCAGTTCTGAGTTATTAAATTGCTGTTTTCCTGACTCAGAGTGTAGTTCATTTTCTTATAAGTGGCTGGATGGAAAACATCTCATGACACAACCAGGAACTCAAGGAGTCTGAGAGGGCAGATTCTTCTTGGCCTCAAAGAAAGCATAAACATCTCAAAGAGTGTTGTCCACCCATTAAATAAATACACTTATTTTGAGGCAAGCAAAATGTACAAAAACATTCCTGTCCTGCTTTCCAGGAGGAATAATTGTTCTATATATACCCAGCTCTAGTATTTATTTGGCTCCCTTGGCACTGCAAAACTCACAGTGGAACATTAATTGGCTAAAAAGGAAATTATTGCAACAACACTTGGAAAGTTCAGGAGAATTCAGTTTGACTTCAGCACTAAAGATGACTCAGAAAGCCCAGTGTGTGTACACACACTTCGGGTATGCAGCATCCCAAAAGGGTCAGGAGCTTTAGGGTTCCACTGTCAGGAGAGGCTGAAAGCAGTATTGGAGATCCACTCCTTTGAAGAAAACCCCCCAGGAACTGTATTTCTTTAAAACCTAACCCCAGAGGTGAGTTTCTTCCTGTTTTCTCTTTGTTCAGTGCTATTTGGTAATATGGAAAACACATTGAGAAAAGCTATCAAGCCATTTCTGGGGATAAAAAAGAGCTTGTTTAGGAAACACTTCAAATTATGGACTGCTAATGCTTTGAGAGTGAGGCAGCGTCAGGGATATTAAACTCTAAGAAGATATTAAAACATTGCAACAGCAGCTACACTTTCAGGAAATGGTTTCTCTTGGTATTTGCATTGAAGAGAGACCTGTTTCCCATTACAGAGTGTTTAAACAAGGAGCACTGCTGAGATCCCAGCCTGGGTGCTCAGCAAATCCCCGGGACGTGCTGGGACCTCGTGCTGGGCAAGGATGCAGGTGAGTGATGCCCCTCCTTGGCAGTGCCCTGCTCCTTTGCACGGAAGGTGTACACGCTGTTAACAGTGCGAGCAACAACAACTACAGCCAGCCTCCTTACTCGGAATTTCTGCCTTCTTATTTTAACCACGCTGGAGGGTCATTCCACGTTTTCCCTGCCTGGCGTGTGAAACCCTTAGAGCTGTGCGGAGGCAAGGGCAGCGATAACCTTGGAGCTCAGAGGGTGCCCAGCGTTCCGGGACCATGTAGAGCATCCCCTGGCAGCGCATCCCTGGCTGGAGCATCCCGGGAAGAGCATCCCGAGAGGAGCATCCCTGTCGGAGCATCCCGGGAGGAGCATCCCGGGAGGAGCATCCTGGCCGGAGCATCCCCGGCGCTCACCTGGGCAGGGCAGGGCGGGCGGGGCAGGGAAGGGCTGGTTCCCCCCGCGGGTCCCTCGGGGTGGGAGCTGTTCCCTCCTCATCCAGGGACTGCGAAAGGAGCGGCTGAGCCGCTCGCAGCATCCCCGGCCCCGGCGCTGTCCCGCACTCGCGGTGCTGGAGCCGGTCCCGCATTCCCGGTGCGGGAGTCCGGGGGGATCCGGGGGAGGAAACTTGTCCCCTTCCCCTCCCCTGTGAGCGTCAGGAGAGGCAGGGAGGGGAGCGCATCCCTCGGGCAGCCGAGGGAGCCGGAGTGGGAACAGGTTGTTGGGATCGCGCCGTGGGAGGAAGGGGCGGCTCTGAGCGCCGGCTCCGCCAGACCTGGGCTCTGGGAGATGCAGACGGAGATGCTGCTGCTGTTCCTCCTCCCCGCGCTGTGCTGAGAGCCATGGACAGCGATTTTCCGCCGGGATCGCCTCTTCCCGGGAAGCTGAGCCTCTTCCCGAGCTCCTGAAGTTCCAGCAGTGGCGAGTTCAGGCTGGGCTTTGCCACGGCAAAATCTCACCTGCAGCAGTCCTGGCTCAAAGGGGGTCAGGCAGGTGATTCTTTCTCTTTTTGCTCCTTTCCTGCGTGAATGCTGGACACCGAAAAGTCTGCTTGAAGGCCTGGGAGAGCTCGGGGGAAGGCACGGAGGAGAGTTGTGGTGGTTTGGATATACCTGGCACGCAGCGCTCACACCTCTGCTCGAGGGAGTCGTATGGCTTGAAGGTAAGAGATAAGTGTTGATGTTTTCCTGGAGAAATGTAAAATGTTGTGAATATCCCGGTGAGGGAATACACAGAGTAGTGGCTGCTGTGATCACCACTGCTTAGAGATGTAAATAAAGACAGGAGAAAGAGGAAAATATTTGTCTTTATACCAAAAGACCCATTAAGCTGTTCTCTTCTCCAGCAGAATAGGTGAAAGTGAGTTTTCAAATTGAAAAAGTCAGGCTGTCTTATTTCTTGACCTAAGCCCCTCATTGCAAGCCAATAAATAGTTGTTATTTTATGCTAAAGAGGCATTTAGAGTTGCTAAGAAGCCTCGGTTCATTTTTAGAAGTTTGATGCTTAACATTGCTCTCACATAGACACAATGGAAGCAGAGTGACAGGGAGAGCTGGAGGAGGAGGATGTGTAGATAGGATATAATGTAGGTACATTCTATTCCCCCAGGGAACAGGATTGTTCAGGCAAATTGTTTGAGGGAAAACACTGTTTTACCTTGTACGACATTCATTTCTTTTACATATGGTACAGCAAAACTCGTGTCCCTTCAGATTTCCTTCTCAGCACCACTCTTGAACAATCTCTCCCAGCACGGGAGGGGAGATCTGTCACCTCTGCCTGAAGGAAACCTTCCAGAAACACTTCTCTGAATGTTGAGGTAGATTTTGTGCAAGGATCACAGTCACCTTTGTGGCATGAAGGACATCTGAATCATTCCTCTTTTTATACTAATATTTTTTCCATTGCCATTTCCATTCCAGTTCTAAGTTTTACCCCACTCTTTGAAAGCAGTGAGAAGTGGGGCTTTAAAGCAGTGAAGTAGGCATTAGGATGGCACTGGGTCAGCACTAATCAGTGCTGGAGTATTTTTGATCTAGGTTGTTGTCTGTAGGTTGTTTCTACACAGTTAACACATCCTCACTTGTTAATTCTCGAGTCTCTCTCAGCCCAACTTTCCCACATGCAAAACATGGAGCCCCAGAGCTCACAGCGAGAGGAACATGAATCACTCTGCTTTGAGTAGAGCTCGCAGTAAAAAAGAGAAATAATTAGGTTGTTTTATAAATAACCAGCCCCAAGATTATAATAGAACTGGCCAGAGAGGTTACACATGCAATTCAGGGCATGGGTTGGATTTCCTGTGTGTTCCATGTTTCATGTAATTACTGTTCTTTGAACACACAATGGTATTAAAACTCACAATCCTGTGCCTATGGTTTTTTTATCTCTTTCAAAGTAAAAGTTCATTAATTGTTCGTAGCGATCTAGGAAAAAACAGCCTCTTGACAATGTTTCTGACTCCATCAAATAAGTGTAAAGAGCACTGTATTTTTTCCCATTTAACTTCTTTTTCCATACTGCAGAAATTCTGTTACGTTCAAACCTTTCCTCTTTACTTCTGAACAGAGTTTTTGTAAAAGCACTTTCCACTGATTTATGTGCCGTGTGATTATCTTTTCCTTGCATGTGTGGCATGACAGGGAAATATACTGGAGAGGGAGAAGTGTAGACTTAAAATCTCCTGGCCATTTCAAATAGCAGAGATGTGAGTTTGGGCCCTGCCTTCTCCCTTACCATTTCTGGAGGCAGCTACAGAGCAGCTGTCTGTCAGGAGAAGTGATTTCACTTCCATGATGTGTCACACAGCACAAAACACCCCCCAGAAGTGTTTCCTGCAGGTACCAGTGTGTGAAACCTGCTGTGGTTTTGGATTTGTGTGTAACTTCCATGGGCACACAGGCTTTGGGATTGCAGGTGTGAGAGAGAGAGGGTCAGATGGTCCTCTGGAGAAGGGCTTGTTTCAGACGGCAGAGATGTGTGTGAGCCCTAAAAGCTGGTAAATAGTCACTGTAGGGTGAATTGGAGGCAAGATGGATTGTACCCAGACCCAAACAGCTTCTGTGTCACTCACACCGTGGATTTGGATCAGATCAATGGTCACACAGTGTCCCTCCTGCCCACCCTGGCACTGCTCCCACAGCCCAACCACAGACCTGCTGAGGGAGGGGGTTCCATCCACCCTCCCCTCCAAGCCAAGGTGATTTCTCCGTGCTCTCTGGCACAGGGGAGGCACAGCTGGACATGCACTCACTCTGCAGCCCTGCCTGTGTGCAGGGGCTCACAGATTGCACTCCAATCTCCTCCAGCTTGGCTCGAGTGGGAGACACCTGCCTGGGAAAAATACTCAGCTTTTGCTCTAATGGCACTTCAGTGCTGGTTCAGTGTGTTCCCCCTGCTCCTCCCTCGGGCTGGCAGACCCAGGCTGTGCCACCAGCAGCAAAGGCTCAGGGCACTGGGCAGGGAGAACACAAGTTGCAAACCTGCTGGGAAATGCAGCTGGAAGAGAACAGCCTCATTCTGCAGCCAGGCTGAAGGGTCTGAGCAGCACAGACCTGTGAGGATCTGTGACTAAGCTGTTCCCCCCTCAATGACACAGGCTTAGCATAAAAAGTAGGACTCCCTGTGTGTTCTTCTCCTAAAATCCATCCTTTGTATTAAATCAGCAAATCTCACCTTCCCATCCTCTGTTTACTTAAACTTTGGAATTCAAAATGAAGCTTGTAGAATCACAGAATCTCCTGAGCTGGGAGGGACCCACAGGGATCATCCAGTCCAATTCCTGGTCCAGCACACACACCCCAACAATCCCACCCCTGTCCAAACCCTCCTGCAGCTCTGGCAGCCTTGGGGCTGTGCCCACTGCCCTGGGGAGCCTGGGCAGTGCCCACCACCCTCTGGGGGAAGAGCCAGAATTATTCTCTGGAGTTACCTCTGAAACTGCAGGGAGTATTTAGATAGGGGGAAAAGAAATAAAAATCAAGATTCCTCTGGAGGAAAGCAGAATTCCACCTTACCTGGAAAACTTTGGACACTGTTATTTCCACTGTGTGAAAGAAGCAGTGGAATGAAGTCCTAAGCCCTAAGTTCTGTTTCTGCAGAGCATTTTGTCGCTTGTCTTTAGCACCCTTGTGCTGGACATACCCTTTTTCTCACCAGAGATATTCTGGAACAAATATTACATACAAATCCTCCAAAATAAGGGGAAAAAAAACCTTTGAAAAAAATACTTATCTTCAAATGCACAAGGTTTTGTAGCTCTTCAGATAGGAACAAGATGGATTTGGCTCGTGCTCCTTAAATCCTTTCTTAATAACTCGTTTTCAATTTCACCCTCTGTGCACAAATTCCTGGGGAACACTGAGGGAATCTGGAAGGGAGTGTTGGCTTTCTCACATGCCCAGGGCTGATATCCCAGTGCCAGGGCACACAGGGCAGGGAGCATGTCCACGTTTAGCTGATGCAAAATGTTCCCACATTGATGCAGGCTCAAGGGGACAGTAGGGAATTTCAATTCCAAGCGAAGGAATTCTACTGATCATTAATAAATGCATGGAAACCACACTGGTGCAATGAACACTTGGATGATGGGAGAGTATTTGCAAAAATATCATATATCTATTGCTCCATTTTATACTCTTGCCCAGGCAGTGGCTTTTGGATACCATTGGATAAAAGACACCAGACTGGGGGAACTTTGCCTGACCTCTCAGGGTTATTTTTTAAAGGCTACAGGAGAAAATACAGTGGGATAAGTGTTAAAATGTATTAAGGTTGGGAATACATGGAGGAAAGATTCTGAAAAATTGTCTGGGATCAAACTTCACTGTATTTAACAAATAAAAACTTTCAGAAACTCTATTTGCTTTGGCCAACTCTTCAGGAGCAGAGAGAGTGATCAGTTTGTGCCAGGGCACTGCTGAAGAGATTCTTTGGGAAAGGGAGAGGCAATTGTTTAAGTCCTGTCAGATGCATCATCCCTTGTGCTGTTACAAAACCAACCTATATTCAATCTGAAATGATTGCTAATAACTATTAACTCCTCTACCAATTGTTCCGCTTCAATCATGTTTTCTCTTGCTGTCCTTCACCTGGATATTTTTAGCATTATCATTTTTTTTTATTATTTTTAAGATGTGACTGTGTGTTCAGTTGCTGCTTCTCTGTACATGCCTCCCAATTATCCTGGTGGGTATTTTTCTCTCAGCCCCCCAGAATGGGTTTATTTCTGGTTTACTCTTCCCTGTTGGTTTCCATGTGGTTATGTGGGAGGCTGCACTTTCTTTATCAAAGCAGAGAGCCATGATTAGTCCATTCAGAAAATGTAAATGCAGCCTTATGTGTTCTGTAGAGCTGGAGAAAGAGAGACTGTGAGGAGCAATAAATCTGGCAATAATAGAACACAACATTAAGCCCTGTGGGTTGGCCTGGATGAGCTCAGTGATGTCCACACTCCACATTTCTAGTGGAGCTAAATAAACCCCCTGAGCCCCTGTGCTGCTGCTGGGGGGAGCTGATCACAGTCCTGCTGAACTCAGGCAAAGCTCTGCCATTGTGCTGTGCCCTCGTTTGGATTTGTGGCTCCTTTCTCTACATGTTCCATCATTTAGCCCAGATTTCAGACTCTGTACCCTCAGCTGTTTCTGCCTGAGATGTCCCAGGATCTGCAAACACTTCTTAGTTGATAAATACATATCTTTGCTCTGCTCCCTGCTTCAGGTTGCCAACTGCTCACGCTGGGGATGCATCAGCAAAATCAACACCATTGAGGGTGCTCTGTGCAATCTGCAGCTTTAGAGAGAAATGAGCCCTTCACCAGCAGCCCAGGTTTTTCAATCATCTCCCCTGAATGCTGCAGCTGAGGCACTGCATCAGACAACTTAGAGCTATTGCCTAAAGTATGGCACCTTGCAAATTACTTGTCTGAACTGAATCCTCTTTTGATATCTCAGGCAATCTGGAGCTTTGGCAAATTAAGATGCTCTTTGGAACAGGCCCCCTCTGACCCCCAGCCCCTCCGAAGCTGCATATTTCATATTCTTGCATATTTGTATGACAGTCAGGAAAAATGGGATTGCCTATGGGATTACTGAGGCCTGGAGTTGGATTTCCAACCTTTTGATGTGTTCTCTCTGGTGACCATCCCAGGGGAGAACACCTCTGAGTTACAGCCTTGTCCTTATGCTTGGGAACCCAGTGCTCTCCCACTTCAGAGGGGACAGGACACCCCCAGCCAGCCTGCTGTCCTTGAGACATTTACACACAGATTTAGGAGGAGAATTTTAGGCACTCGTGCCTGGAAAGCTGCAATTTATGAGCTTAAAAAGCATTAAAAATAGACACAACGCCCATCCTCTCCCCCTCACATAAATATATCATTGAACAGAAAGAATCACCCATGTCCCAGAACATGAATCACTCATCACCCCCAGGAGGTGAGGGACACTCTGAAAATGTGGTTGTGACTAGAAAATCACAGTTACAATAAATACTACAGGAATACTTTAGCCAACCATCCCTGAATGGGCTGGGCACGTGTGAGCCCCTTATTTGCACTTTCTCAATGGCAATCTGACTGTAAGAATTAGAGAGTTTTCATTATCTTACTAACTAGGGAATTAAGAAGTCAACATCAGAATCTCCATGTGAGTAGAGTCCTACATATCCTTATTTCTGGTTTATTTTATTTTGTAGAGCACGTATCTCAAGCTGGTTGTGATCCATGACTGGGCACTCTGGGCCTCTGCCAGTAGAGCAGGTTATTAAAACATTGCAGTTATTATTATTATTTTACAACGGCACATAAAGGTACGAGTGAATTTTAGGTTTCCCCTCATCTTTCTTCTCTAGAAAACTAGACTAAAAGAGGAGCTTTCCCCTAAATTTTGATTGTAAATTACTGATGGTAAAATATGCTTTAGAATTTCCAAGGATAGCCTTGGAGATGGAGCTCCAGGTGGCTCTGGATCTATTTCCAGGCTGAAGACAAGGATGAGAGTAAATACCAGCCCCTTTGGTCACATGCATTTCCACCCACATGGATAGATATCTATTAATAACTACAGGGCTTCCTCCCTAGCTCTCAAAGATATTTTGCCAAATCAGTGTTTTCCAGAAAGCTGCTTTTCTCACCTGTTTTCTTTCCTCTTTTCTCCCTCCCCCAATACAAATTCAGTGATTTCTTCAGTAGCACATTTTGCTCAGCTGCAAACACTCTGGGTAACAGGGGTTAATGTTCCCAGACAAGAGATCCCTCCTGCCACTGGCATTTTACCATCCCCTCAATCCACACCACGAGCACAGTCCAAATATTCCTTCTAGAGTACAAATGTGTATTTCCTTTGGAAGATGTTGGACTAATGAAAGGAGAAATGCATGTGCAATTATTCATTATGTAGGAGGATGTTTGTCTACATGTGATGTCTAGTTCTTTGTTGTCCTTTCCAAGTGTTATTTTTATTTATCTGGAGATTTTATTTTTTTTTCACTCAGTGTGAAGGAAGAATCAATTAGGAAATTACAACCCTCGAAGCAAATGACAAGAAGGGATAATAACAAGATTCTCTGGGGCTGCATTTTGCAAGTCAGTTTACCATTGACTTTTTGATGCAGGAGGCCTCACAATCCCACCCACCAAACCTTACCATGAGAGGCATTGTTTATAGAGACAATAAACGTATTTAGAAAAAGAATTATTAAAAAGAAATCGCAGGCAAAGAAACAATAAAGCCAAGCAATCACTAGATCTGTGCAGGAGATTGTTCAATAACTTGTACATGTCCATCAGCATTGAGATATAATTATAAGACCTTAATATGTCAGATGTGACAATGCAGTGACCACTAAGAGTGTGTCTGATTTGTGATGGGAGTGAACAATTAAAGTTACAGGCAACACCAGCAGGCCACGATTACAGAACAAATCCCACCTCTCACAGCCTGGTTTGGTTTCTGTGTCCTGGAGAGAACCACAGGCTCAAGAAAGGGACTTGTGGGATGAGCATGTAAAAGAGAACACTTATTTTAGGAAGACCTGCAGGAGGTTTTTTGTGGATTTCTGTGTTTGTTTCACCTTCAGCACGTAGGGCACCTGTGTTCAGATGATGCACATTCTGCTTTTAGTCTGCTGCACCCCCTGATTTCCAGGGCTGATGAATTAAACAGCCCCAGAAGACAGCGCTGGGTTTAGTCCTGCCTTACCTTCCCCAATAACTCCCTAATTAAAAACATTAGTGCTCCTTGCAGTGCTCCATCTGAAAGAGTATCTGCTCCCTGCCAAACAGGGGGGAATATTCATGACTTTCTGGAGCCCTCCTAATGACTTTGGGCAGTGAACTGGGAGTGTGCTCAGGGGCAGTGGAGCCTTCCCAAGGGGCTGGTTATTGCTGCATATAAACTCCAGAAGTGGCAATTTGGAGGGCAAATGGCTTTATTTGGTATAGCAAAGCTTTCTGTACACCAACACTTCACAGCAGGCTGGAGGTTGTGCTGATAGTGTAAAAGCCAAGTAAGATTCAGGAGGGCAGAGTGCAGTGATCCCAGGGCAGGGAGGAAGAGGAATTCCTCAAATCATCCAAAACATGAACATCTCATGAGCACTGAAGCTTTGAATAACCTTTGTCCTGGCTGGGGGTTTGTCAGTGTTGCTACCATCAAATCATGTAGAGTGTAAGGGGAGCAGATATGTATTTAAGGTTTTTTGGGGGCAGAATCAGCCCAAAGCCACCAACTGAGCAAGGGATAATCTGGCAAAAGGCTGGAGACTTGGGACTCCAGTCTAGTCTTAGGCTGTGATCCACACATGTGCTGTGTGAGACTTCAGAATGCTAAGGAGTGAATTCTAATGAAGGCCTGTGGGAGAAGTTCAGCTCAGTGCCTTCTGCCTGCTGAAAACAAGCAGGAGAGATAAAACCTTAAACCACTTTTCCAATGTCTTAGCTCAGGGATGGGCAGAACAGCCATGAATTCCCCTGGAGAATGAGTGGTACCATTTGTGGTGGAAGTGAAACTCTTACAGCACCAGATTTCACCAAACAGGGAGGGTTTAACAGGCAGATAAAAATACACCCCCCAAATGTGCAGCCACCTCTTTTCCCCACAGTGTAGCCAGATTAGCATCAGGATAAACCCCCTGAAATCCCTTAGATGAGGAAGGGTTCCAAAAGGAGCAACCATGACCACCTGGCCAACACAGAAAGTTGAGGAGCTTTAACTTCTAAAAAGCAAGCAAGAACCCTTGATTTTTTAGTTGTTTGCAAATCCTCCTCTCAAACTCTGGCCAGTTCCTCTTCTTCCCTTTGCTCCCCACGAAGGCACATCTGGGAAACTGGGGGATGTTGGAGCACAGGAATTGGATGGGGTCCTGTCAGGAGATCCAGTGGCTCCCTGCAAGTTCACTCTCTGTAAATTCAGACTCTTTTTAAAAAGTCTTTTAAAATTTGGTTCCCTGCCATTCCCAGGTGGGTTTATTTGAAATATTGCACGTGGCTCTTGCTCTCTCTTACATCTGCTTGAACACTGGGCTGCACCAGTGAGGGCCAAATCCATGTGAAATCCTGGCCAAACTCCCACTGGGAAGAAACTCATGCCTTGGAGCAGTAGTTCTTCCAAAACATGAGCTTTCAAATCAAA
Source organism: Campylorhamphus procurvoides (assembly GCA_013396655.1). Lineage (NCBI taxonomy): Eukaryota > Metazoa > Chordata > Aves > Passeriformes > Dendrocolaptidae > Campylorhamphus > Campylorhamphus procurvoides. Next base: position 150,728 of record WBMV01002023.1, on the reverse strand, counting down.
CCAAGCAACAATAAATAAGATTCTCTGCAGAGGGAATTTGTGCCTCCATGGGGGGGTCGATTGAACAGAGAGGGGACACGGTGGTGGAGCAGCTTTGGAATGGAAAGACAAACCAGGGAGGAATCACATATTGCAGACAGAAAAGGTAAATGAAGCGTTTTGTGTATCTGGAAGCTGTTCAGGAAGGTCAGACCGAGAGTTCAGGCAAACACTTGTCATGGAGTGGCCCCAGGGCAGAGCAGGGACTCTCCAAGTCCTTTCCAGCCCTGTGCCCACGAGAACAGATGCTGATTTGCAGAAGCTGCTGATCCAGCACAATTCCTGCATGGTTGAACGCCCAGGCTGGGGGAGGAGATGCAAAAGGACATGGCCAGAATTAGAGGTGCCTTCTACAACTCCCATTCTGCCTGCAAAGATGACAGAGGTGGGTGTTGGAAGCCAGGATTGAAGCTGAATAGTTGAGCTGATTTAGGTCAGGGATTAAATGATTAAAGATCATTAGGATGTGAAATTTGAGGAGCTCTGGCTGATCTGTATTGAGGGATACACGGAGTCTCCTCACCTTCCCTGTGTGGTTGTAGCCTGGATCTCATTCCTTTGCCACGAGGGACAGGGCACTAATTCATTTAATTCTTTCTGGACACTTTAAATTGCACTTGGAGCAAGGGGCAGTCACATGAGTGCTGTGCTGGTTGACACAGAGCTGTTAAAAGGGACCTTGTGGCAAATATTAATCATGTGTGGTTTGGGGCAAAGTCCCACAAATCGAAGGGAAAGGGAACAAAAGAACCCTCCTCTGGAACTCACCTCTTTTGGCAAACATTTTTGCAAACAAGCTCAGAGATAGGAGTGGCAGGGAAAAGAGCAGGTGTTCAGTGAGTGTTCGATGGCATAAGGGGTGGGCAAATATTTGATCACTTCAATCTGAATTATTATTATTTACTTTTAATAAAGGATGGCTGAAGGACTCAGAGCTAAAGTATCCTTGTGCTACGTGCTGCATAAACATGGGAAGCCTCAATGGAGGGGGGAGAAAAGGTTTATTCAACCAAGGAATTAACACAGTTTATTTCTGCAATTAAATTGTTATACACCTCAAATGCCAAGAACCGAAACGTACAGTGAACATTAAACAGACAAAACCAAATAATAACGAAAAAATCCTTAAACATTTGTCACATTTTAACCAGTAGTGGAAAGTAAATATTTTGCTCAGTTTCAGCCTCTTCTATACATAACTAAGGGAGATGGGAAGTGAAGAGATTCAACCTTTTCCGTTCCTCAAAAATCATACAATTATCTCTGTGAGTGATTAAAGGTTATTTGCAGACATTGGTGGATGATCTCAAACACAGAACAAATTCTAAAAGAATATAGATCACCAGTTTTCATGAAGCTGGGAATTTATTGGATTAGTCAGAGGCTCAGATCGAGTCAGAGAGATTTGGCATTAGGATCCAGATAAAGGAATTAAGAAATAAATGGCTTTTGTACAGAACAGGATGTCGGGTCTATAGTGGTGCAATATTTAATAAGAACCAATATATTGCAGGCAGAAGAGCTGGCTCTGACAGTGACCATCTATATGTGAGAACACAGGGAAGAAATAAATTCCTCCCCTTTCCTCACTGAATATCAAGATGTGCCCAATATTTCTGTCTGGGTGTCCAAAGTGGAAAGCACACACAGTCAGAAATTATTTAAAAACCCTTTTTGTGCCCATCCTTCCCACCCAGCTGAGAACTGCTCAGGTGGGCTGTGCCTGGAGCAGCTCCAGCTCACAGAACTCTTCATCTGCCAAATGTTGGGAGGGTTCAAGCCTGCCCTGTACCCACAAATTCTTCAGGAGGAAGAGGAATCCGTGGCTCTGCTTCAGGAGCCTGCCAGAGGGGAACAGGGACACCACGTGCTCCAGGGATGCTGGGAGGCTTTAGGAGCCCAGGGAGAACTCTTGGAAACCTGACCTGGCCTGGAAGTGCTTCTGAATTTTCTTAAAAGTGTTTGCAAAATATATTCTGGATTCGGGTAACCAAAATGCTTTAAGTAAGATCTTCAGCCTTGGAACAGCCTTCTCCGAATGGTCCAGGCTGGATTTCATGGTTCATCACAGAGAGAATGGGCAACTGCTCTGGGAAAAGGGAAAATTCCTTCCCTCCCTGCAACACAAATTCAAACTCATGTCCAAAGACACAACCTCAGGCTGCTGAGGGTCCCTGCACCCTCTGTCCCTGTGCTGCTGGGTGGGAATGGGGTGAATCACGTCACAGAATTAGCACAGAGAGCTCTGAACGATGAGGTTATTGAGCAGGAAAGTGCTGTGAGCAGAAAATATTGTGGCATCAGCAAGAGTGGGTGACTCAGAGGGGTGGCAGGGGTGTATTATCCACAAACCCTGTGCTAACAGCTCTGCTGAGCATGAACAGGAGGAAATGCTGGGATTAGGGGCTCTGTAACACGCTCTGGGGGGATGTGGGAACAGCCCTGAGTGAGAGGATCCAATGAGACATGATGAAAAAGCCAGGGCAATGCAGGGATGTTTCTGAATCAGAAGTGAGCAATAAACTCATATTGGTGGTTCATATGCCTTGCACTTGTATCTTGGATGGCAAAGGATCTGGAGAATGGGGAGCCAGGAGGGAGGCAGCAGAGGAGGAAGAGTTCTGAGAGGTTTTTGGAAGGAGCTGATGGGCAGAGCTGTTGGATTGGATACGAAGGTTGCCCAGGGTTGAAATTAGAATTCAGCCCCCTAAAAACCTGTCTTGTCAGGATTTTTTTCGCCTCTAATTCTGTCCCTCTGGGTGCAGAGGTGGCCAAACCTCCTGCCTGTGTAATGTACTGGTCACTGGAGATTTACCACCAAGGGAACACCAGGAGTGTGGAAAGACAAATTCTCCCAGTTGTGCCTCCTGACAGACACAGGCAGTGCTCAGAGCTGCCTCAGGTGTAATTACTGCCAGGCCCTCGTCAGTCAGGGCTGTCACATCCCTGCTCTATTTGCATGTACAACTCAGTGCCTGGGGGAGTCAGGTTTATTTAAAGCCACCAGGACTTTGCTGGGTGAGTTCTGGCTCAGCTGCTCCTGCAGTGGCAGAGGCCAGGGCAGGTGGATGGGATTTTTCATCAAGTCCAGTCAGAATTTCCAAATTTTCCTGATTCCTGACCTTTCCTCCTCCATCTCCATGTCTGCAGACACTGTGCCCTGTGCAGAACTGGATGGGAAAAGGTTCTCACTCACTGCTGGTTGTTCCACACCTTCCTTGCTCTCCAGGGACCCACGGCCAGGAATTCACAGCCTGGATTAGCAATTCTGGCCTTGCATGCAGAAAGAAAATAGTGAAACTGCTTCAGAAGCTGCTTTTCTTTGCACAAAACTCCTGAACAGGGAAACAAAACAGCTCCTCAAACACACTTTCCCCTTCTCCTTCTCTTCCACCCCCTCCCTGCTCCAGAAGAAGATGTTATCTCCCTCGACTGGAACATCTCTGTTTCATTCTCAGCGGAGCCCAGTAAACAACATCAAGAAGCATCTTCAGGATGGAAAGGATGTCAGTTTGACAGCTTTCCTATGGCCCATTGATTCCCAAATTTCAGAGGAAAATGACAGCACTGTGCTGAGCACATTTCACTTAGACATTGATTTCTGTGCAACAGAGAAGCCTTTGGAGAAAACCTGTCTCTGAGCACCTTTCTCACCGAGTCCCAGGCAAGCCTCAGTAACCTGGTGGGTACCTCTGGGTAGCAGCAATCAGCAAGGAAATATCAATCTGGTGAGACCTGCAGGCAAAATCCCTTGGGAAAGGGAGGTGGAGTCTGTTCTGAGGCTGCTGGGGGAGCATCTGCCATTGGGATGTTGTCACTGGTGCCTTTTGCTGCTGTTTCCCTGTTGGATGCACATCCAGTTCAGCCCCAAGACAAGCAGTGTGATCGTGTCTGGAGCCCACAGGAGAGCCTGGGCCCTGAAAGCTCGCCCTGAACTCCAGATTTCGTCTTAAATTCGTGATGTCTGGGGCACAACCACAGGGAATTTCTCACTGTTTGATGCAGAAGCAAAGGCTGGCTGCGTGTTTTGGCAGCCAGAGCCAGATTAGCACGGAAAGGCCACAAATCTTTACCAAACAGAAAGCAGATGCTGCAGTGACACGAGTCCCAGGGTCTGACACTCTCTCAGGATCAGGTCTGTGAGCATTCTGTGCCTGAGGGTGTTTGCAAGCAGGGTGAAAACCAAAAGGAGTGTAACACCTGTGCTGTTTCTGAGAGAAAAAGAGGCTGAACCAGGGCATCTCTGTCCAAGAGCCGAGGCAGAGCCAGGCTGCTGTTCACACACAGGAGAGCTGTGGGCAGGAGTTTGTGCTGGAGCTCTTCACCCTCCACTTCTCTGTCTTTATATGAGGGAGCAAATCTGCTTCTTGAATACACATTTCAGATCTTGCCAGAGAGATGAACAGGTTTGTTGTTCGCCAGTTGTGAACATCCCACATTTGCCAGGGAGATCTTGTGCTTGTTTGCCACAAATGTAATCAGATGATCAGTCAGGAGGAGCCAGGGAGAAACACCAGCATTGCAAACAAACAGTTTTCAGTTTGCTCTTTGAAAAGAACTGCGAGTTGACAGCAAAGGAGGGAAAACCTCTGGCTCTGCCCTCCCAGCCTCTATCCCAGCTCCTTTCTCCCTGCAATTTCCAGCAGCCAGGCAGCAGAGTCCCTTCAGCTGCTGAAAGGCCTCTGGAAAGCTGCTTCCCACTCAGGTTGTGCTTGAACAGGACCCCTGAGGGGGGTTGATGTGAAGGGGATCAGCACATGCCTGATCCCAGGGCAGGGAGAGCAGCAGGGATGCAGGAGGGGGATGCTCTGGGGATCCAGGAGGGGGTTGCTCTGGGGATGCAGGATGGGGATGCTCTGGGGATGCAGGAGGAAGATGCAGGATGGGGATGCTCTGGGGATGCAGGAGGGGGATGCAGGATGGACATGCTGGATGGGGATGCAGGAGGGGAATGCAGGATGGACATGCTGGATGGGGATGCAGGAGGGGGATGCAGGATGCTGCTGCATCCCTGGCAGCAAACACAAGGCTGTGACCTTGCTGCTCTGTCCTGCCCTTGACCTCTCAGCAAATCCATATCTGGATTAGCTCAGCCACACTATAAAAATCTGTGGAGACTCTGTGTGGGAATTAGAGTGGCTTTAGTGCAGTTAATTCACAAAGGAGTTTGTTCCATTTCCCTACCCACATCCCCATCCAGTCTCAGCTGAAATGAAGACTCAGGGACAGTGACCCTCAACAAGGACAGTGCAGAGCCAGGGGCCACTGGCACCTTTTCCCTGCATTTGTGATCCCTTCCCTCTCCTCCAGGGGAAAAGGCAGACACCTGGGCAAACACAGGCAAAAGCACTCGCTTTTCTAGTTGGCTCTTTAAGTGCTTCTTTCTTCTCTGCTGAGGAACTGTCAGCACTGAAATGAGAAGTGCTCCTCAAAGCAGGGCTGGTTCACAAGACACACTAATGGCCACCAAAAAGCTTCCAAATGATGCCAGTTCTGTGTCTGAAGAAAATAAGGGGTTTTTTAGGTCTGCAAACTCAAACTCTCAAAAGTTAGGAATTAAAAGAGTTGTCTGTGTAATTGTAATTTGGACCATAAAGATATGTGCTGGATGCAACCTTTAATTGCATGATCACACATTTTTAGTTTTTGGGTTTTGGTGTTTTAGTTTCCCTGTTTTATGCAAAATATTTGGACCTTTTTTTCTGTTTCATTTCCCTTGAATAAAAACTTTTTTTCTAAAAATAGAAGCAACAAAACTTTTCATTTCTGCAATGTTCAAACATGATCTTTTAACTTTCCTCGTGATGCCCAGCTGCATACAAAGACTAAAATCATTGCTGGAAAAACAGTTCTGTTGAAAGAAAGAAAGAAAAATTGTTGCAGAAGCTGCAGGAGGAAATGGAGAGAATTTTGGATCACTTTATCCACACCCTCTCTAACCCAAATAAATTAAGTTCCCAGTGGATGGACACAAGAGCTGAGCTTTAAGTGGTTCCTCCAACTCCACCACTGAGTTGTCCCAGCCTGAAAAAGGGCTGGAATTGCTGTTCCCTCACCATTGTCTCTGGCCTTTCCTCCTTGAAGAATAATTGTGGTCTGAGACCTCCAGTCAGAGCTCAGGAGGAGCCAGAAGAGGCCCAAGGGGCTGATCCTGCACATATCAAACCATTTCACTCCTTTTATCCTTTAAGAGACTTTTCCACCTTCCTGCTTTTTTTCCCCCCTTCCCATCCTGCATTTTCTGCATGTTTCTCGAGATAGTTTTGCATTATCAAAGGGCAACAGGAGAAGAGAAAAAACTGTTGCTGTATTTAGCATTGATTTTTCCCCTTCACTCTGAGTCACAGAAGCTAACATTTAATTAATTTCTGACACTTTGACAGCTCCTAAGAAGACATTTGTAGAGCTATCAAGTGCCGCTGATAGCACTGTCAGACAGACACTTTTTGAATTATCAGCTATTAAGGACCCATATGCAACAAATTTCCAAGGATTATTATACAAATTGTTCTCTGAATGAGAAAAGCACACAAAAGCTCAGTGAAACATAAAGAAACCATTGTTCCCAGGTGAATTTGATATTTGCAAATGTTTTGCTATTTTGATCACTTACGTGGTTTAATAAATCGATTTCACTTTGTCTTTTATGAAGCAAATGAAGTGGCCTGGGTTTGGGGTGGCTGAGAACACGGCCAGGTTTTCCAGTCAGGGTAGTCTGGAGGGAGATACAGCTTGAGAAACATGGAATAACTTGATTTTAGGAAGTGCTGAGCAGGGAATGAGGTCATAGAATCATTTAGGGTTGGAAAAGACCTCCAAGACCATCAAGACAATTAAACCACGTCCCCAGGTGCCACATCCACGTGTTTTTTGAACACTTCCAGGGATGGTGACTTCACCACTGCTCTCGGAAGTCCCTTCCAATGCTTTACAGCCCTTCCTGGAAAGAAACTTTTCCTCCTATCCAATCTAACCCTCTCCTGGTGCAAATCAAGGCCGAATTGTCTCATCCTGTCTCTTGTTACTGGGAGGAGATCCCTTCTTCTCCCAGGGACCTTCCCTTCTTGGAGGGAAGAAGGTCCCTTGAAGGCCCTTCAAACCAGAAACCCCAAGCCCAAAATAACCAATATCTACAGTTTCTTCTGAACAGCTCCTGCCTTTACTCCTTGCTGGTGCTGATGTGGCAGAGGCAGCCCAGCCCTGATTGCAAAACTGCTACTGTCAAGTTCCATTATTGTCACTATTTGGGTCTCAGGGTTTTAAATTTATTTATTTCACTGCTGGAGGAAAGGACAAAAAAAAAGGAGGAAAAGCAAAGGGAAATAAAAAAGCAACACAGCCCAGAGCCCTGTGAAGCACATGGAAAATAAAGAGAGGGGTAAAAGGCACATCAGCCCTGAGCTGTGCACACCTGACATGGAGCAGGGAATGGCAGGGCCAAGACAGGGGGCCCAGACCCTCTGCCTGGGTGGGGTGTAACTCAGAGTGACATCTCAGAGAATCACAGAATGTTCTGAGCTGGAAGGACACACAAGGATCATCAGCCAACCCTCAGACCTGCAGAGGAGTCACCCCAAGAGTCACTCCCTGAGCCCCAGAGCATCATCCAAACCCTCCTGGAGATCTGACAGCCCTGGGGCTGTGCCCACTGCCCTGGGGAGCCTGGTCAGTGCCCACCACCCTCTGGGGGAAGAACATCTCTCTAATATCCCACCTAATCCTGCCCTGACAGCTCCAGCCATTCCCTGGGTGCTGTCCCTGGTCCCCACAGAGCAGAGATCAGTGCCTGTCCCTCTTGCTCTCACAAGGAAGCTGTGACTGCATTGAGGTCTCCCCTCAGTCACAAACCTAATTCTACAACTCCAGAATCAGGGGTTTGATTGCCATGGGGTTTTTTTGATTCTCCTGTGCCCCTTCCAGCTCAGCACATTTGATGTGGTTTCCATTCATTTCACCCTCTGACCTCTCCATGCCAGGGTGGAGCCGGAGCCCGGCACGGCGACCCCCATGGATCCCCTCAACCTCTCCTGGTACGAGGGCGACAGGAACTGGAGCAAAGCCCTGAACACGTCCCAGGTGGAGCAGAAGCCCCAGTACAACTACTACGCCATGCTGCTCACCCTCCTCATCTTCGTCATCGTCTTCGGCAACGTGCTGGTGTGCATGGCCGTGTCCAGGGAGCGCTCCCTGCAGACCACCACCAACTACCTGATCGTCAGCCTGGCCGTGGCAGACCTGCTGCTGGCCACCCTCGTCATGCCCTGGGTGGTCTACCTGGAGGTAGGAGGGACGATGGGGTGGGAGGGGGACGCCTGGGTATCGGTTATGGCACGAACTCTTGGGTTTCCCGAGTGTTTCCCGGTTTTTCCAGGAGGTGGAAGAAATGACAGTCCAGTTGCACCGTAATTCAGGTTTAAACTTCAGGGGAGGTTGAGGTTCAAAATCAGGAAGAAATTCTTTACAGGGAGAGTGATGGGACACTGGAATGAGCTAGGCAGGGGGGTGGTGGAGTCACCATCCCTGGAAGTGTTTGAGACTGGATGTGGCATCAGTGCCATGGTCTATTAGACAAGTGGCATTAGAGGTTTGACTCGATGATCTCCGAGGTCTTTTCCAATCTAATTGGTTCTGTGATAAATGTGGCCTTTAGACAGAGGGCTCAGGAGTGAAGGGACCCCAATTTTGTTCTTTCAAAACTACTCAAGAATGAATGTGCAGCCACACCATGGGTGTCACACTGAACCGTGTCACATGTGCTGATGGAAGGGACACACAAGGCTCATCAAGTCCAACAATCCAAAGAAATAGCACTCAAAGCCCTGTTTCTGAAGGGCTGCAGTGATGAGAAGGCAGTGGTAGAAGCAAAGTGTAAATCCAGAGCTTTTATTTCACAATATAGGAGAGAAAAAACCCAAGGGAGGTACTTTTCACCCTGCTGCCTTTGGCACATCAGTTTGGTACAAAACTATATGGTTAATTTTCAGGCACTCCTTTCTGAGGGAAAATGATAACACAGAGAGGAGAGCAGGGGAAGAAGCCACTGTCAGTGAGCCCATTAAGTACTAATGCAAAGCAAAACAAACCCAGTGACATGACATAGGCTGTCGAGGAAGCACAATACTAATTATCACTCCAGTTAATTATTGTTTTCATGGCACTTAAAAAATGTAAAGCATCGTGCATCTGCTAAAGCTTATTAGCATGACCACAGGCTGGTTGTGAGTGCAGTCAGTGCCTCTAGGACTGGTTATGCCCTTCTGTTCTATTCTATTCCTCTGTTGCCACAACCCATTTTAACCCATTGAACCCTTTTAAGTAGGACAGTTTTTTTCAGGCTTTGTGTCACAAGCTCAGGCAAAAACTAATAGCAAAATGAAGTACTTAAAAAAAAAACCCAACCCCAAACAGATCTTCTACCTCCAAACTTCGGAGGTTTCTCCTACAGAAATGAAAGCACCAAGAGAAACTGATTTTGTAGAGGTTGATATCAGGCTGGAAACCTTTGCCTTTGGGCAAATTCTCATCAAAGTTACTGATGTAACTGTCTCTTAAGTGCTTTTTTAATCACTGAGTATTCATCTGTCACTCAGGCTTCAATGTAGTCATTCTCCCTTCTTTATGCTGCCTATGGTTATGTATATCAGAGCAGAAATAACTGAAGAATAGATATCTTATTCATTCTATTTTCAAATGCAGTAGGACTCTATTTTTATTAGAGGGAAATATACTTTTTTCATCACATGTCAAACACAGCAGTCCGAATAATTGCTATTAAACTTAATTGGCAAAGTTCAGTTTCAATAGCAAGAGAAGTGAAGAGAAAAAGGCTACTGGTGACTGGAAGCATTATCATTAGTTCTTTGTCTTTAGCACATCATGTAGAGTGTTAAAGAATTTTCACTCTGGATTAAATTCATTTTGTTCACCCAAACGAGGAATGTCTCCCCTGATCTTAAACTGAGAAATGAAGGAAAGCTCCTACTTGTCTACTGTTGACCTTTGCTGGGTATAATTGCCAAAAAATGTCTAATGAAGAGCTGTAAGTACAATTAGAGGTGCTTGGAATTAATATTGATGTAATTGCTTCCTCGTTCTGCTTTGAAATGCTTCAGAGACCTGTTTAAGCCCTGCATGGTTCCTTCTGACTTCGAGGAGACTTGTACTCCCTGATGTCACTGGAATATGGGCCCAGGTTTGTGTTTGCTGCCCAAATCAACCCAGAGGAACAGGCTGGAATTAGGGAGCATGAAATCACAGCAGCCCTTGGGGGGGCTTTGGATGGAGCCGAGAATTTCCTGCAGAATTCCAGTTACCCACAAGCAGCTCTAACTTTGTGTAAAACTCTCCCTTCAGCCCCAGGGAATTCTGTGCCCACCTCCCTCTCTCTTCACAGGTGGTTGGTGAGTGGAGGTTCAGTCGGATCCACTGTGATATCTTTGTGACCCTGGATGTCATGATGTGCACTGCCAGTATCCTCAACCTCTGTGCCATCAGCATAGACAGGTGAGGGCTCTGTGCCAGCAAGTCATGTCAGAACCCAGGGGAGAAAGTCACAGCCACCTCTCTGGGGTCTGATTTTACCTGTGACTCAGAGGCTTGGAAATGGGGAGGGTGAGTGTTGTTGATGTCTTTTGAGGAGCAATTTAGGGGATCTCAGTGAGCTCTGAGCAGGGATTCTCTCAGAAGACACAGAAACACCAATCCTGAGAATGTAAATTAAATTGTCTGTATATGTTTCCATGAGTTTGGTCCTGTTTATGGAACAGACATCAGGGAGGAAGGCAGCAGCTCAGGGTGGAAGGGAAATGCCCATCCTCCTGCACACACCTCCTGACGTGGGAAATCTGGCTTGCCTTACAGTGCCCTGCTGGAGCAGGCTCTCAGCCCCAGCAGCTGGGAGCAGGTTCCAGCCTGGCAGCATGAACCAGGGGTGCTGGCAGCACAAAGCAGGGGTGCTGGCAGCAGGCTGGCAGGGTGTTGTCTCCCCATGCAGGTACACGGCCGTGGCCATGCCCATGCTCTACAACACCCGCTACAGCTCCAAGCGCAGGGTCACCCTCATGATTGCTGTGGTCTGGGTGCTCTCATTTGCCATCTCCTGCCCGCTCCTCTTCGGCCTCAACAACACAGGTGAGTGGTTTGCCCCCTGCAGCTGCCTTCTGGCACCTTCCTGGCTTTACTGGGTTACCCTCTGGTACCTGCCAGGAGTGAAAACAGGGCTCAGGTTTAGGTGCATTGGGATGTATCCACCCCTGGTTAAGGTGTTCTCTGCCAGTGTCACCCTGTTGGGTCTGTTTGGTCTCTTGCTGTTCCACACCAGAGTTTTAGACCCATCAGAAATCAGGTTATGTGGAAGTTTACACAACACTAGCCAGTGTTTCCTTAACATTTGTCAACCACAAATTCAAATCCCTCTTCAAATAAAACATGCAAAGAAGGGGAAAGTCATGGGATAAAACCTAAACTGAGACAGGAGAGGAAAGGACTGGCAGTTCAGCCATCAGTTTCAGGGGGAGCCTGGATTGGATACACTATGGGATCAGTGGGCTTTTATCTGAAAGGCAAGCAATAACCAGGGACTTTGGCATGAGGTGACTCCTACAACCTGAGGGGAGCTGCTGTTCTGGTACCACTTCCAGCTGACATGGTGGTGCCTCTTTAGAACCCAAAGCCCTCCCTGCCTGGGTCCCTGTGCCTTTGGAAGGTGCTGGGAAGCAGCTCTGAGCAGCAGGGAGAGCCTGAACCCCTTTTGCCTTCCAGATGCCAATGAGTGCATCATTGCCAACCCCGCCTTCGTGGTGTACTCCTCCATCGTGTCCTTCTACGTGCCCTTCATCGTCACCCTGCTGGTGTATGTCCAGATCTACATGGTGCTCCGCCGGCGCCAAAAGCGCATCACCACCAAGCGCAGCAGCCACATCCTGGACTCGGACACTCATGCTCCTCTCAAGGTAACTGCAGCCCTGCCTGGCTCTCAGCACTCTGCACATCCTTCTCCCCTCCCTGCTCCACTCCCCAGAGTGCATCCTCCTCTCCCCAGATGTCCCCGGCTGGACTAGGTGACATGCTGGGTCACAAAGGGGAGTGCCGTGTCCTGTGCCAGGCTGGAGTCCCAGCTGCACATTCTGGGCTCCCTGGTGCTTCACAGGCTCCCCTGGATCTCAGGGGATGCTCCAGCAGCAGATCTGCACTAGGAGCTGCTGCCTTAACCAGAGGGCACCTCCTCTGGCTCCGCTGAGTTTGGGTTGGGTACCCAAGAATACAGGCTACACCATTGTCTGAGTCAGTGCTGCTGCTGGGGGGGAGAATGACAGAATCAAGGACTGGTTTGGAAGGGATCATAAAGCTCATGGAGTTCCAACCTCCTGCCACAGGCAGGGACAGCTTCCATTAGACCATGTTGCTCAGAGCTCCATCCAGCCTTGCCTTGGACACTTCCAGGGATGGGGCAGCCACAACTTCTCTGGGCAACCTGTGCCAGGGCCTGCCCACCCTCACAGGGAAGGATTTCATCATCATATCTAGTCTGAACCTGCCCTCCTTCAGTTTAAGGCCATTCCCCCGTGTCCTGTCACTCCATTCCCTTGGGAAAAGCCCATCTCCAGCTTTCTTGTAACTCCCCTTTAGGTGCTATAAGGTCTCCCCAGGGTTCAATGGAAACGGTTTGCATGGTTGGGGTGCAAACCATATCTCTGGCACCAACCCTTCTGCAGGGAAACAGCCTCTCAAAGCAGGAGATGTGTGTGAGAGGAGCCCAGCTGAGTGGGCAGAGTGTCAAACAGCTCAGCCAAAACACTGCCCTGGCAGCACATGCAAAACAACCAGGGGGAATGTGTAGCCCCAGAGGCACCACCTCCAAACTGTGCTGCCTCAGGGCCACTGCCACGTCAGGGAGAGCAGGCAGGGACAGACAGACACCAGCAGATCTCTGAGGCTTCCTTCCTTTGGTGAAAAGCCCAAGGGATAGTCACCTCTATCACTGCTTCTCCAGAGTAGTTTTCCATCATCCTCACACTGACTAACTTCTGCCTCATGCCCTATGTTTGTATTTCCACGTGCCTCCCCTACCAGCTTCCCTTCCCAATCCCTCTGTGCCTGTGTAACCTCTGAGCTGGTGCTTGCCCCTTAGGACAAATGCACTCATCCAGAAGACGTCAAGCTCTGCACAGTTATTGTGAAGTCCAATGGGAGCTTCCAAGTTAATAAGCGCAAAGTGGTGAGTGTTAAAGAGAAGTGGTAGCTTTTCAGAGCATTTGGCCTTCCCCCTCTCACCCCTCAGGACACACAATTAATTTATGCAGGGTGGGAGAAAAACAAACCAAGAACAAAGGTTACCGTTCAATCTCACAATTTAAATATTCTTCCCATTCCTTAGAGTGAAGCAGGGGGTTTAAGAGGATAGAGTTTAAAAAGCCAGACTAATCTCACCTAAAGATCAGTTCTAAAAGCCATGGCATTTGAACATTTTGTGTCTTTGATTTCCTTCTCCTCTCTGTTATTTAAATCTTGCACTGCATTGGCTGTGTTGGGTTTTGCTTGTTGGTTTAATTTTTATTTATTTGCATTCTGAAAAACCTAAATAAAATCCATGGGGAGTGCAGACAGCATCTCTGAGCCTCTTTGTGCAATACAGGAGAATCCTCCAGTGAAGGTCTGTCAATCCCATCCACCTAAAATATCTTCATCTGTAAACATTTCACAGCCCTTTCTCCAAGCATCATGTAGGGAGGGAGAAGAGGGATTGATTGTTCTCCAGCATCATCCAGCTTCACTCTGTAAGGAATGTCCATTGCTCCTCTCAGTATGTTTATGTCTTTATGTTGTGGACATTTGATTCTTGTCCAGGAGGCAGAGAGTCACATGGATGAGATGGAAATGGTGTCCAGCACCAGCCCCCCTGAGAGGACCACCTTCAAACCCGCAGCACCAAGTAACCACCAGCTGGTCGTGCCAGTTGGGTCTAATCGGGGTAACAACTCTACCCTGCAGACATCCCTGAACAGCCCTGGGAGGCTGGAGAAGAATGGACATGCCAAAGAAACACACCACACAGCCAAGGTCTTCGAGATCCACTCCCTGCCCAACGGCAAGACGAGGAACTTCCTCAAGGCTGTGACCAGGAGGAAACTGTCACAACAGAAGGAGAGAAAGGCCACCCAGATGCTGGCCATCGTACTCGGTGAGAGCGTGCCCTGGCTGCCCTGGTGCTCCTGCAGAAATCCAGCCCCTGCCCAGGACTGGGACATCCAGCATAGATTCTCCATGCCTCCATAAATATAATGTCACTTGATATGTAGGCAAGAGGGGTCCCTCCTTCCCAGCTGAGACAGCATCTCCTAAAGCTGCCCGTCTGTGGGGTGTCTGGGACTCCCTGCAGCACAAAGGGCAGCACAGCTCAGCCAGGAGCTGGCACCCCAAAGGCCAGAGCTTCTGAGCTATCTGGTCTAATTATATGAGCAGAGAAGTTCTTTAGTACCTGGGTAGAATATAGGCTGAGACTTAACACGCAAACAGAAGGCTTATTCCTCAGGGAAACATTTTTCCTTTATGCCCAGCAGAACCTTACAGTTCTCAGGCTCAAAATCTGTCCAGCTTTCAGCAATCAAAATGTGTCTCTCTCTCTCCTTTCCCCCCCCAGGTGTTTTCATCATCTGCTGGCTCCCGTTCTTCATCACCCACATCCTGAACATGCACTGCGATTGCAACATCCCCCCGGCCATGTACAGCGCCTTTACATGGCTGGGCTATGTCAACAGCGCTGTCAACCCGATTATCTACACGACCTTCAACGTCGAGTTTCGCAAGGCTTTCATGAAGATCCTCCACTGCTAAAAGTCAACAAGAAGCCACCGCATTTTTTAAGAGCGAGAGAGGGGGAGGAAAAGCAAAGAAAGCGACGCCATTCATGCACACAACGGGCAGCCATGGAGGGGTCTCGTGTGCTGGGCACGAGGCCTCGGGTGTGACAGCAGTGCCATGCCCACACCTCGGTGGGGACGGAGGTGGGAGGTTCTCTCATCCCTCGGGGTGACCTTTGGGAGCCCAGTCCCACCAGGGCACTTTTCGGAGCTACCCTCACACTGTGCTTACAGCGGGAGCGAAAACCGAGGCACGCTCGCTTGGTTGTTGCCTGTGGCCATCCAGCCTCGGGTGCCTTGGGCACAGACAGTCACAGAGCCACGGGGAGGTGCCGGTGGGTCACTCAACTCTCACCAAAGACAAGACCATCCTTTCCGCTTCGCCACAGGAGCCAGAAACAGGCAGAGCTTGCGGGAGCTCCGCGCAGCAGCTTTGCCTTCACCTCGAGC
The DNA here is from genome assembly GCA_013396655.1 of Campylorhamphus procurvoides. NCBI lineage: Eukaryota > Metazoa > Chordata > Aves > Passeriformes > Dendrocolaptidae > Campylorhamphus > Campylorhamphus procurvoides. The sequence goes on along the minus strand of WBMV01002023.1, from coordinate 135,381 downwards.
TGAATTACCCAGTGTTAAACTGCTGAAGCCTTCAGAAAAAAAACACTTTAAGAAGTCCCCAAGAGGGTCAGGAAGGTTCTGCCACCCACAGACCCAACCCTGCAGCAATGTGGGCCTACAAGCCATGGGCAGAATGAAGAAGGGGCCATCAATCTCACATCCAACCACTGCATCAGTGTAAATACAAATCACCAGGATGAAGTCAACAGGACTCCAAGCCAAAAAAACCCAAGAGATGGAGAGGGCAACTCAAGATGTGGTAGCTTGCCTTGCATGGTGCACATCAAACAGGACACCCCCATCTCTCATCAGCAGCGATTTCTGCCCACCAGCATCTCATCTCCAGCCTCTCACCAGGAGGTGCAAAGCCCAGGGAGGAGTGGTGGCGTGGTGAATGTAGAAAGCCAGGACAGGGTGCCAGGGGAGGCACCTGCAGCCCTGAGCACCCCAGGTGGGAGCTTGAACGAGCCAGCCAGGTTAGGTCTGGCTCTCCTCACCCAGCTCAGGCTGCCACAGAGCCAAGGAGCACCTCGGGGCTGATTTGCCTAAGTCTCTCAGTGGAGAGTGCAGAATAACATTGTGCCTAATTTAAATTACCAGTGAAGGAGATAAAACTGTGTGTTTGGAAAAAGCCAGAATAAAAGCCCAAGAAAGCCCTTACCTGGACCAGCTCCTGTGTCCGAGTTGGACTTTGGAAAGGTCTGGATGTTCCCAGCATCCCTTACCCTCTGATACCTATTTTTCCATGGATTATAAGAATTGGAACCCCATAACAGCATAATTCCACCACGCTGCATCTGGCATTGCCAGATCCACACTGTACTTCCTAATTGTACTCAGCTCACAATATATTTTGCAATATCTCTGTAAATAAAACATAGCGAGATGAATAAAAAGACATGGAAATAGGTCTGGCTAGAAATTCCTGTAGGATCTGGAGCAGCAGATGATTTCAATAGCCATATTGCAGAGGCAGACTCCCTACCTGCTGTTTTCTGAAGATGCTAAAACACAACCCAGAGAGCAATATAGTCCCTTTTCTCTCTATGCAGTTTGTGGAATATTCACATAGTTTCTGCTTCAGAGGAGGTGAAGTTCACTGCCAAGGGTTTCTTTCATTCCCTGGTGTTCCTGTGTTGCTAACAAAGCATTTCCCTGTGCTGGTAGGACGTGTCCCAGCTCTGTGTCAGGAAGAGATTATGCCAAGCAGCTGTAACACATAATCTCAGCTGTTTTCTGGAATTGAAACAGCAGCCCCACCTTAATCCAAAAGGTTCCCATTCTAAACCTGGTATTCCTGGAAGAGACTGATATCCAGTGGTTTTAATATTTAGCCCCCAAACTTGTATAACATTTGGACATGGCTGGAAACCAACTCAGGAGATCTCAGGCACACTTTGGCTTTTCATTTCCCCCCAGTTTTAACCAAGCAAGTTCACTCAGTGGTGGGGATATACTCAGACTGGTATCACTTAAAAAATTCATAGAATGACATAAAGTCAGTAGGTTTTTGGGTAGAAAAATTGTAACAAGTTACTGGTCACTTTTCTAACATATTCACAAGCAGAAAGATGCCAACTGACTGTGTGAATTAACAGGTGGGGAGCTGAATCAAAGTAGAAAATAATATGAATATAGGAAAAAAAGCTTTAAAGCATTTGTAAGTTGCTATAGGTGATATTTGCCCTGCACCAAAACATGGTGTGAGCCCTCAGAATAAGGGATGTGAAAAATATCTTAACTTTGTGCCATAATTTTACTGTGTTCAGTGTTAGCCCAGGATAAATCATCATCTCCAACACTGTGCACCTTGTTCCAAAATTCAGTTTCTGAATCCAGATATAGCTCAACTCACCTGAACCACTACATGACAAACTCTTCCAAAATGCCATGGAGGAAAAAAAGCTGCTGAAAAGGGCCAGGGTCCTTCATGTGTTTGCCAACTTGGACCAAAAAAACCCCAGGTGTCATTTCCTAGAGCTTAAGCATTTGTGAGGGATTACCTGCAGCCCACCCTTCATCCCAATGACGTTGTAAGCCCCTCATTGCCAACACTCCAGGCTCAAAGGGGTCTTGTGGGAATATCTGCATCCCCAGTGCCCTTGGAATGGTGGCAATGCCATGTCTGTTCATCCCTGCAGCAGGTTTTCCTTTCCCCCCTGCACTTACAGCCACCAAACTAAAGCACTTCCCACCCATGAATGGAGCCTTCAGAACTCTTTTCGAGAGTGGACCAAAACACGCCATCACCTCTGGCTTTGCAAAGAATAAACCAATGCCAGGAGCAAGGACAGGCTTTGCCAGCTGCTTGCACAGCATGTGACACAAGGACAACCAGCCCTGTGGGTGGGATGGAAGATGCTTGTGGAAACCTCTAAAGAGCCATGAGAAATCAGCTGCATCATGAAGGACTCTGAGGCTTCTTGCCCACAGAGCTGAACCTGGCAAATACAGACCTCACTGTTCCTTCCCCTCTGGAATAAAAAAAACACTGCTTTCCCCAAGACTCCTGATGGCAGGACACGCTGGTGATGGTCAGGGGACTGATCTGGTTTTTAAAACACATTCACAAGAAGATTTCACTTCTTTGTTCCTCGAGAACTCCAGACCCGATTTTGTGATTCATTATTTATAACTGAAGCTTTAGTTTCTGCTTTATTGAGTCTTCCTGTTCCTGCTTTTCCCCCCTGTGATTCCCAGCTTGCTGAAGCCCAGGGGGGGTTCTTTTGGGGCACCCCCCAAACAGGTTTGAATGAAAAGCCAGTGAATTCTGCCTGCACTGTATTTGCTGCTTGCCTGCTTGCTCCCACTACACGATGCTGTTTAGCCTCCTGACTGGAGAGTAAATGAACTACAGTAGGTCTAACCAGCTTATTGAATCCTGCTGGAAAAATTAAAAAAAAGGAAAAAAAGGGAAAAAAAAAAGGAAAAATAAAGCCACTACCTCCGTGGTGAAAGTCTGCAGTGCAAACACGGCCCCCTGCCAGGGGAGTCAGGAATGTATAAATGCCCATCACAGGTATGTGTGACACCAACCAATGTCTCCATGCAGCACTGTCATTAAACAGAGACTTGCACAAGCCACCCTGGTGTTGCATGGTTGTTTTGTTCTGTTTGGCACCAGCAGTGTGAGGGCTCAGGCTCCAGGGACACATGGTTGTGTTACAGAGCACAAGCAGCAAAATCCACCTGCACCTGAGATCTCACCTGCCTTTTACTTTTCAGAATAATTGTGGTTTTCCTCTTTCCCCCCTCATCCCAGTCTATCTTTAACAACTATAGTGTTTGTCCAGCCTGAAGCCACGAGGATCAGACATGGGAAAGGAAGGGTGCAGAGAAACACAGGCAGAAAGAAAATGGGCTTAAATTCCTCTGTGTCTCTTGCCTTCTAGACTAAAGTGGGCTGGGCAGGACTGGAGGAGGAAGGGATGGAAATACCCAGCCAGGAGCACTTGTGGCATCACATCAAAAAAGTGTCTTTGCCTCCTGGCACTGCTCTGTCATGTCTGGTCTGTGCCAGTGCAGGTTCAAGGTGGGCACTGCTCTGCCAGGAGTTAATATGCCCCAAAAAGTAGCTGTGCCTTTGCCTTGGCTGATGTAGGAATTCCCAGCAGTGGGAACATTGCAGCTGCCCCACTCCATCCCCTGCAGCCCAGCCCTTATCCCAAGTCACAGGGAGCTTTTGCCTTCTGGAGAACTTCATTATTTCATTCAGGAATATTTATCTTTATGTTGCACTTGCTGTGGCCTTGTTTTATATTTTGGTATTTATGCAGGTGAACCTCAGCCAGGCTGAGTCAGCATTCTTGTCTAAAGATTGTTTTCTTTATACAAAAAAAAGAAGAAAGAAATAATATCCTTCCCACTCCTAGGAAAGAAAATGGTCTCTTTCCAAGGAGCAACAAACTAAAATTTCAGTTTAATGGTATTTTGGATCCTTGGCATGAACCAAAAGTTTTAGTCTACCTGTTTTCAGCCAACACAGGGCAAAGATAATCCCTGCCCTGAAGTCCTCAGTTTATACAGAAACCTGAATCTCCAGAGCTGCTGAGTTCAAATGGGGCTTAATTCTCCTTGTTGGATGATTCAGCTCAAAGCCAGCATGACTGAGGGAAAATGAGGGGCTCAAATGACCCCCTCCCTCACACAGCAGAAGAAATGATCTTGTGGGATGAGACAGGACACACACCAGGTTGTTTTCAGCATGTCTGGCCTCAGCCTGGCAGGATCAAAGGCAGCTCCTGTGACTTCACCCTTAGAGCCAGATTTTATTTCTGAGGCTGGGGACTACAAAACACCATCCACACCACCCAAAAGAGATAAAACAGACTGATCTGTCCATCTCCTGGGCCATTTGTGAGTCTTACAGCTGCAGGTCAGGCCTGGCAGATTCATGGATGTGCTTTGTTCTGCACATCCAGCCAAAAAAATCAAAAAGACAAAAAGATAAAACCAGTTACACTTGCTAAATCAACTCCCTCTCTTTAATCAAAGCTTCTTTTAATAATCCAAACTGCTCCCCCAAGTCTTTGACGATACCAGACTGTCTGCTGCCTAAATAGCTTTTGACTCATAAATAACAACTTTCTCCACCAAAGAAAGAGTGATGGATGGTGGACTAAATATAATTAAGGTATAATGAATAATTAACAGACCTAGAAATGCCTTTAAAGAGACTTAAAGCAGCAAAGCATAAAGCCAAGCCCTTTAAATGAGGCAAAACATTCTACAACCCCAAGCTGCCATGCTGGGCCAAGGTAAAAAAAAAAAGGGATAATGAAAGCAAGGGAACAAATTTACCCAAGCCTGGCATCGCCTCCCTGCTGCACGTAATCAACTGGCTCTGATGAGAGGGGGAGGTGACATCACTGCCATCTCAGCCACAGGATTTCGTGCCAGGCTCAGGGAAGGGCAGCAAGGAAGCAGCACAGAGGGCTGGTGGGGGCTCGGGGTGACAAAGCCACCCCTCCTGGGGCTGAGGTGCCAGGGGAGCAGGGGACGTGGCACAGGGGCACAGAGGGCTGATGGAAACAGGCTCTGCAGGGGCACTGGGGGCTTCAGCTGCTGTCACCTCCCTGCAGAGCCTCCTCAGCACAGAGGTAAAGCAGCCCTCAGGCATCCTGCCCTGTCTGAGAGCCCTGGGAGCTCTGGTGGGGTGCCCAGCACTGTGGGCACTGTGTCTGCTGCCTTGGGACAGGATTTGGTGGTGAAACCCCAGAACCATGCTGCTTTCCCTCTCCAGCCATCCCTGTGCCCACCCCATGAGCTTTCTGCCCCCTCCATCACCTCACTTCCATTTCACAGAACCCCAGACAGGCTTGAGTTGGAAGTGTTTCACAACAGCCATTGTTAATATTTAATAATTCAGCCATGAAGGAGGTTTTATTTTATTTACACCATGGGGAAAGGCAAGGAAAGCCCAAATTCACATTAGCCAGAAATCTAATCTTGCCTCCAAATGGTAACAGCAACACAGAGAGTCTGAGCAGCTCTCGTGAGTGTGAGTTCAGAGAGCTCTGTCAAATCACCAGCTGGAAAATGTACAGAGCTTCAGAGGAGAACCCAGGAGCTGAAAATGTGATTGAACGAGACAGGTTATGAGCTGAGAGCTCGTCTGTGTGAAGAAATGGACAGTCAGTGGCAGTCTAAACAAATATGTACATCTCTCAGAACACCTCCCTCCCTCCGGGAGCTTTAGTCAAAAATAAAAGTGACTTTGATCTGGCATAATTCTGCAAGTTTGCTAGGGAAAAAAACTCCAGCAAGATGGCAAAGCAGCTGCTGTGGGTCCTGTAGAGGGATTTGGCATGAAGATGACTCTGCTCACAGCAGGGACAGCCAGGGATGCTCTGAAGGAGACTGAAATGTGCTCTGGGGAGGGGATTAAAACCACCAAGGCAAGAGGTGATTCAGTGACACACAGAGCTGATATTAAAGGGCTGAATTGCTGCCCCTGCCTCTCTCTGGGCCCTGGGTTGGGTTCACTGGGAGGGAACAGCACAGATAATGGCCCAGAGTGGGAGGGTTGGACCCCAGACACAGTCTGGAGATGGGCCTGAGGATCTCAGCCCAGTGAGAGGGCTGGCTGAGAGCAGAGACACCCCCAGGACTGATGCTGGTGCCTTTGTAGCTCTGCACGCCCACTTGGCACCGTGCTTTGCTCTAAATGACAGCACAGGAGCAGAAGAACACGGAATCAGCTCCTGCAACACACGAAGGCTGGAGTCTAGATGCAAAAGTCACACCAAATTAACCTGGGGATGTAGATTTATAACTGAATTATTGTGGCTTGCAATTTACTGCGCTCCAGTAATTGAGTTTGGGCATGTTCTCAGCTGGTGGCAGATGCTCCGGGCCACATTCCTTCATTATGTTGACATTATCTTGCCTACCTGGCACTTGCCATGAGGTGAGATTATGCAGAGGGTGATTTACTGGGGCTCAGGCAGTGCTTGCTAACCTGTTTAGCTGGGGAGCTCTGCCTTTGTGTCTGAGCCCACCTGTCAGAGGCAACCTCAGCTCCAGTGGCAGCTCTCAGGGTGTCTTGGAAGGGACGTGTCTGATTGCCTGGGTGATAAACAAGCCCTAAATCACTTCAAAGAATCACTGGGGAAGATGACAGAGAGTGAAACACAAGGAACTGGGGCATGATTCAGAGGGATCAGGGAAAATGCCAGTAAATTCTACCTTGTTCTTAATTAAAAAAGGCAGAGGGGAGTTCTCCACAAAGGAGACTGATGGAGACGCTCCTCCTCACCCAGCCAAAGGCAGGCTGGCTGAAAGCAGCCAGGAAAACAGGTATTTAAAGCCAAAAGCCTTGGGGAAGAGCTGTCACCCTGCAGTCACAAAGCACCAAGGTGGTCCCAGCATTGGGCAGGGCTCCCCCTTTGCAGGGGGCTCATCCCTGTGTTAAAGGGCAGAGCAGAAGTGGATTTATGGGGTGGGGGTTTGGGGTTGGGTGTGCACCCTGCACAGGTTAATTCAGGAGCAGCAGGCTGGGTTTGCAGCAAGGCTCATCCCCCAGCTCTCTAACTGGGCTCCCAAAATCCCAAATCCATGTCTAAATTTGAGGCATAATAAAGCAGATTTGAAATTTCCCTACAAACACAGGGAGGCCAAGACTTTTCCAGCGTTTAGGTGAATTCCACCTTTTCTCTGTTTTTTCCTATTTCTCCCATGGTGGTGGTTGTTGTTAATTATCTCCCTGTTTCTTTTTGAAGGTATCTGGGTGGGTTTGTGTCCTGTGACATCCTCCTGCACTCCCTGGAGTCTCAGGGATGAGGCATGAACAAAACACATCTGTGCTCAGCCAACAGGAGCAACAAATTGGGCAGCAAATAGACCTACTCAGCTCTCCTGGGAGGAATCATGCTGGGTGTTAGACAACAGTTTAAGCAAAATAAAGGCAGGTCAGTCTGAACAAAACCTTTTGGCAGACTGGAGTCTTTCCCAGAAAAGAGAAAATCAATTCCCCCAACTCCTTCTAAGGATTTTTTCCCCTGCTTGGAGCTGACATTAAAGTTTGTCCAAAAAAATAGCAATAAAATCTTCATGGTGATAAGAACACTCCTCTGCCTTGTTAAGAAATAAGCTGGTGCTGAAGGGCAGTAAAAGTGCTGTGGAATGAGTCCAGCTATGCCCCAAACTTCAGTTCTGGCACAGCTAAACTGTCTCAGCATCCATAATGTTTCTTTTTTTCCAAAGTAATGGCCTTATACCACAGCAGCAAACAAAGCTCATTTTCTCCTTTATTGCAGCTAATTACTGCACCTCTTGATTGCTGACCCTGGCCTAGTCCTCTCTCTAATTGCTCCAGATGGAGAGGGAATCTTTAATGGGATATTTTCTAACTAGCAAAGTCGGTGGGATTTATATATTTATTTTTATTCAGGAGCACAGTTGCCACATCTCTCCAGGATGGAGAGTTCAGTCACGTTCTGTAACTGCTGGGTGATTTTTATCTTCTTGTTTTTTCACTTTTCAAACCAAATTTTTTAAAAAGCAGCAATGAAGCACTTCTTAAATAACTGGTAATTCCTCATAGTTTCATGTTGGTTGTGTGATCCCCAAAATGCCTCTGTTAACTGAGTGCTACTGACCCAACCCAGTGTATCATAAAGGGTGTTTGTATTCCAGAGAGCAGAAAAGGTTGAGGGTGTTTATTCCAGGAGTTCACACTGCCTTTCCACATCATTACTTGATTAATTCTCTTCTCAGAGGACTTTATTCTACTTGTAAATCACCTCTGCAAGGGGGTTTGGCCCCGTGATCTACTAGAAAATGATCCAGGGTAACTCAAACCCAATCATGCTTTGTATTCTAGTTGTGCTTCCCTTATTTTTAGGAGCAATTGTTTCCACCCTTATTTAAACTCCTGCAAGGCAAACACAGATTAAACTCCACGCTTTTGTGGGTTTTTTTAAAATTTATTTTGTTTTTAGCTGTTGTCCTTCAAAAGGATCTCCAGCTTTTACTTCTGAAGGGAAAGTCAGAGCAATGTGTTCCAGGGCTGACTTTCAGTGGAGGGCAGGATCCCATCCTCACTGCTCTGCTAACACCAATTCTCGCCAGAAAAAGAGCTATTTAGAGTCACAGATTCTCTGATTCTGTGACCCCCCCAAACACAGGCAGCTGCTGCTTTATGGCTCTGAACCTCTGAGGTGCCCTGTTGTTCCTCTGGCAGGGATATAAATCTTTCTTTCTGGGTACAAAAGACATTTCCCAAGGTCACTCAGGGTGTGAGGAGCCCCGAATTGCCACAGTGAGAGCCTGAACCACGAGATCTCCTGCCCAGACTGTCCCCAAGGTTGTGACCCTGCAAACAGTCAGGCTTTAAAACCCATCAGGGCTGGGGTTGGGTTTGTTTTGGGTTTCTTTTTTTTTTTCCCCTAAAATAAGAGAATGAGGCCAATAGCAAATTACAGAAGAGAAGGGTTTCATGCTGTGCTCTGAGCCAGAAGAAAGGAAAGCAGCAGCTGATGAAAGGATCAAAAGATGTTAAACTTGCTGGGGATGAAATGCCTGGTAGGAGCAAACAGCAAGTGCTCCTTGATGCCCAGCCAGGCACCTTTTGCCATCACTCTAATGGAAGCTGAGCTCACACCTGTACTGGCTGGGGAGCTGCTTTTGGAAGTGAAACGTGGCTTTATTTCAAAGGCAGAGGATTAAAATACTCCCTAAAGCCGGGGAGTAGCACAGGGAAGTGCTGGAGAGTCTGGGAAGAGAGCAGCCAGAGCAGGATTAATTATGTCAGGCCATGAAAAGGCTGGGGAGGGAGTCAGGAATGTCTCACACTGACGTCTGATACAGTACAGAGCCTACAACCACCTCCTTGCAATAAAAAGAAACACGTCGAATTCACTATTTCTTCTTACATTAAAATCACTCCCTCCTACATTCACATCATTGCTGTCAGAAACATCTTGATTTTCCACACCTAAGGGGCTATGGAAAAAAACAAGCATTTCTGCTAAAAATAAACTTTTTTTCCCCCCCCAAGCTGTATTTATTCAGATCTATTTTCCTCTAAAATGTAGGATTATTTTAATTTTAATTTCATCACATACCTACATAATTGCAGCAGCGCCAAACAAACAAATGGCAGGAGCAATGCAAAACAAGGACATAAACTGATGTCATTTTCCTGTGAACATTTCCCCCCAGAGGAGCTCAGCTTTTCACTGAAACGTCCACATTTTGATCATGACAAAACCCTCTCTCTTCTTCAAACAAATTTTTACATCAGAAATTTGACTGCTGATACGACAAATCCCCTCTCGCTCACTGTTAGTGAGGTTGGGCATTTCTCAAGCGAAAAATTCTTTACCATAGAATGGTCTGGGTTGGAAGGGACCTTAAAGCTCATCCTGTCCATCCAGGCAGCTCTGGGTGCCTCAAAGACATGATTTTTGTGGCAGAAGGGCCAACAATTTTGATCTTTTTGAAGAGGTGATCCTTGTGGGTCCCCTCCAATTTGGGATATTCTCTGAAACCTAAACAGAGCCCTCAAGGAAAGACTATTTAGGAGGTTTCTGTCCTGCCACTGCTCCTCTCCAAAGACACCCCTGGATGAGCTGCCAGCACTGGGGAAGAACATGATATAGTCATCAGTGTATTTATCAGCAGGGACAAAAGCCTGAAATATATTTGAACAAGGGGGGGAAAAAGGGGTGGTGGGGGGAGATGGAGACCTACCATTAATTTTAGAAATAACAAGCTGCACAGTCACAAAGTGGAGGCTGCAATGCAGTTTTCCAGAGTTTGTAAAGACTCATTTAATTTCTATAGAAACTGAGCAGCAAACAGGTAATTTTCTCTGCAAATTGCTTCTATCACCCCTGTAGTGCTCTGCAAGGGGAATATATTTCCCTTGTGTCTTCTTAATCCCCTGTTATTTTCATTATAAATTTAATTAAGCTCTTTCAGAGAACATTCTATGACATATGAGCGGAGTTTTGTTTTTCTGTCAGAGTGAAGGCAGAAAGGAGCTGCTGAATTCTGTGGCAATTGGATTTCTTTTTGCTGTGTAAATATTTCCAATGATATTAAACAGCAGAGACCTTTGGTGAATCAGTGCAGCTAAAGTTGAGGGACTGGGACAAAGGGCTGAGAATCCAAAGTATTCCTTCCAGCCAGGCCTTTCCTCCTGGGACAAAGCCCAGAGCTGCCACCTGAGGAACATCAAGGGCAGGTCAATCAGGTAAATCCAGCAGCTCTCAGGCCAAAGCTCCCAATGCAGCCCTGGATCCACCACTCTGCTCTGAAGTGGCATTTAAGGATCCTCCCTGGATTATACCACAGTCTCACAGCCCTTGTGAGAGCATTTGCTTGCTGTGCATGCTTTAATTCCAAGATATTATTTTTCCAGGGAGCATCATGAGTGTCCTCCTGGTTATCCCTGCGGGTGGTTACCCAGCAACACGTGCTGTGCTCTCCGTGTTCCAGGAGAACAGAGCCTGAATGGGACATTTCACCAAATTCTCTGGCCATTTCCTACAGTGAGTTGACACCCCTGGATCGAATTTATCCAATGATGCCATTACCAGTGTCCCAAGTTACACAAATGATGCTGATGAGTGAGGAAAGCACTGGCAGCAGAACAGTCCCTTCAAAGCACTGAAGGGATGGAGGGCCATTATTCTGGAATTTAATCTCTCTGTGCTGCATCCATTTAAATACTCTCTACTAGTGATTCTTTTTTTCCTTCCTTGCTTTATTTGATTCTTGTTACAAAAATGAGATGTCAGAAATCTGACACGGTGCTGTACCATATGTTTGGTGTCTATTTCCAGCAGCAGGTGAGAATCTCATGATTCAATTCCCACCCGTGCCAGGGTCATTTTGCCCCAATTTTCTCCCTAGGAAAACATGGAATAAAAGCAATAAAATCTGTGGAGGACATGTATGTGTGCTGTGCACAGCTTCAGCATTGCCCATATGAACAGGGACTGCATATATCCCTTTCCATCCCTGCACAGCAAGTATTAAACAAGAAAGCACTGCCTAAAGCCAATATGACCAAGCCAAAATGTTCTACAGGCTTGGTCAGACCCTGGAAAAGAAGTTGTCAGCTTCCTTCTGCAGCTTCATTTTTCTTTCACTCTTCACTGTTCATCCTTAGAAACTTCCATTTTAAAAAGGAAAGTATTTCCCTGTAACCACCAGGTGAGAGGTGCTTTAAGGAGTCGCACCTGACAATGGGAAACTCAAGTCATCAATGCCAGAGGTGATAAATTTACAAATCTGTCCTTCCTGGAACAAGTCTGGGTCTTGAAATCCTTGCCTCATTCCCCAGAGTCCTGCTGCCCAGTTGGCTCACAGTGGCCTCCTTGCCTTGCAGCAGAGTGATGATGTTCTCTCTCTGGTGCCTGATGGCCAGCTGGAGGGCCGTGCAGCCAGTGATGTCTTCCACATCCAGCAGAGCTCCGGCCTTAATCAGGGTCTTGATGATGGCCATGTTGCCCTTGAGCACTGCCAGGTGCAGGGGCGTCCAGCCCACCTTGTTCCTGGCGTTGACGTCCGCCCCGCACTCCAGGAGGTTGATGACGGTGAGGAAGGAGCCCCTCAGGACGGCGAAGTGGAGGGGGGCCCACCCTGACTTCTCGGGGACGTTGGGGTCTGCCCCACCCCTGAGGAGCTCGCACACCACGGGCTCGTCACCATAACGAGTGGCCAAGTGCAGGGGCGTCCAGTCCATGCTGCCCTTGGCGCTGAGCCGGGCACGGCTGCGCCGCAGCAGCCGGATGATCTCCACGTGGCCCTTGAAGGAAGCCAAGTGCAGCGGGGTCCAGCCTTTGTCCGTCCTCAGCTCCACGTTGGCGCCGTGCTTGATGAGCTTCTCGCAGATGAGGAGCTTGCCCCTGACCACGGCCAGGTGCAGGGCGCTGTAGTGGTTCTGGTCCAGGCTGTTCACAGACATCCCGTTCTTCAGCAAGTAGTGCACCACCCTGAACTTCCCCCTCTCCACAGCCACGTGCAGAGGCGTCCTGTGGTTCTTCTGCTTCTTCTCCAGGTCGGCCCCTTGGCTGGCGAGCAGCTTGACCAGGCTGACGTGGCCAAAACAGGCTGCCACGTGCAGAGCGGTTTTGCCGTCCACCTCCTGGGTGTTGGAGTCAGCCTGGCGGGACAGCAGCACCCTGGCCACGTTCTCGAAGTTGTTCTGGGCTGCCAAGTGCAGGGGGGTCCACCCGTCGTGCTCCTGGGCGTTCACTCGTGCCTGGTGGTCCAGCAGGAGCCGCACGGTCCTGTCGTCCCCGTTCTGGGCGGCGAAGTGAAGGGGTGTCCAGCCATCCTCATCGGGCATGTTGGGGTCAGCACCGTGCTCGATGAGGATGGAGCAGATGTCTGGCAGCCTCTTCTGCACAGCCATGATCAGTGGGGTGTAGCCACAGACCACCTGGCTGTTCACGTTGGCCTTGCAGCTGAGGAGGAACTTCACCTTCTCGGCGTTGCCCTGGATCACCATGAGGTGCAGCAAGGTGAGCCCGTTCTCGTGGACTCTGCAGATCTCCTCAGACAGGATCTCCTCTGGGCTTTCTGCCTCGCTATAGGGAGGTGGCAGATGAACCTCCTGATGGTCCATTTCTAAAGGCAGGGAGGCAAAAGAGGAGAAAAAGAGTAAAAGTGAGTGAAATAATGGGAGGGAGAGCATGTGATTCTTCATAGGATAAAATAAATAAAGTAATTTTAGAGATAGGGAATATGAAATGTGGCCAGACCACTTCTGTGCAGTCTCTCAGAGAGCAGTGGGACATTTGCCCTCTCCCTCATGGGCACTGTATCTGCTCTTTCCTGTAGGGTTTCTTTTCCTTCACTTAGAACGTCACCCACATGGAAAGCTTTATGAGCCACATCCTCCTACAAAACCAGACAATTTCTGGAGGCTTCCCCTTCTTTCTTTTTCACTTATAAAGCAAGACCCCTACTTACCTCCACTCTTGGTGTCTCGGGGGAAGGTGAACTCCTCTTTGTCACTCTCATTTTCGGGAAGGGAAGAAGAAAAAGCCGTAAGACAGAGTTGCTCAATGGCATTCTGTAAAGTTTGCACACAGTTCTTGGCTACTGCTCTAGAGTTTGGTATTGTCATTAGGGTTTTATCATTTTTATGGTTGATTATCACTGTATTATCATTTTTATCCAACCCTGTGTTTGCACCCAAAACTTTACTGAGCAAATCAGGACACAAACAGGGATGTGGGAGCCTGAAAATGTTCCGTGGATCTCAATCAGCTTTCTCATTTGCTCCCAAACAAAGAAGACTCTTCCTTTCAGACTATCATTTAACACACTGGCCAGCTTGTACATTTATTTGCACATTTCTTTTCCCCATAAGGGAATTACAGATGCACAGCCTGTGCAAACACACCACTCAAAGGTGCTGCAGTGCCTTTGAGTGAGGAGACACGAGGGAGGAAACATTCCCAAAGGAGTGGCAAGCTCAGGGAGAGGACTCAGTGGAGTCTCCTGAGTGGCAGAGGAAAGTTCTCCTCACCTGCTGGTTCCCAGAGATGGCAGGTTTGTGGGACATCTTCCTGACAAGGCGCTCGTTCTCTGGATCCACCACCAGGCTCTGTATCAGAGCCAGCAGCATGTCTGTCTCCACAGGGATATCTGCCAAAGTGAGACACTGTTAGCTCTGCAGGCTGCCCAGGGGCTCAGATCCCAGGCAGGACATGCATCTTCCACGTGGCAAATAAGGGATGAAGAACAAAAGGGCACAGAGGATGCTTGGCAGCACATGGGCACCAAGCAGTTAAATCTCGGGAGTGCCACTGGGGAGGTCACACACAGGTTTGTCAATGCCTGCAGCTGAATTTTGGGCAGTCCAGAGCCCAGTCCCACCTGAAAAGCTCGGCCTTTGCTTGGGGTCTTGGTCCCAGCACCTCTTCATCAAGTCCACCATCTGCTGGCACTCCCCGGGCCAGTCGTCACTGATGAGCTCCAGCCCAGGTCTCTTCCCTGCTGCCACCTTGACTATGATGGCCATCATGTTGGCCCCTGGAAAAGAGCAGCACACTCTGGGCTTTCTCTCTGTGAGGGCAGCTGTAATCAACATTTCCTGAGTGCAGAGAGTGGAAGGAGGGCTCATGTTTACCTGCATAGGGTTTCTTCTGCATGAGCACCTCCCAAATGACAATCCCGAAGCTGCAGGCAAAGGGACATCGTGAGCAAACACATAAAATGCACTCATTGCTTTTATCTTCTTGAGAAATGGGAAAATTAGAGAAGAGGGTTGTCAGGAGGGAAGGATTTCACCCCCCAGACCAAAAGGGTCAGGACTTATGATTCTGTCTCAAACATCTCTGATGCCTCAGTGAAAGGGTCAGTGTAGTGAATTAAGGAGCCTTTCTTGTGAAAGTGTGTTTTTTTTCACTTTATTCACATTGGGATTTAGAGGCCCTGGCTACTGCAAACTCCTGTGGCCATGCAAATCCTCCTTTGCTTCTTGCCTTTGGTTAGTGCTCAATGTAGAGACCAAGGAGCTGAGGAATTTCCAGACATTTTGATGCAGCTTGTGTAAATAGGCTGCAAAGCTCTTTGCCATAAAGGAAAAAAACAAGTGAAATTTCTCCTCTACCTGTTAGTGCCCCAAATGAAGCTGAACACCAAAGCAGACATGCAATATTACAGTTGTTTTAAAAGCAAAATGAACCTGAGCAGCCAAGGCTATGAAAGAGCAGACACTGCGTGTTCTGGGCTCTAATCTGACTCATTTTTGTAATAACTTCCAGCAACCAAACAGGGTGTGATGGCACCTGAGGCAACACAGTCAGCAGCATCCATGGGGTGGGTGCTGCTGGTAAGGGATGATGATTATCCACAGAAAATCCCCTTCCCTCTCAGTCTCCACCACTGAGATACCCCATCCCTCACATGATAAACCAGAATTTAAACAAACTGAGGCCATGTGCCAGTCCCTCCTGCTCAGTGACCTCCCTCTGGCACCCCTTACCTGTACACATCGTATTTGATTCCGGGGGGTTTGCTGTTCTGCAGGAACATTTCGGGGGGGATGTAGCTCAAAGTGCCCCTCAAAGCTGAGCTTTCGATGTATTGCATCCGGCTGGATTGCTCCATCCATTTGGACAGCCCGAAGTCTGAGATCTGCAAGCAGCAAAAAGGAGAGCCTTTGCCATGAATGCTCCCACCTCCCCCTCCTCCTGTGGGCTGGGACAGTCCCCCTTCCTCGGGATCAGGGACAGGAGCAGTTGGAATTTGATAAAGCCCTGATAAACTGCACCCAGTCCTTGTCACTGGGTCCAGCAGAGCAGTGTTTCCTCCTAAGCTGGAGCCTTAAACTCCCAGCTCTGGCACAGATTGCCTGTATGACCTCGAGATTATTTGTCTACCAGTTGCTTCTTGCAAGCCCCACTGGTCAACCTTTCATGGGGTGTTCCTGAAGAACTTGATATACCAGGATTCTGGACTTGTTTGGCAAAAAGAACCTTTCTCTTCTTTGAGAAACACCCTGTCCCTTCAAACACAGCCCTAAGGTCTTACCTTGACATGCATATTCCCATCCAGGAGAATGTTCCCTGGCTTGAGATCCAAGTGCAGCAAAGGAGGTGTCATGCTATGCAGGAAATTCATAGCCAAGCCCATCTCGTGGATCACCCGGAATTTGAGCTGCCAAGACATTTTGTGAGTGGGAAGAATTTTCTCCAAGGACCCCCTTGCCATATATTCCATCACTATCCCCAAAGGGCTGTTGCAGACCCCATAGATGGTGACAATGTGCTGGAATTTGATTTTCTCCATCTTGGTTGCTTCCTCCATTAGACAGTTCATACTGGTCCTGGAAAAATGAAAAATAAAGAAGAAAGTGGAGCCAAGAAATGATATCACTTGCTTCACAGGCTCTGTGACTGTGCAGTAACTCAGGGATATCCAGCCTTTCCAAGCAGCCCTGCCTGACCCAAACAGATTCATCTCAGTTTGCCCCTTTAATTGATCATAATGCAACCACATCAAGGCTTGGAACTGCAGGATCTTTAAGGTCCCTTCCAACCCAAACCATTCAGGGATTCAGTGGAATTCCCAAGGGTGCTTTATGATGTCAGGAGCAGGCACAGCTCAGTGAACCACGGTGTCCCCAGGCCATGCCTTGGCCATACCTGTGCCTCCACCTCTGCCTGCAGCCTCCTGTCCCTGAGCAGGGTGAATGTGGTCCCAGAGGGAGCCCAGACACACCTGGACCTGTTTCACTGAAGGCAGACCTGTTGTTTCACTAAAGCTTTGCATTTCCCAACCTGCTCGACGAGTTGGGGCGCCCGGAGCGCTCTGAGAGCAGCCAGGCAGCAAAGTGCCAAGACTGCCTTTAAAAAGCACACCCTGGGAATGAATCTGAGTGTCCAACAACACTTTGCCAGGCCACTCTTAGATCTGAAATGGCTCAGCCAAGCAAATCCTTCTGCCAGACTTCCTCTAGCAGGTTCCCCACAGTGAAATGTGTTGAGGAATCTCAGCTGTTTTACTAAAATTGATAAATGCAGGAGTCAAACTGATGCATTTGACTCTCCTTTTTTTTTCCCCCTAAATGAGAACAAAATGCAAGTGTAATATCTGGAGAGCATAAGCAATGCAAACTGAGGGCAGACCCTGCTCAGGAACCACCTCAGTTGTTGTCAGTAACAAGAAATCATAGTAGGGTGGGATTTTTAGCCAGGTAGGATCCTTCCAACTTGAATGGAATAAAATTTTAAATTAAATGGCTTCATCAATCCAGTTGGTTTTCCATCAGTTCTGCCTGTATTGTGTGTCATCAGCAGGGGTTGTGGTTACCTGGCTCTGCTCCATCTCCAGCCCCAGGGTGGGTCAGCAGAAGAGTCTCTGCTGGCCAGAGACAGCAAAAAGCAAAGTGAAGGTGTAGATGCCCCAGTGAGAGGAAAGAGCCCATGTGGAGGCTGCAGCAAGGGAGGGAGCAGAGCTTGGTGAGCCCAGCAAAACCAGCTGTAAATTCTCTGTCCCTCAGCTTTAAACCTGGTGGGTTTAATAACTAATCCAGTTTGATAGATACACACCAGTCCCAATGTCCAGTGAAAGCTGTAAATAAGCAATGAGGCTGCTCTTGCCCACATGGCCACACTGAGGGTGCCTTTCAGCCTCACATCCCAACAGCAGCTTTCAGATCAACCCTGCTCCCCACGTTCCTTTCCCCTTGCACATCCACACCTGAGACAGCAAAAGGGGCAGAACCCCAGACCACCCACTCCCTCTGGGTACCAAAAACTTGCCTTCCCAAGGAGGAGCAGCCACGTGCACCTTGCCCTCAGAGTTTTAGCACCAAAGCACCCCAAGACAGCTCAGATCTGAGCCAGAGCAGAGCCCAGGGTTACCTGTCCACGCTGGAGTCCTGCAGCAGGTATGGGGAGCATTTCACAGCATACACCGTCCTCCACCTCTTGTGCTTCACCTGGTACACGTGGCCAAAGCCTCCACTGGCCACTTTCACCCACTCATCCTCAAAATCCTCCTTGTTGAAGACAGTCAGGCTGCCCAGGTGGCGGTCCCTCTCCGAAGTCATGGCAGCAGAGGCAGCCTGGCTCTCTGCCTCCTGCCTGGGTGGTGTCACAGGGGAGGAAAGATGCTCCTCCTGCTCCTGCCTTGCCTGGGGAGCTGGGGAGTTAGCCCAGGTGAGCCAGGTTACCTGCTGCCAGGAGGAGGATCCCAAGTGTCACTCTCATTTCATACGCAGAGGAGCTGCGTGACTTAATTCCAGGAGTATGTCTGCTCTTCCACAGAGCTGCCCCACAGAGAATGCAAGATGGAAAATGGGGCAAAGAACAGGCCTTTAGAGACTGCACTGTGCTGAGGGTGGGATTCCTCACCTGGGGCATCAGCACACACTTTGGGAAGGCAAGGCAGGAAAGTGAGGCACGAGAGGGAGGGAAGGAAGGGAGAAATCCATGATGCTCTTGTGCAGCACTGCACGTGTGAGCTGGAAAAAGGAGTGAAAAAAGCTCCAGAAAGGCAAAGATCAGAGGAAACCCCAGAAACAGAGTGTGGTGAACACGAGTTCATGAGCCTGGGAAAATCCTTCAGCAGAAACACAAGAACTGTGGTGATCCTGAGCAGCTCCCCCAGGGATAAAACCTGCTGTTGAGTGCCTGTAAGGGGTGTTTGGAGAAACAGAGAATACTGGTCTGGGCTGTTCAACCACCCCATCACACCCAGGAACAGCTTTTGGCTCTAACAGGGACTTGATGACACTGCTCTGGGTCTCGTGCATGCAGCTCTGTAATGATTTAGCTCTCCCTGTAGGTAAGTCAGTGTCAAATACAACGTGGAGCTGATTTCCTCAATAAAAATAATAATTAGTATTTCTGCAGGGTAATTGTCTAATTGTCACTGAGTTTGATCTGGAAGTTTTAGCTGCATCAGACCTTGAAGAAGTTCTTGGAGGGAAACAGAGCCAGGTGGAAGTGTGAGCTGTTTTCTTGTTCCATTTACATGAGGTGCTCTGGCAGTGGCCCCCACTCAGTGCAAGGCTTCAGGGAAAGAAGGAAAAGATAAAAAGCCAGCCAGGGTCTGCAGCCTTTTAGGGAGAAGAAAACCCCATTGGAATGGGATTGTTACCAATTCCCTGTCAGTCCTTAAGAGTTGCCCACCAGGTGTGATGCTTCTGGCACAGGTACTGCCCTGGCCACCTCCACTCCCACCTGCTGGCACTCCCCTGCCAACACAATTTCGGAGCTGAGAACACACGATGGGGCTCCCCTCCCTCATGTCCAGGCACAGGCAAGACAAACACTTCCTGCAATGCTCAGTTTTATTACAGAGAGTTGAGGAGAAGGGGAGGGAGTGGGGGGACACAGTCCATGGCTGCAGAGTGGCAGCAGCCGCTGCCTCCCTCCCTCCACAGACCTTCCAGCTGTGCTCAGGGCTGGGCAAACAGCTCAGGCACCTTCCAGAGGCAACTCTAATGGCTTTAAAATAAACAAGTGAGGCAATCAAGCTGATCCTTTACACTGTGGCCCCAAAGACAGGAAAATCCCTTCCCAGAGGTGCCTTTCTCTTGCCTCGGAGCTCCTCACACACTCCAGGGATGTCTCTTCCTTCTGCAGAGGCAGCAGGAGGCTGTGGACAGCATGGAGAAGCCCCTGTTCTTCCAGGAGAGAGGGATGGGTGGCTGGACCCCCAACCAACCCCCAGCTGCCCTCCCACGCCCCATACCCAAAGTGCCTCCAGGAAACCTGTTAAAGGAAAGACCTGTTTGTGTCCCCCATCCTACTGATGCCTCTGCCCAGTGTATTCCACCAGATTGCAGGAACAGTCTGGGGCTGGAGCTTCCCAGCAGCATCTGCTGCAGCTGTTCCTGCACTACCAGTGGTCCCAGTGCTGGTGGCAGGGGTGACAGAGCCCATCAGGGTCTGGCTGACCCTCCCTCACTCCAGACTCGTGAGCAGATTCCCAGATTCTTGGAGCCAGGCTGATCCAGGTGGAAGTGTGAGCCACTCGGGTGTGTTTGTTCTGGCAGGGCCCCTTTCTCACCTGCATTCTGGCAGCAACAGTGAAGAAACTGGAGCCAGAAGCTGAATGTGCAGAGTTCTTTTTCTGCTCTCTCACACTCAGCTTTAAGGACAAACCCTTTGGCATTCCCAACTTTCTCCCACAATGTGGAATTTACTAACAGGCAGTTGGTAGAGAAAAAAAATAACATGAGTAAAACAAAAGGAGGGAGGGACTGGGCTCTTGTGAGATGAGAAAAGCTGTAAAACCAAGGGGCTGGATCTGTGGAGCTCTTGGGTGCTGCCCACCTTCCCAATACCATCATTTTCCCTGTGTTCTCCCTGATGGCAGGCTCTAGTTTATTTTCCTTTTTTTATTATTTTGTGTTTTATTTTCCTTGGTCTTCTGCACCCTGATTTCCCCTCTGCTTTCCTGACTCTCAGCCTGTGCTGGTGCTGCTGCACATGCTGCACTTTAAGCTCTGCTCTCCCTCACAGCTGGGCCACTACAACTCCTTCTCTACCCTGCAGGTTGTGGACTCGCTGGTGCAGAGGGAAGGGAAGGAAGGAGGGGCATGCCCAGAGCAGAGGGGGGATATCCCTCTTGCTCCCTGGGCCAGCAGAAGCTCTACAGAAGCAATACAGTGTGCAAAGCAGGACCTGCTGCTCCCCTGCTGGCTGTGGAGGGGACGTGGGAGCTGCAGGGCCAGGCAGCTGCTCCAGGGTCACAGCCCATGCACTTCTCCAAAGGGTGGATAGCAGGTGGGTTTGGTTCTCTGCCTGTGGTGCAGCCAAAGGCTTATGAAAGCACTGCCCAGGACAGCAAAGCCAGTGAGGGAGCCCAGCAGGATGGGCAGCAGCATGGCAGAGCCAGGACCTGGAAACAGAGAGAGGTTCCTCAGGTAGATTTTTGTCCAGTTACCTGTGGATGGTGTTCCCTTGCAAATAAAAAATTACTCCTTTGCTACTTCATTCTAAAAGTTCCAAGGTAACAGAATAAAACATTTAAAAGAAGGTTCCTACACTTTGATTCCTCTCATCTCATCTCATCTCATCTCAAACGCAGGCACTGGAAGGAAGATTTGGTAAATATCTCTCATAATTGTTTTAATGACATTGCTCATCCTCAGTCAACATTTCATCAAAATACCACAACATGCAGGGAAATTCTTTACAGCCAGAGGACATTCTGCCTCATTTTCCTCCCTTTTCCTCCTAATGCCTCATGTCCTTCAGAGGATGCATTTGGCTGTGTCTCCTGGCTCAAACTCTGTTGGCTCTGATGCTGATTAACCATCATATTTGGGATTTAGGAAGGCCAGAACAAAGGTGAGTTGTTGCTGGGATATAATGTAGTCATACCAGCTGGCTGCCAAGAAAGTTGTTAAAACTACTGCTTATTTTGCAGCAGGAAAAGCTGCACAAAACCTTCTCAGCAGAGAGACAGAGAAGGTAAAGCAGGAGACCCACCTTCCACAGGTTTATACAGAAACCTGTCCTTCATCCTCCAGACTGGCCCAAAGGAAACCAGGTTGTGCAGGTTTCCATAGCTGGTCCTGTCACTGGGCTGCAGAATTGGCTCCACACCTTCCAAGCAGTCCTGGGAAAGACATGGGACACTTCTGAAAGGGTGTTGGTGGCACCTGAAGAGAAGCTCCTGCCCCAGGAGGCAGGCACAGCTCTCCTCAGGTCCCATCTTTTCCAGCTCTGTTGTCATTCCAAGAGGTGAGGTGCTAATCCTTGGACCAGCACACATGTAAATCTCTATTCCCTAACTCCTTTTGCCCAGGAATTAACAACTATTGCTATCTTTAACTGCTTTTCCAGGCTTGAACAAAGGGATTGACTGGGTATGGGGTGACCTTGGTGTGGTGACTTTGGAAGCACCACATCTTTCCTTAGCCCTGCCAGAACAGCCCCACTCCACATACCTGTTCACATCCAGCTTTTCCATGCAGACAGACATTCAGCTCACAGTGCAGGTAGGCCACGGAGTGGTTGAGCATCTGGAACAGCTGGATGGTGAAGCTGGCACCTCTGGAGCTGCTGCTCTGCAGCAGCTGGATGTGCCTGCACTCCAATGGCAGCCTGGCAGGAACAAAGGGCAAACAGTTTCAAATTCCAGCATTCCCTGATTAAAGGCAGGGAAGAGGGATCTGCACAAGCTCTAAGCCACATACCTACATCTACAGTCAAACAAAAATCCCCAAAATGTCAGCAGTGCAGGCTGTACCTGCCACAGCCCGAGAGCAAGAGAAGTGTTTCCTGGAGGTTGATTTTGGCACGACCAGCAGAATGGCTGCTGTGGCGTGACAGTCACTCCCTGACCCGCTTCTGACACACATTTCACACCCCAGGGGTTTTACAAACATCAGCTAATGAATCCTCCCCATTTCCCTGGGCTCAGGAGAGGCCAGGACATCCATGAGATGCTGATGGAGAAGCCTGGCTCCCATCCCTGCTCTGCTCCCGGGTTGTGCCATCCCTAGCAGGAAGATGCTGTGCACTGACACCTCTCACAGCACCCCTGGGGAATTGGGATGGTTTATTTACAGAAACCAAAGGGAGATTTTTCTCCCCCTGAGGGCTCTTTGCCTTGTCAAGCCCTGGGTATTAATTACAAGACCGCTGAGGGAGCAGCACAACGAGAGCTGTCGCTGCTTGGCACTTGCTCCAAAGAGCTCATCCTGCAGCCCCAGCACCCAGGAGAGGGTTCCCCGAGGATCCCAGGGGAGGTGGAGCCCATCCCATGCCCAGGAGCTCCTGCCCCACCTGTGGAACAGGCAGCACTGGGCACCCTGGGCTGCAGGGCTGGCAGAGGGGGTGACACAGCAGGAGCGGATCTGCACCAGGGGCTGCTCCAGGGGGTGGCTGCTGTTGTCCTGCAGGGCCACCAAGGCCAGGAAGGTCTCTTGGGAAGGTGCTGGAGGTCCATGGGGCTCAGGGCTGGTGTGGGCAGCAGGGCTCAGGCTCAGCTGCACTGTGTAGTTGCCAGAGCCGCAGGTGTCGTCGCTCACCATGGCCAGGCTGCAGGGAAAGAGGGGGACAAGGGGGACAGGTGAGGCACTGACAAGATCCATGGCCTGGAAGGGACCTTAAAGTGCATCCCATTCCATCCCCTGGAATGCAGGGACACCTTCCACCAGCCCAGGTTGCTCCAAGCCCCATCCAACTTGGCCTTGGACACTTCCAGGGATGGGGCAGCCACAGCTTATCTGCCCAACTTTTGCCTCCCCACCCACACAGGGAAGAATTTTTATCTAATATCCCATCTAAACTCACTTTCTTTCAGTGTAAACCCATTCCCCTTGTCCTGTCACTCCAGACCCTTGTAAATATTGACCCCCTGTGCTCAAATCACACAGCAGTAATGACACAGAGGTAATTAATTACCCATTCAGGACGGTGACATCTGAGTGCAGCCCCCTCCTCTGGTGTGAGTCACTCTGGGCACCGGGCTGGGAATCCAGCAGTGTCACAGCAGTCACCAAGCCTTCAGCTGCTCCGTCTGTCACCTCCTTTGTGCTGCCCATCTCCTCTGCCTCCGTGTTCCCCAGCAGCCCCTCGGATGGGTCAGTGCCTGCGACACCCAGCAAGGGATCCCCCTGGGCTGTGAGTGCCACCAGGCTCCCGGGGGGATCCGAGGGGCTCGAGGGGCTTGGAAGGAGCTGCATTAGGTCTCTGGCTCGGAGCATCTCAGCATCACTGACAGCTGCTTTCTGCAAGCCAGCTGGCTGATTAGTGACCTTATTCACCAGCCCTTTAGCAGAGACAGCAAACACTGCTGCTGTTGTTGTAGGTGGTCCAGTGGCATTCACAGCACTGCCAGGGCTGGAATGACCAGCCTTCTCTTCCATGGTATCCCCCAGGGACTCCTTCTCCAGAGGGTGTCTGGGTGATGCAGACAGGGGTGCCTGAGTGGGCAGGAGGCTGCTGGGGGCTGTGTCTCCTCTTGCTTCACCCTCACCCTTCCTGTTTGCTGTGGCAGCCATGGGCAGAGCCACGTTTGGGGCAGGTTGGAAGGTTGATGCTGGCAGGTGAAGCACTTTCCTGGTGGTGAGGGAGGTGGTGCTGTGGCCATCCTGAGCTGCAGAGAGAGCAGGCACTGCTGGGGGAGCCTGTGGTGTGCCCTGGGTGGGTTTGGGCTGTCTCTCCAGGGCAGTGATGGGTCCTGTGGGCACAGAGGGCTGTGCTGCAGCCAAAACCAGCTCAAGAGCTGCTGTGGAGGGCTGTTGTGTCCCTGTGTTCACCGTGGCTGACAGAGATGAGGATTTCCCAGTTCCTGCTTTCCCTGCAGTGCTGGTTTCCACTGGCTTTGTGATTTCTCCCACGCTGACCTGTGGGAACAGCTTAGCAGGACCGTGGTGGGTTTGGTCACGTTTCAGGGCTGCCAGCAGGGGAACACGTGCAGGGGTAGGTGAAGGTGGGCTGGAACACACCCTTGGAGGGGTCACTGCAGCCAGAAGGGTCCCAGAAACCGTAGCTTTCCTTTGTCCCTCTGCTGGAAAGGGAGTCTGCACTGGTGCTGCTCTTGGTCTCCCTGTTGTTACAAAGGGCTTGGGCACCACGGGAGTGAATTCCAAGTGCTGGGGGAGATCTGGTCGTGCAGAAGTGATGTGGGTTTGTGCTGCTGTGGCAGGCACAGGGACACCTCCTGAACGAGCTGTGCTGCCCAGGGCATCACCTCTGTGCTCATTCCCAGCTGGAAGCACTAAGGGAGCTGAGGAGGTGCTGGGTACCACTGGTGACAGCAGTAATGTGGTCCTTGGGAGCCCCTGGGGCATGGCCTGCAGGGGTTTGGTGCTTGTGAACACCTTTGAGGGTGTTTTTGTGGTTCCAGCTGAGCGTGAGGTGAAACACCCCATGCAGGGAGCAGCGACAGAGCTCGGGGTGCTCGCTGAGCCCTGGCCATGGGCAGCACTTTGCAGTGTCCCACCATGCTGAGCACAACCTGCAGCCCCTGTGCTGGTGGGCAAAGGCTGGGCTGGCACTGGGAAACCACCAAGTCCCTTTGCTGGCAGTAAGGGGGTTGCAGAACGTGGCTTTTCAGTGGTGAAAAAAGCTTTGGGGGAAGTGTGTGGGCTCTGCTGTGTGGGCACCACTGATGGTGGCACAGGGGAGGTGCCAGGCTGTGCCAACACCCTGCTCAGGAAAAGCAAATCAGTGCCCTTGGCCTCCTGGGAATGGGGAGCAGGGATCTGCATCACCTCTGGCATCACCTCTGGCATCCTGTGCAGGTGCAGGGCCTGAGCTGTGCTGTTCATCCCCATCCCTGCATCCACCAAAGGACCTGGTGCTGAGGTGACAGCGTGGGACAAGCCCATGAGGGCTGTGTAATTAGGATTAGGTGGCTGAGAAGTTCCTTTTGTCCTCTCTGCCTGCTGGTTGGACACAGTGGACTGAGTAGTTTCAGATTTAGTGGTGGGATAAGAGGAACGATGGCTGCTTTCAGGGGTCCCCACATTTGTGACCAGGTGGGTGGTTTTGTGGTCACCTTCACCCTGAGGAAAGGGGGAATCTGCTCTGTCTGTGGGCAGCAGGATGAACACAGGCCTAACCAGAACCAAGCTAGAAGGACTCAGATGTTCTAAGTTCACGAGGTCCAGCACTGAGGAATTTGATGCTGCCAGGATTTGCTGAATGGAAACCAGGCCCCCAACACTGGTATTTGGGAATTTCGTGGGTAGAGGGGACTCTTGCATGGGTTGAAGGCAGATCATGCCATCAGTGCTCTTAAACAGAAAGGACAGGTATGGGGCTGGGGGCAGCAGGGTGGGGGTGTCCCCTCTGACAGTGCTGAGGTCCCTGGTGGCTGCATCCAGGGACATCCTGAAGTGCTGCAGCAGAGCCTGTGCCAGCTGTGCTGGGACCTCTGCAGGAACACTGGGCACCCCTGGACCAGGATGGGCTGTGGTTGGGCTGGACTGGCTTCCCCCTGCACGGGGTGGGGGCACTTCTGAGGCAGAAGCTGCCAGGCTGCCAATGTGGTGGGAGGCAGGAGGGGCAAAGCTGTGAGAGGGAACTGTCTGGTTCCTGTAGTTGTGGGGTGCAGAGGGGCTGGGGACTGGGCTGGCTGGGGGAGAACCAGCTTCACCTGCCTGTTGTGGGACACTTTTCCTGCTCTTGGAGTCCTCCACTGTGCTCAGCTGCAGCATCACAGCAAAGGCTTCCTGAGACACAGGGTGGGCAGAAACACCCTGAGCCCAAGACCCAGAACCTGCAGAAGTGGATGGAGTTGTTGGTGTGTGAAGTCTTCTCTCAGCAGGGGTGGGGATGCCCATGGGCTGTGATACAGCATGAGCAGGGAAAGATGCACCTGGTGGCTGAAGCTCTTCATGAACAGAATCCCAAGGCTGAAGGTCTGCATTCCCAAAGGCAAACATTCCTGGAGAAGGTGCAGAGGTGACTTCTTTTAGCTCTTTCATAGTTTGGAAAAGTTTTAATGTGGAAATCACCAATGGGCTTAATGAGGATGGATTAGCAGAAGTCTGTGGGGTCTCAGGGGGTATAGATTTTCCAGGGTTCCTTGTCATCATGCCATGATCAGTATCTCTCTGCAGAGCTGGAACTGTGGTTTCTTGAGAGCTCCTGTTGCTTTCCTGGGAAACATGTTTAGTGCAGTTGAGAGCCCTGAACAAAGCCAAGGGCTGTTGTCCTCCAGTTGTGCTAAGGGGCCCTTGAAAGGGAGCTGGAATTAATCCACTGGGAACTGGGGATTCCATCAATGATGAAGAAGAATGTCCATGGCCTGGTGGGAGTGTCTGCAGAGCAGGCAGCTGGGTTGGGTGTCCAGAACCATTTGCCACAGCTGCTGTTGAATGTCTGCCTTTGCTGGCTGTTGTTTCTTGCTGCACAGACAAAACAGGGGAAAACTGAACGGCCCTGGCACGTGTTGTTCTGGAATAGACTCCATCCAGGTCCCCTGGCTTTGGTGGGACTGCAGAAGTTGTAACTCCAGCATCTACACCCTGAGTCTTCTTCAGGTGTGCAGGTGTCACACCTGCTGTGGTGCCAAGCTGGGCTTGGGCATTTGTGTCCCTTGGCCTTTTGCTCATGGGAGCGATTCCTGTGGGTAACCAGCCCAACCCTGCACTTCCAAGAGCAACCCTAAATCCAGTGGGAAAGGGAGGTGCTGCTGTTTCTTTTCCTGGAGGATGAAAATGGACTGTTGAAGTCAGAAGAGAAGTTTTAGGGCTTGTCACCTCCATCTGGTTGAGAACAGAAAGGGAAGGGAGAGCTGTGAGCTCGGGAGGGTGCTGGTGTGTCCCACCAGAGCTGGGAGGGCTGAGACCACCCCCAGGAATATCTCCTGGTGGTCTTTGCAGTGGCTGCTCCAGAGGCGTGGTGGCCTGTGGTCCTTGTGTGGAGACAGGGATGCTTGAGCTCCCCAAGGGCTTGCCAGGCAAAGTGTGTCCATCCTGGAGTTTTAAAGCTGCTGTTTCTGTGTGCAGGGGCTCAGACACCTCCCGGGGCCCAGCCAAGTCCCCAGGCAGCAGAGCTGTCCTGTTTGCAGCTCTCTCTGTGTGAGCAGGGATGGAGGCAGCTGGTGCTTCCTTGGTGGGATCAGCTGCTGGGCTCTGGAAAGGGAAGGTCACCTGCTCCAAGTTGTCCTCTGTGATGGGAAACCCCTCGCTGGGCACTGGGCTGCTCTCAGCCCCGGGCTGGGCTTCTCCAGGAAAGCTCAGGCTCAACATTTCACTGACATCACGTTCACTCCTGGAGGCTCCTGAAGGACACAAAACAAGCCTTTGGTCCATGCAGTGCTACAAGAACCTCGCCCAGTTTGCAGCACTTTCCAGCCATTCAGCTGCCTCTGCCCAGGGGAGGGCTGGGCAGCCCTGGCACTGCCATTCTCACACCAATCCTGACCCTCTGCTGGTGACATTCAGCACCATCTGATGGATGAAGGACCCAAAGCATGAACCAGCCAGAGAGGAACCCTTCACCTTCACTGCACAAGGACCTAAATGGCAGGTGAAATGCAGGGAGAAGGAAACCCTCAGGCTGGGAGCTCTAAATGAGCTCACTCACCCAGCCCCACTTTAGCACTCTTCCTCCCCCAGTATCCCAGTCCTGTGAGGAGTCTCCTGATCCACACTGGGTGACCAGCAGGACAAAGCTGGTGCTTTTGTCACATACAGAACACAGTGACTTCAACTTCTCTAATCAAAAGCAGACACTTTGCCATTTAAAAAGGCAGACCCATGGGTTAAAAGGTTATTTTTTAATACACGCATTTTACTTTTTTTGTCTTCACATCAGGTTTGACATTCCCAAATATACTTTCCAAACCATCAATTCAAATATTACTGTACTTTCCAAAAAACCTTAAGCGTTTTCCCTTAAGCACCTGCCAGGAAACAGACTGATCCAAAAGCTATAAAGTGATTATGCATGTGAGTGTTATGCATTTAAATTGTGGTTTTGACAAAGGCAAGGCAAAGGTTTAGCACTTTCACTTCAGATGAAATCCCTGGGGTTGGCATCCAGGTGTAGTGCCCTAAGAGATCCAGCAGTGAGCAGGGTAAGCTGATATGAGGGGACCCAAAAAGCTGATTTCTTGCTAAAAACAGGATGGAAGTTAACAGGTGATAGAGATTGGTGTGTTAAATCTATAAAGCATTGTGAACTGTGGTTTTGTGTAAATAACTGACACTTCCCATGGTTTAGCCCCAACTCAGCAAAGCAACACAAGTGATCTGTCTATAAAGTCAAGCCATTAGTTAGCTGAGGTCTTGAAGAACTGGTGTCAATATCCACAAACACACCTTGCAGGAGAACAAGGTAATTTAGAGGAACACACCAAAACCCAGAGAGAGAATAAAATTATTAATTAGGTGGAGAATTCTTTGCCATCCCCCTCCCCACCCCTGAGTTTATCTTTCCTGAGGACACAAACCTGCTCTCCCCAGCCACGATGATTTGTGTCCACTGCTAGGGATGCTCCTGGGGCTGGGTCCCTGCCCTGGGTACCAGCAGCTCTGGGTGCCAGCTCCTTGGAGGCAGCATCCCAGACTCCTCACTGAATTCTGCTGTCAGAAACACTTCCAGGACAGCTGACATGATGAGCTCTGGTGCCTGGAAAAGGGGATTCTGGACAAGGTTTCACCAGTTCAGCCCTCAGCGCTGCTTTGTAACTACTCTGGGAAAAGGGGCTTTTTTCTTTGCTTTTCACAGCCTAAAGAGAAAATGTGTATTTTGGGGATTGGCCTGTGTGTGAGCTCAGGTGAACAGCACAGGAATGTCCTGATTGGGGTCATTTACAAACCCCCAGGCTGAAACCTGTCAGCCCAAATCCTGAGCTGCACAACCAGAGGGAAGCTGCTCCTTCATCTCGGAGTTGGCACAATATTGAGCATCATTTCTGTGCTTACTGGTAACAGAGGAAAAGAGGCAGAAAAGCAGCAATTGAGATTAGAACAAAATACATCACTCACCACAGAAATCCAGCAGTCCAGCTGCAATCAGAATGAAGATGGGCAGCTTTTCCTGCATCTCGTGAAGCAGCTCCTGAGTCATCCCAAGAAAATATATCCCGACAGGAAGCAGCTCCCTGAGCAGTCACTGCTGCCTCTCAGCAATGGGCATTTGCTGGGTGCTCTGCAAGGGCAGAGTATTGGGTTACTTTATAAGAGCTTAGGCCAGACAGCAACCAATAACCTGTTCCAGAAAAAAAAACCTGCACCAATTGGAATCAATTGATTTTTAACAAAAGAAGAGAGTGTGTTCGTGTGTGTTTTCCTACCAAAGATGGGAAAAGTGACTGTAAACAGGAGAGGCAGCTCCAGCCCTGGGGAAAGAGTTGAAATGCTGCCTGGGGTGCCGTGGGAAGGGTGGGAAGGGGCTTGGATGCATCCAGGGGAGGACAACAGAGCTGGTCCTGGGAGGCTGAGGGCTTTGGGGTTGTCCAGCTTGGAGGAAATCAGACTGAGGGGTGACCTCCTGGCTCTCTGCAGCTTCCTGGGGAGGGGATGGAGATGTGGAGGACATGGAAGGGGAGGTGCTGAGCTCTCCCCCTGGGATCTGGTGCCAGGACATCTGGGAATGGCTCAAAGCTGCATCAAGGGTGGTTCAGACTGGATGTGAGGAAGAATTTCTTTACCAAGAGGGTGGTCAAACGCTGGAGGCTTCCAGGAGAGGTGGCCCACACCCCAAAGGGTCAGGGTTTGAGAGGCATTTGAATAATGTCCTTAACAACACGCTTGGACTGTGGTTTAGCCCTGAGGGGCTCAGGCAGTTGGACTGGATGATGTTGTAGGTCCCAAATTCCCCCCAGCAAGTGCCAGAAGGTTTTGCCAGTTTGTGCTGACACAAATACACACAGGGATCAGTCCCACATGGAGACACATCACTAGAGCAATCCACTCAGGTAGCTGTTTGGCTCTGTGAGCCCAGGAGAGGGATCTTGTCTCCCTGTGACATTCCAGGCAGGGTGAGGCTCCAGAGAAGGTATCCAGCTTCTGGATCCTTCCATCCCCAGGGCTACAAGCATTGGTAAAGTGTGTTCTCAATTCAGGAGCTACAGGGAAAAGCCACCACACCTCAAGGAGGTGACAGTGAGCAACCCCAGCTGGCTCAGAGCATCCTGACCTGACATTTTAGGGAGGGAGGAATGAGACCCACAGGGAAAGAATAAGCCCAGAATTCATAAACTTTCATAACAGCCAAAGAAGAGACCAGAGGCTTCTTGGGCCAAGTCACAGCTATTACCCTTTTACCTTCAGCTAAAAAACCTTGCAAATCTTCATCTGAGGATACAAACAGGTTATCTCTTCATGCCAGGCACCTGCACAAACACACACAGCGAGCCAAACTCCTGGAGACAGGCTGAGGGGAAAGGAGAGAAGAGCATCACCCAGCCCTGGCTGCTGGGAGTGCAGCAAAAACACGAGCACAAGTCAGATAAGCAGCATAATGACAGCTGGGGAAAGCACTGAGACACACCGAGGATGGGGACATTGCTGTGGCAGGGAACAACAATAAACCATTTTCTGCATCCTTCAGCAAGCTGAGAGAGGGGAGTCTGGTGGAGAACAAGCAGAGCAGGTGCTGACAGACACCAGTCCCAGTCCCAGCCATGCCATCAGCTCCATGGAGGAACCAAGGTCAGGTCACCTCAGCTTCTTCCCCACTCTGAAAGTTGGCTGGGAGTGAAAATGACCCTGACTTTTGGCACTGGTGCAGCACCTGACACACAGAGCCCTCATTTCAGTCAGTGCCTCCCCCCAAAAACCTGCACAGAGCCATCTGTCATCTGATCTAGGGCATCAAACACTCCCAAGGAACCTTGGTGTTTGTGCTTATCTGCCCTGAACCCACACGCAGTGTTTGTTCCATGTTTCTCCTTGCAGGGTGTAGCTTAATGATAGGATCTTAAAAAAAGAGGCAGATTATTAAATTGAGATTATCAATTATATGCTTTTCAGTGCGAGGGGAGAAAAACCAGGTGCAAGAGAATTTCCTTCTCCTCAAGTGGGAAGATGATTCAGCTGCTATTTTGAAAAGGAGCTGATATATAATTTGTCAGCCACTGTTCTGAAGGGACAAGATTACACCCAGAATAGACACCCACAGGTGTCATGGAGGGAAGCTGAAGAGCCATTTTAAAGTCAAACATGACTGGCCTGTGCTTCTTCATATACATATAATACATTCTTTTTGTCCTGTGTTCAAAGCAAAGGGGAAAAAAAAGTATGTAGGGCCATTTATTGAATTTATGTAATTTATTAAAGCAAAGACAGCTTACTGCAAGCTGTTATTTTAGTTGGTAGACGAGATAATAAACTTCTTTCTCCTGATACTGATATTGTTTCACTGACTTAAACACTTCAAAAAGGGACTGAAAAGCTGATGTGCTTTGAGTTAGTTTTATTAAAGAAAAGAACACAACAAAAAGTGGTATGAACAGCATGTTTGGAAGGTCTCTCAAAGGGTTCAGCTGCTGTGAACGTATTTCATAGAGGAGTTGAGGATGGCCAGGCCATTGAGTTTCCTCAGTTGATGGATATGCCTGGAAAGACAACAGAGAGGTTGCTGGGGGAATGCACAGTGACTGACAGTGGGGGGTTTAAGCTTTCCCTGCTCTGCCATACCCCTGCCCAGACCTGCAAGAATGTTTAGTGCCATATTCAATAAATTCCTCCTGAAGCAGCAGGAGAAACAGAGTTTCTACATTACTGTTTCCCTGAGAAAACAAACCATACCTCACAATTCTTCAAATAGATGGCATTTCAGAGGAACACAACTGAGAGAGTAAGGTGTTTCCCTTTTCTGTCTCTGGTGTGCTACAAATCTCACAGCAGACACTTTACTGCTCACTGGGGATCTCCAGAAGCAAGGCAGGTCAGTGTTGGGACCTCAGCACTATCCCTCCCCTTCTGCAGTGGCTCAGGATGCACAAGGACAAGCTGAACTCAGTCCCTGTGTCTGGAATGCAGTCCAAGGCCCAGCTGGGAGCCTGGCACACTCCTGACAGGCACCAGCACACATTCCTTCCTGACTTTTATACTTTTATTTTGCTCTCATTACTGCTCTGACCTCTAAATAATTTCTAACATCACTCCTATTCTTCCAGTACAGGCAAATGAACTCCCTGATGCAGATGAGGACAGAGAACTAACCCTCCATGAGCCCCAAAGCAGGATTGTGGGGAGAGCACCACCAGTGGGAATTCTAGCTGGATAAAGGGTATTTATATAAATTAACCATCTGTAATTAATCATCTACTTGCTCTGTGGATATCACTGACTCACACACGTTGGCTTTCCAAGGATCACCACCCAACAACCACCAAATGGTGCAGGACAGGGGAGGTTTTGGCAGTACCTTGGCTCAGCCACACACAGCTTGCCCAGGGCAATGGCTGCATTCTCCTGCACAGAGGTCCTGGCAGCATCACCCCCAGCAAGTCTCAGCAGCAGCAGCACCACGTTGGAATTCAGCAGGGATGTGCCTGCCCCAGGAACCCCGAGGCACTGGCTGAGGCAGAAAGCAGCATTTCCCACCACCATCTCCTCCTCTGACTGCAGGAGCCTCAGCAGCACAGCAAAGCCTGCGAGGGGGACAGGTTGGTTGGGCAGGGGGCACTCAAGGAGCACTGGTATTGCCTCCTGCCTTCCAGGAACTCCCAAGGGGTGAGTTTTGTGTCAGGCATCTTTCTGGAAAACCTGGGGGAGCACGGGAATTTCGTGGCCAGGCTCAGGATGGTGCCTCAGCTTCACCTGCCCAGGTGTTTCCTCACAAAGGAGCTGGAACTGGATGTGCCACCTTGGCATCTTCCAGTGGCCTCTCAGCCCACCCTCCTGGCAGGGCAGGCACAGAGCACTTGGGAGAGCCAAGTTCAATGTGTGAAGAGAGAAATGCTGTGGTGGAAAGAACAGCTGAAGGAAGGAACGTGGAAAATCTTCCTCTATGTCCTCATGCACCTCTGGAACCCACTTCGACAGCAGAGGATGTTCCATGGTCCTTCTTCCAGCTCACATCCCACCTTTGATGCTGCAGTGATACCTCCTGGAAAGACATTGCTGCTCCACACAGCAGCAGGGGCTGGGGCAGGAGGTCAATTAAGCAGCCCAGAAAACAAATTTAATGTCATGGGATTGATTCCAATCTCTGGGTTGGCAAACAGAGCTGACAAAAACAAGCAACAGTGACTTCTCACAGGATTAATACCCAGAGCTTTGGTGGGAAGAATGAGAGTGAAGTGTTCCTGCTAATTTGAGGAAATGAAAGCTCCATCTGCAGATGACAGTGAAACTCATCTGGGCTGTACAAAGGGAAGATGATGCTCTCAGAGGCTTTTAATGAGTGGAAATCCTTGGGGTTCAAGTTGAACTACACACGCTGACAGTTTCTTGACAGGTTCAACCATTTAGAGAAAATTTAAGTATTCCCTGTTGTAGTTACATTAGCATTAATTGAAGCTGGATTTTGAAGCAATCTAAGCAGTGTTATACCACATGACTAGAGCAAATACACTCTCAAACACCCTGACATCTGGCCTCGTATCATCACTGTCTCTATATCCATTTTGTTTTAACAGAAGGCCAAATATCTCCATGGAGGACACTATAAAATAGCCTCACCCCCTGGAAATCAGAAGTTTCTCATTTTAGCCACTAACTTCATGAAATACAACCCAATTCAGTTACAGTTTACAGGCACTTTTTTCAGAACACAAACACTTCTGGCCCTGACAAAGCCTATCAAGCCATGCCAGCAGAGCAAAGAGCAGTTTCCCTAAACCAGGCTCATTATCTGATGTGCCCATTTCCATCCACACACAGAACCAGGGCTCATCAAGCACCATTTCAAGAGATGAAACTGCACATTACTCAGAAAACGCGGCTGAATTCTTGCAGGAGTAAAACCCAGAGTTCAGTTCCATTCTGGAGGGAAAGGGGGGAACTGGGTGAGGTTCCAGCTCTGCATTCAGCCTCTCATTAGTGGAGTTGCCACTTACCCTTATCTGCCTTCACCAGCTCCTCCTGAGCTTGCCTGCTGCTCTTGGTGCAGATGCCCAGGGTCTTTATGCCATAACTGGCTGTGAGTTGCCCTCCAACCTAATGGGATTGAAGCACATTAACAGCTCAAACCCACCTTGCTCAAGGGTTCAGCATGGAGATACTCAGGTATTCCCTCTGCCTGAGCCCAAATACCAAATTAAAACCTTTAGAGAGCATGCATCTCAAGAGGAACACAAACCCCATCAATTTCCTGCCAGCAACAAACAAACTCCCCTGAATCTCTGGAGCCCAATTCTTTTCAAATTTCAGCTCTGATGTTTGCTAGAGACCAGAGCCAAGCTTAGGGCTACAGAGTTTTTCGAGACTAACTTGACCTGTATCATAAAAATGTGCAAAATCCACCTCAGACACATTGTGCCAGACACAGAGACACCCAGCAAGACTGGCCCCCTGGCTTAAAATTAAAATATGAGCAGGAATAAAGGGAGTTGAACTTACTTTCAGGAATTTGATAATTTTCTTCACCACTCCTGCTTTCACTGCTTCTTCCACTGCTGAGGGAGATGCTGGCAGGACACGGCTCAGCACCCCAATGGCTCTCTGAATTAGGGAAAAAAGAGAGAAAAGCAAAAGGAAATGAAACTTCAAATTATTTTGTTTGGCAGAAAAAAACCCCAAAGTAATTAAAGTGCTAAAAAGAGGAATGTACAGAACTCAGGAGAATCAGAGACTTACAGAATCTAATTAAGAACATCTTTAGGGTGTGGTTTTCGCTGTACCAGGCAGAAGTTTGCTCTGATGTGTCAGGTCAGCTAAAACCATGTTTTGTGGTTGACTTACTGTGACAATCCTGCCCTCCTGGTGGCTGAGCAGAGCCAGGCACCTGCCACTGATGTCCCCAGCAAAATCCTGCAACAACAAAATGAAAATCTCACTTGCTGGGAAGGGTTAGAGCAGAAATGGGGGCTCAAAGTTCTCCACAACAAAGATCCAGTGGGGATTGGCAAACACCCCCCAGTGAGTCAGTGAACTTATGAAATTCTTCCTTCTTGAGGGAATCCTGAGTATTGAATGAGTTTGAAATGTGCCCAGTGTCTCAAAATATCACCCAGCTGGAGAGTGATTCCAAACACAACATTCACACCACTATGGGAAGACACCACATGTATTTACAACACTGGTGTTTTTCTCTTAATTGTGTATATACGAAAAAGGGGTGGTGAAGGAGAAAATTTTGTAAATTTTTTCACTTTTTTAGCTTACTTAAATTGTCAACCACTCTTAATAACAATCTGACCCACCACTCTTTTTTTAAAATTCCCAGATCTTGTATACCTGGATGATCCCATTGGATTCAAGGAGCAAGTTCATCATCAGGCCCAGCACTGCAAACACACACTCCTGGTAGCTGGGTGTGCTGCCAGCAGGGCCTTCATCCTGTGTGCAAAGGAAAGAAGGGGAGCAATCAGTTCAGAGGGGCAGAAAGTGCTTTCTCAGCCTTCTGGGAACTTGCAAAGAACTTGGAAGGAGGATAAAGTCCTGTGAGAACCAGAGAGACTGACCCCTTTACAACAGGGTTTTGTTCTGGTGTTTGTTTCCCTCTGGTATCTAAAGCTGCACACTCCACATTTCTGATTGTTGGCCACTTAACAAGATCTTTTCCCACCTTCTGAATTCTTTAATTTCTGAGGGCTGGGTTCATACCACAACCTTACCCTGAAAGGGACAATTTTAAGGGGCCACACTCCTCTCCACCCACCCATCAAGCCACACTGAGCTGCTCTGAGACCTGCAGATGTGACAGATCCCAGTGCAGGGTTCAAAGCTCTGAGAGGAGACATCCAAACAGCCACTTCCCCAGCTGCCAACACCCCCCAGGCCCCTTTACCAGCAGCTTCAGGCAGCCCTGCCAGCATTCCCTGCTCTCAGCCATGGTCCCTCGAAGCCCTGGCTCTGCACACAGGCTCCCCATGGTGCCAATGGCACATGCCAGGGCTGCCTGGTTCACCAGCCTGGCACAGACCTGAAAACACAGGAGTGGGAGGGGAAACTCAGAACAAATGGCAAAGGAACCACAAACATGTGCTCCCATCCCTCTGATGATGGGAAATGTGGCTGCAGGAGCTCTTCAATCCCAACTGTCCCAAGTCTGACAATCACCCTCGTTTTCACAATGAATCTCCTGAAGGTGTTTCAGGGTCCTGGGGGAAAAGAGGTGACTGGATTTTGTGTTCCCAAACCTCAGGCTGTGAACATTTCCTACAGCCACCTACTTAGGGCCCAAACAGCTGCTGCAGCTGTAATTCTAGGGATGTTCAATAAGAAACAGCACCAAACAATGGAAAAGTTGTGCAATTATTGCCTTGGTGCCCATTTGGAGAAGTGCAGGTGTTTTATTTCCCAGCTGCACCTGCCATTGTGCAACACAAGCAGCTTTCCCATCACCTTCCCTCTTCCTGAGGACAGGTTTCTGCATCAATGTATTTTAAGTTTAATGTTTAAATAAAGGATACCCAGGAAAGGGATCTGAACCCCTAAACATCTGTACCTTAGGACATAAAGTCATCTCCTCACCCTGATCTCTCAGGTCAGAAAGAAACAGAAAAACATCACTATCCAAGATATAGAAGTCACCATTCAACACAGTTGGTGACAGTGGATTAAAGTGCCATGGAAAAGAGTACAATGAGCTGAAGGTGGAATCCTGGCCTGCCACATTCCCATGGGAATCTGCAGCCAAATCCAGGGCTTTTACTGAATATCAAACCAGGGATGTGTAGGATGAGGTACTGGAGAATAAGGAAGGTGTATAAAAACCCTGGATTTTTTACACCTATAGAAATGCAGACCCAGTAATTGCTGTAGTTTTACCCCAGGCTGAGCAGTCACAGGACATGTTACACAAACAGAAAAAGATCTTTCATACCAGCAGCTGAGTGAATAAAGGTAAAACACCTGTGGAAAGCAGGACCCCACACTGGGCTCTGAACCTGTTGGGGACAAAGAAACACTTTTAGAACAAAAATCACAGATAAAGGCAACACAAGAGCAACATAAAGACAATAAACATCAGTCAGCAATGTATTCTCACAGCAAGGGCAGCTGGCTCTGTCACTGGCTCATTAGCACATCTCAAAGTACAACTTTATAGAAGAGAAGGAAAGATTTAAATTACCTTTTCTCTCCAATTAAATCAGACAGTATGTTCATGGCACTGCCAGCCCTGGCATCACTGCACTTGACAAATGCCATCAAGATCTGCAGCCATCTGTTATTAAAAAGGAAAAAAGAAAGAACACCACAAAAAAATGGTGTCAACTTTGCTTTAATTATTAAAGATCAAAATTCTGGTTTTTTCAGACTCCTGATATTTCAAGCCACAGTTACATCTGCCTTTTTTAAGCATCCTCTCAGATGTGGCTCATTTCTTTAACCTTTCCTCCCAAGGGAAAATGCCTCTGGATTAATGTTGTACAGAATATGGTGAAGTGTGTGCAGGTGCTAAAGAATCTTTTGTGTTCATCCATTATTACTTCAAACCATGTAGTGCAAGGCAGCAAACTGAAATCCCTCCTCTGGTTAACTGTGGAAGGAAACAGCAGGATAAGAGGATAAAGGTAATAGAATGGTGTTTCTGTCTCCACTCAGTGAGTCCTGGCAACAATAAATAGCCATAAATACCCAATATTAAATGAGGAGAGACTCAGCTGGGAACAGGAGCCACCAGAGACAAGAGTGGGAGCTCCTGAGTGCTGGGCAAACACTGCCCAGGCACCAAGGACATTTCCCTGAGCTACACTGCTGTGCTTACCTGCTCAGGTCCTGGTTCCTGACCAGCAGCTTCCTCCCCCTCTCATTGCCTGAGTAAAGAGCAATCAGTGCCAGTGTCTCCCTCTGGATGTCCAGCACCCCACAGGAGAGCAGCTCTGCCAGCTGGGCACTCACAGCAGGCTGAGCCAGCAGGAGATGCTGGTTCTCCTCTGCAACAAAAAGAGAGGATCTAAGAGCAATGGCACACAGTGGCATCCCCACTACTCTGCTTTTGCAGCCTGAATATTTTATTTGGCTTGAGCTGGCTCCCACAGGTCAGCACAGACACCAAGCATTCTGTATTTCCCTTTGGGGAACCTACACCACTTTACCACCCACCCCAGCCCATTTCTCATCCCCATGTGTGTTCCCTAAAAACAGGGGCAAGGGCTACCTGCCCAAAGACTACTGACTTTTAATGCTAAAGGAATTCTTCTCTAATGGCTCTTCCAGAAAACTCTCCTTTTTGCAGGTATAACTGCCTAAAAAAGACAAAACTATGCAAGTGATATTATCTGAAGAGCAGCAATAATCATGGGGAATTTTTCCCCACCCCTTGGGTGGATTTAAAACACTCAGAAACAGACTGGAAGTTTCCTCTCAGGATGCACAGGGCTGCCAAAACTGTGTCTGGGTACATCCAACACCTGCCTGTGACCTGTAAAACTGGGTTTACAATCAGATCTAGTGCCAAGTGCTCTGGGAAAGTGATGCCCATGCCAAGCAATGCCTTATTAAGGGTACATTGAGCACGATTCATGTGGATTCCATGGCTTTACCATTGCCAGCACACACAGCCTGCCACAGGAGGAGGAGGGACACACACAGCTCCACTTCAGCAGGGCTTTTCCTCTCTGCACAGAAGGCCCTAAATTAGAAACATCAGTTTGTAAAAAGAGCAAAGGACACACCAAACCATTGGCTCTCTGGGTGGGGAATCAGCAAAGCCCCTGGAGATGAGGATGTGCCACAAGAACACTTGAACTCATCAGCTCCAAACCCTTCTCTGGTTCAGCATTTTTAGGACTCCCAGATTTCTCCAGAGGACCTTCCCTGGGACCAGGTTTATGATCTCCCAGCTCTACTCTGCCCTCAGCACCCCCAGCCCCTGCCTGAGCACTACACAGCACCATAAAGGGGGATAAATCCAGCTCTGCACTGAGACAACTGAGAACATCCAGGGCATAAAACCCCTGAGCAGATCTGGATCTGCTTCACCTCTCAGCCACCACCCAATACTGATGAACCCCAAAGAAGTCCCTGGGCTGCAGGTCCCCAAAGATGCTCCTCTTCCTTCATCCCAGAAGGCTCCTCAGGTTGCATAAGCCCAAATATTTACTGATGGCAATTCACAGCAGCAGGGAGTCCAGCCAGGGATATTTAAAGTAACTAAGTGCTTTCAGATGTTCTTTGATATTAAGGTTTTTCTTTCACAACCCTGCTCTCACCGTGAGAGATAGGATAACTGTCCACAGAGAGGGAACAGAAGCAGAAATTAATTATTCCTCCTCACTGCATCCAAGAGAGCACTGTTTGTGGAAGAGTCAGACAGAAGTCACTCCATTCAGACATTGCAATCTGTTATTACATTCCCTTTGGATCATTTCATCTGCATTTCAAGAGGTGATTGTGTTTCTTGAGAGCAGTATTTTCATTTCCTCCTGCTGGAACCCCCCCACTGTTCCCCTCTGCAGAGCTCTCACCCTCGAACAGCCTCGTTGTCTCCGAGGATACTGAAGCCATTGTTGGTTCTAAACAACGTTTGCCCAGTGCCTGAAAAATGCAGAGATAAAGAGATCAGCTCTGTGACCCACCTGCCCGGTGGAACACTCAGGGCAGACTCCAGTTCCCCTGTGCTAAAAGAAAAGGTCACTGGCTCAACAGCCCTGGGGGAAGAACATCATTAAAACAGGGGGGAAACTCCCCGAGTGGATGAATTAGGAGCAGATTCCAAGGTAAAGAGCACTGTAATTCATGCCAGGAGCTGTAAAGAACAACTGACTTCAAGTTAAAGACTCCTGAGGAAGGCTGAAACACGAAACTGGCTTTGCAAATCAGTTTGTTTTAACAGAGAATTACAAATGTTTCTAAACAAATGAAACAGAGGGACCCCAATCCCTGAGAAGTCTCTGCAGCTACACCACCAGTCCAGTTCTATAAAAAATGATGTAAATCTCTACTGGCCATACTGAAACATCAAACATTGCCAATTTTATGTTTTAAAAACAGGAATAGTTATCCTATTCCTTTAAAAACTGCTCCCTTGTACTCACCTGCTTGGATTACAACTCCCAGGATTAACAACTTTTGCACCAAATACTTACAGTCTTTTATGACTTCTGCCAAAATCCTGATCCCTCCAGTGTAGAACAGGATATCCTGGCCAGGGGTACCAAGGCTCTGCAGCAGCTCCTTTATGGACAGGGCAGCAGCATTTCCAGCCTGAACTTCCTTCATTGCCCTCTCTTCATCCTTCACCCTCTTCTCCTCCAAGTTCACCTCGTTCACACAGTCTTGGAGGTCAAAAGAGAACAAAGCATGGCAGGCAGATGGTTTGATATGGCAAAGTCTCAATTAAAATGAAGTTGAGCCCCTGGCAGAGAGAGCTCTGCCTTCTGCTCACACCTGTCCAGCTCAAAGAAAGGACCAGGACCCAAAGCTGCCTGCACAGACCCAGCCCAAGCCCTCGGAAGCAAAGCAGGGGTTTCTGTTGAGCTCCAACTTCATGAGAAAACCAGGGATGACACTGGGAGAATGGCTATTTCTTACCTTTAACCAGGCTTTCCTTTTGGGGATCGATTTGTAGGATCTTCTCATAACACTGCCTGGACTGAGCAGAGAAAAGAAATGGGCTCTCAGTTTAAGATAAAAAGGGGGAGATGATAAAATGATAACTAAGTCAG
The DNA here is from genome assembly GCA_013396655.1 of Campylorhamphus procurvoides. Classification (NCBI taxonomy): domain Eukaryota; kingdom Metazoa; phylum Chordata; class Aves; order Passeriformes; family Dendrocolaptidae; genus Campylorhamphus; species Campylorhamphus procurvoides. Next base: position 94,257 of record WBMV01002023.1, on the reverse strand, counting down.
AGTCATCCTGTCTAAGCTCAAAGATTTTTGGGCCACAGTACTTAATAAATGTGAGAAATAAAACTTGAGCAGACACACAAGTCAAAACTTCCCTACTTCAAAGTGTAAGCTGTTATATTATTATTCCCAGTCCCTACATCCACCAGCTATTTCAAATTAAAAGCAGAATTTCCAGTAAAACCCAAGAGTGTACCAGTGGGAACAGAACCCCAGCATTCCAGGGAGAAAGCAGAAAATGAGGCACAGCATTCCACCTTCTCCCTCTCAGCCACATCATCCCATCAAACCCAGAACAAAACATGGTCCCATGGCCACAAGATTTACCTCAATGTAGTGTTTCAGTGCCAGGTGAGCCTTCCCCATCAGAAAATAGGCTTTAATACACTTTTCATTGCACTGTGTTAAAAATAAATAAATCAGTAAGTTATTAATTACATGTTTAGGTATTTTTAGCCTTTTAATATTTCTTCCAGCCTTCTGATTAATAGTTGTATCTGCCCAAATGAAAAGAAAAAGGTGTTCATACCTTCTGTTAGAGGTGTTTAAAGTTTCTATGCTCAATTAATAATCTGTTAATTGTGTTTGAGTCATGGGTATCACTGATGGAACACAACTGGATGTGGATTCAGCCCCTTGGCATTTTATGTAATCTTCATATTTACTTTTTATGAGCTTCAAGAGACCCCTTTTGGAAGGCTGGGCAAAATACTGTGCTCCAATGTGTGCACTTCAGAGCTTATTATCACCCCAAACTTTTTAATTAAATGCTCTTAAGAGCCAGAAAAGCTTCTGCCCACGGGGAGTACTGAAATATTCAGTGGTTTATGGTGTTCAGATTCTCTCAGGGTGCAGGAATTTGGGCACATCCCCTCATTTCCATTAGCCAGTTGTCTCCATATCCTCAATCACACACAAACCCAATCCTGGAATTACCTTTAGTGCCCACTCACAGTCACCAATGGCTTTTTCATACTCCTGGATCTTCAGGTAGGCCTGAAATAAACCCCAAAAAAAGTCCAGGCAGAATTAGAATCCTTCAAACAACTTCTGCTAACTGTTGTACAAACACCAGTTAATTGAAAAGAATAAAATTAGGCTGCTGGTTTGCCTGGCCATTGATTTTACAGGATAATTACCAGCTGGTTCTCAACTTGTCTGCCACCTCCTTGGAGTCAGTAATTTAGGATAAATTCAAAGAAACAAAATTCAACACACACACATGGATTTTACAAGGCAAATAGAGAATGGAAGGCAAACGTTGCCTTCCACAGTTATAAAAGTGATCTCTAAAAAAGAATCAATAAAAAAAATCAGTATATTTAAAGGAAACAATGAATTCAGGAGGATGTGCCACATCCCAGAGCCCTGAGCACTGCTCAAGGAAGGCACTGGGTTACAGAATGATCCCTTTGGGTTCTGTCCTGGCACAGAACACCAAACCCAGCCCGAGGCAGCCCAGGGAGCCCCTGACCTGTGCCCTGTTCGTGTACAGCTCCTGCTTGTCCCGCAGCTTCTCCAGCCCCTCCGTGTAGCTCTGGATGGCCCTGCCAAAGTCTCCTCTCCTGAAGGCATCATTCCCCTTCTCCTTCAGGGCTGCACAACAACAGGCACCTTCAAAACAACGCTTTTTAACTCCCAAACAGTGACTGAGGGAACAGAGGCTGGATTATCCTGCTGGGATAACCAGGAGAATTCCAGGCCAGCCCCACCAGCCTCTGTTTGCAAGAGACTTCTGAGCTTTCAGGGCACAAATTCCTCTTTGAGAAGGAAAAATAACCATTTGCCTTTGCCCAGCTCAGCTCTGAGATGCCCAAACTGGCTCCCTCCATCCCAAACCCGTAAAATAAAGGAGAAGAACAGCCCTGTGAAGTCCCTAAGCCTGTTGCAACCAGCTCCTCCCTGCTGGGGACACACTCCTGGGCTCAGGCAGCCAAAGCAGTGGCTCCCCCAGTGCCCACCAAGTCATTTCTGAATTATCCAGAAATCCTTTTAGCAATTACCATTTGCCAACTGCTCGTTTCTCTTCCTCTGTTTGGCTCGTTCTTTTGCATCCTTTTCCAGCATTGCCAGGAAAGCATCTTGGAGCCAGGGGAGTTGGNTGGAGCGGGGGGGTTGGGTGGTTTTTGTGGGGGGGGGGGGGGGGGAAAGGAGAGAAAACTTCATTAAAATCAATCTACAAATTAAGAAAAAGTGTCTTCTGGGGTATTTCTGAGTCATTTCTCAATAAAACAGATACCAAGGGGACATTTCAACAATTAAAGTGGAATGTGAATGACAAGCCATCACAGATAATCAGGTTTCCTTTTCAATTCAGAATACAAAGTTTTTAGATGAGAGGCCAGAATAAGTACACTGACCTATGAAAAATATAGATATGCTGGTAAAACTCGAGTGAATTCCTAGATCTGACTGAATATTGATTAAAATGTTATTATACATTTTATTTCATGAATAGTACTTATTGATGCTATAATAAATGTTATGTATTTTATTGATAATAATTTAAAAATTAAATTTAAACTGGTTTAACATTAAATTTTGATATTTTCAGTAGAAAACTCAGCTTTGGCTGTGGCAGGAGTGGGATTAGGTTTTCAATGAAGTAACAGCAGCTCTGCTAGAACTGGTTGAAGGGATGTTACAGAGCACTGTCCTACCTGCATTCTCTGCCTCTGCTGAGCCCTAAAAAGAGAAAAACACAGCACAGGTTATTTAACAATTCTTGACATCACTGGAGAGCTTCTGTTTGTGCCTTTAATGAGGCAAGTCACCAAAATCCAAACCCCACTGCAGGAATCAAAGCCTAATTAACAATGAGACTCGTGTGTCTTCAACTAGTTTTGCTCAAGCTCCTGAAGTGCAAATAAAAGCTATAAATTAAGGCACTTCAGTGCAGGTAAAAGCTATAAATTCTGGCACATCAGTGCAGGTAAAAGCTATAAATTCTGGCACATCACTGCTTGCATCCAATTTGGATAAATCCAAGAGAAATACTCTGTGCTATCNCTCCGAGCCCCATCCAGCCTGGCCTGGGGCGCTTTTAGACAAACAAACATTCACAAAATCAATTTCACGTCACTTTCGGGATGCCGCCCACTGCACCATAAAAACAAACAATTAACTTTATTTATAAATAAATACATACATATACAGACACACACATTTATATATATATATATATATATGTATATATATGGAAGAAAGCAGCAGTCAGCATCCCCAAAGCATCAACACACCTGGGCCATGGGGAGACCCCTAAATCTATAGGGATACCTCTAAATCCATAGGGAGACCCCTAAATCCATAGGGAGACCCCAAAACTCATGGGGAGATCCCTAAATCTATGGGGATACCCCCGAATCCACTGGGAGACCGCAAAATCCATAGGAAGACCCCAAAACCCATGGGGAGACCCCAAAATCCATAGGGAGATTCCAGAATCCATGGAAAGACCCCTGAATCCATGGGGAGACCTTGCACCAACCAACCCCAAGCCGAGAGGGGCAGGAATGTCCCTCTTCCCCATTAATTCCCATTAATTCCCATTAATCCCCATTCCCCCCCCGCTCTCGTTGCCGATCGGCCTCACCGCGGGACACTCACTGACATCGTCCACGCGGCGCAGGAAACGCTGGAAATCCGCCTCGGTGTCCTCGTCGCGAAGCATGGCCTTGGGGACAGGGAGGGGACAGGAAGGCGACACAAAAGGGACAAGGAGGGGACACCGAGGGGACCCGGCGGGGCCGGGACTCGAACCCGCGGCGTTGCCGGGGGAGACGCGCCCGGTGGTGACGCAGCAGCGTATGTAAATGAGAGGGCGTGGTTATGCAAATGACGTGTGTTATGCAAATGAGCCGCGCAGTTTGGCGGGAAAGCGGCGGGTCTGCCCGCGGGGTGCGGAATGTCGGGATAGGGGAATATCGGGATAAATTCGGCTGGAAAAGCCCGCCGGGATCACCCAGTCCGACCTGTGACCCGTCCCCACCTTGTCCCCGAGTGCCACGTCCCGCCGCTCCTTGGACACCTCCAGCGATTCGCACTCCAGCCCCTCCCAATGTTTATCAACCATTTCCACGGATCAATTCTTTATTATTATTATTATCAATCAGGCCGTCAGGAGACGCTCCAGGGCCGTGTTTCCGGAGCCAGGGCGCTGGAGGTGGCAGTCATGGAAGCTGGCGGCCACCAAAGGGAGCCCGAGCATCGCTGAGCTCCTGCTGCTCCGCCGGGATATTCCCATTCCACGAACACAACGGAGCCGACATCTGGTGGGTGTCAGATTAGACATCTCGCTCCGAATTTACACGCCACAGCTCCATCCCCCTGCCCTGCTTCCATGTCCCATCCCAGGAATCCGGGAGCCAAAATGATGCTGAGCTACCTGACCCCACAGGCAGCAGATCTCCTGCCCCTTCCACACCCTCTCTGCTGCTGGAATAGCCCCAAAATCCCTTAAACCCCTTTCCCCCCATGCACCAAACCCAAACACCTCCCTCCTCTCGCTGCCATCAGCTCTGCCCACGTAATTCTCCATCCCAAAGGGGTTTTTCCCCCTCTAATGAAGCTGTTTCCAGCCCAGTGCCCGTGGGGTCCAACCAAAAACACCCACGAGATGATAGCTCTGGCACTGGCACGCTCAGAAATCTGGGGTTTTTATTTGTTATCCCAGAAAATCTGGCACAAAACCACGCTGTGCTGGGGCAGCAAACCTGCACAGGTGAGACACACCTTTCCTGAAAGGTGTCCAGGTCTCTGTTTCCACCAAAAGCACTTAAAATGACGCCCTGAAGCACATGCATGACATTCCTAATTTACATCTGATTACAAGCCAACTAATTAGAACATCTAGGAAGAACAAGAGAAAGCTGTTTGTAGCACAAACATCTCCATTCACCTCCTTTACCACCACCAAGCCCTGCTCTTATTACCCCAAATTACTTACCCCAAATTCAGTCCAGACTGGGGTAAAGAGCCACACTCGGCCAAGGTGACTTTGCCAGTCAGGTGCCACTGCCTTAACAGAGGGAGAGACGAGTTAAAGACTAAAATTGAAATTAAAAGGCGGGTCTGAAGACTGAAAAATGGCTGAAAAAATGCAAAGATCTGGCAAAGACTTTGTCATTGTTTGCCACTGAGCAGCACCCCAAATCCAGGGGATGAAAAGTCACTTTTCACCCAAGAACACACGCTGTGCAGTGACAGTAAAAAGGAAAATTACCTGAGCTCCTCAAGGTTAAGGTGATGCAGCAGGAAAGGAGGCAAAGCCAGGGAAGGGATTCCAGGCACGTGGCACGATGCACAGCAGACACTGGGGGGATTCAGGGCTAAAGCCAGGAACAGAAAAGGCAAGCCCAGAGCCCTCCCTCCAAACACAACCAGGGACTTGGGGCACTGTTCCCTAACTTGGAAGTAATTGGAATTTTTTATATCAAAAGGTTAGGTAGTGAGAAAAAAAAAGGAGGGTTTTTTTCAGCCAAACTTGTGTGTGAAAATACTCAGAATTTGTGAAAATATTCTTAAAGTAAACAGATATCCCACCCCTTGAAGCCCCCAGACTGGGAAAATTAAACTTGGGCGCTTTTTTTGGCAGGGTTTTGGTTAAAATTTAGGGAAAAGAAGACTCTTAGTAGAATTTAATTCATTAAATAAATTAGAGTCAACCCACATCAGTCAAGTTCAGGCACCCAATTCAGCATGGGTTAAGGAGAACTTTTAAAGCCAAAGCTCACATTATTTTAATGTTTAATAGGCATTTCCCATAGCCAGGCAACACAAAAGTGCCTTTTTGGGGGGAAATGAAGCTGTCCCTGCTTCACAGTAGCCACAAAACTGCATTTGTGTGTTTGTTATCTCGGGAAAATAAATGAATAAATACAGTGGGACATGGAAATAAACTTTAAAACACAGTTTGGGACGGTCAGGAGGTGAGACAAGCCTGGCAGTGGGACCTGGCAGAGCAGCTAAAGAAGGGCAGACTGCAGGCAATCAGCTTTTTTTTTTTTTTTTTGTAATTTTTATTTGAACACAGTATTCTGACAGAATGCAAAGTCAAAATCCTCAGTTAGTATCAGTATTTACACCAGTGAGAATGGGAATAAAGGTGGACTCGATGTTTCACTTGGTAAAAAGATTTTTTGTTTTTTTCTTTTTTTAACAAGAGAGAAGGCCCCCAAAAGTAGGGAATGCTGGGTAAGGATGGCGATGGAGGGGCTGAGAACAACTATCAAAAACAGCCTACGTGTGAAAAATGTGGGGTTTTGAAGGCTCCATAGAAAAGTGTGAAAATAAACCTGCGCTCTCAAAAGCTGAAGGACGGGATGCACTGTCGTCACCTCCACGTATGTGCAGCACAATGTCACCACTCCTGGGCACGCTGGGCCCTCTGCACGGCCACGGGGACACGGGTGGGCACACACCCCCCACACACAGAGCCCACTGCTCCCTCACCAGGGGTGCAAACCAAAGCAGGGCACTCTGAGCTACCTTGGAAAGGGGCAAGTTCGGAATTGAAATAAATTCCCCTCCATCAATCCTTGGGAGGAAGGAGCTGGTGGATGCTCCTGCCTGGGAATGGGGCTCGCTCCATCCATGGAGTGGTTTGGGCTGGAAGGGACCCCAAAGCTCCCCCAGTGCCAAAGCCACTCTGTACCTGGGCTGGGCTCTGAGCTGGTCACCTTTTGTAACAAAAATGCCAATCCAGGTGTGATTTGCCCCAGTTCTCACCCGACAGGTGCTGATGGTTGGCACCAGGCAGGTTTCTGGGCATTCATGTCCCCTGGCAGCTCAGCTTTTGGGGGCTAGGACTTAGGGGGTACAACACACAGGTGACAAAACAGCCCAAACTTTGCAGGAATAAGACAAATGGAGCTCAGCCACAGGATTGAAGGTACCCAGTGCTGCCCCAAAGCTCCCCAGCTGCAGACAGACCACGGGAACTGTCTGTGCTGCATTTTATGGAGGGAATTTTTAGGAAGTAGAATCAATCCCAAGGACTGTGAGCCAAACTTTCCCCCAGTTACGCTGACACTGCTGTGACAGCTCGTGCAAGGGTGGGATTTGACACAGGGCTTTGGGGTGAGGCCCCATCCTGCCCCCAAATGCCACCAGGATGGGTCCTGCACGAGTGTCAGTGCCTGCACTTCCAGCCATCCCCCTCGTGCATCCCAGGAGCTGAGGAAGAAATGCAAAAAACCCCACACTTAGCAAATGACAAGACCATTATTTCCCACAGTTGGAAGTGATGTGATGCTGCTGGAACAGACTGCTTTACTCCCCAAGGACACACGGATATGAACATGGCTCCACTGACCTGAGCCACCTGCAGTCTACAAACCCCTCTCATCCTCCTGCTCCTCACCACAGAATGTACACCAGACTCAGCTCGGGTTGGTTTTCTCATTTAAAGGCTTCTGTTCTTTGTAAGAGTTGCTCTCTTTTTCTTTTTTCTCTTTTTTTTTTTTTAAATTTTATTCCTGAATATTTTTTTTTCTTCAAATCTGAACTAGCGCTACACCTTCCACATCCAAACTATGTTGAAGCTTTTATTATTTCAATACTATGACAAAAAACACGGTTCACACTAAAATAGTCACGCACCCACAGTGCACAAGCTTGCAGATCTAAAGTAGAATAAAAAAAGAAACCAAAAGAAACCGAAAAGAAAAAAAAAAGGGGGGGAAAAAAAAACCCCAAAACCCCAACAGAAGGAACATCTCTATACAATGGGCTGGTCTCTCCCTACACATTCCTGCCTTCCTCCTGCTCAAACCTCCTTTTCAGCCCCAAATCTCAGTGTTACTCCATGATTCCCAAAGAGAAATGCCATCGATCAGCTGCCCCCTCCATGATTGAACACATGTGCTACATCACCCCCTCTCCCAGCTCCTCAGACACGATGCCAAGTGGCACCCCTGGCACCCCTGGCACGGCTTTCCAAGCACTGGCTCCTGATTCTGTGGTTTTGGTTCAGCAGAGCTCAGACTCAGCACACACAGGGGGGTGGGACAGGACAGGATGGGGTCTGGCACCTGCCCAGCACCTCTGGGCAAAAAATCATCCCTTTTACATCTGCTTTCCATGGCCAAAGGACTTGGGATTTCCTGCAACTGGGATTTCCTGACATCATAAAGAGGCCAAACATGTGAGACCAGACCAGCCCAAACTGTACAATCTCCCTTCTGCTCCTCGAAGCTCCGGGAGGGTTCCATGAAGGAAAGGGGAGAATGTCCTAAAAAAGCAGAGATGATATTTCTCTTATGCAGTCAGGCCCAGGTCCAGCAAGGGACTTCAACTAAATTTAAGAACAGAAGGACTTTCTCCAGCAACTCCCTCCTTCCAAGCAGAGCCTGTGTTTATGTGGATTGCTGGATAAAGACCTTGCCTGGTGACGAGTGGTTTGAATACCCCCCACCCCCCAAAACAATCCCAAACCACACCCCAGCATCACTTTGCTTCTTACTCCAGTAAGAAATAATAATAATAATAATAACAATAATAATAATAACAATAATTAAGAAAAGATAAAGGGGAAACAACTACTGTAAACATCCATGTTTGAAAATGTCTCCCTTTGCAAAGCAAGCATGCTGCTAACCCTAATGTCTAGAGACTGGATTGACTTCCAAACAAAAGAAAAGGCAGCTATTTTACACATCCATTTCAACACAACAAAAGTTAAAAAAATATTTGTCAATTGTAAACACTGGAAAGAACAAAAGTTGGCAAAAAAAAAAATTATGAACGTAAAATGGAAAGAAATGTAGAGTCTGAATACTGCAAATTGAAATACATCCCCCGAAGCTGCAATTTTGGCATTCTTCCTAAAAAATAGGTCATAATAAACCCCAAAGAAATGTCTAACGTGGCAAACAGAATTCAGTCACAAAGGGCTCGAGACACTTTGCATACTGAACAAATACAAGGTGAACAGAAATTATAACTTATTTATGAGGCTTTACATATTTCAAACTCGACTGAAAAGTATAAAAATAAATTGTGGACTTTGTTCTTTAAGTACCAGCTGTGCCCAGCAGCACAGAGGTTATATCTGCTATACTAACAAAGGAAACAACAGGGTCTCTGATTATTTTTTTTGTCTTTTTTATGTTTTTTTTGTCTAGGACTAGTTGATTCTGAGCTTCCCAACCACATTGCAAACGGTATTGCAACTTTTTGCTTCTCTGAATATACACAGGGTCAGCCAAGCCCTGATTTGGTTACGGGTTTAACCCTGTTTTTAACATGTATTACTTTTTAAAAGCAAGTGCACAACGAATAGAACCTTTCTAGAAATCTTTAAAATTAAAAAAAAAGGAAAAAAAAGAAAAAAAGAAACAAAACGAGAAGAAAATAAAAGAAAAAGAGACATTCCCCCCTCCCCCCATTTATGCATTTTCTGTTTTGTTTTTTTTGTTTTTAAAAAAAGGCAACAGACACTAGAGGGATGAGATGGGTGTGTGGGCTGTGATTTCAATGCTCTGGCGTTGTCTCTCCCGGTGCTGATCATGCTTTGCTCTCGTTCTCATTTGTTTGTGTGGCTTCGTTGGGGACCGTCTTCACTTCTGCTGGAGGGCTCTTCCTGTCTGTCACCTGCACTTCGGATTTGTCTTCTACTGGGATTTTCCTGGGGAACAATCACCAAAATGGCACAGTTTAGAGGCACAGAAACACAGGCTGTTGCTGAGTTAGCCATAAGAATATCTTTTCGGGAACCAACACATCGCTTTGGGAGAGCAAAATGAGCACTTCTTGATGCAGAAAGAAGTAAAACCAAACTCCTGCCTCCCACCCCGGTTTCATTTAGCTCCAGATTCATCTTTTTTGCTTCTCCTGCCCTGGGCTAACACATGGCAGGACAGGAGCTCAGCTGCAGGGGCTTGAGGAGTGTCGAGGTGAGCAAAAAGGAGCACCAGGGAAACTCACCCAGCTGCAAAGGAATGGGACTTCACCACCCACATGCCCTGCTCAAACAGGATGTGTTTTCAGCAGAAAACCTTGTTTTCCTCCAGGAAGCCAGTCCCAGAATTTCCCAGTGTGTTGCAGAAGGGAAACACGGCAGAGGGGAATTTTGCCAGGCATATTTCCCCAGGTGTGAGGGAGGTGACCATCTCCACAGGCTCTGTCAGCAGCTGACAGCCCCAAAACCACCCCAGCACCGGTGTTCTTGTCCAACACCTGCACCACAGCTGGGGACCCTTCCCCAGCCTCCCAGGGGAGGTTCTCCTGCTGTTTTCACTCTCCTGCCAAACACAAGGGGCAGACTCATCTCAGCTGAGGGATGTGGATCCTCTCCAGACAGCACAAGGCTCCCAAGGGCCCTGGGGTTGTCCTGCCTAGGGACAGGAATAAATCAGCTGGGTAGAAAGGAGACCTGGCACAGCTGATGGAGACTCATCCCTAATCCAACACTCCACCAAGTTATCCTGACCCCACTCTCCCTTCTCTCAGACAGGACCACACTGCCTCATCCTTCTGCCACGTTAGGGACAAATCCAGAGGTTCCCTGCTGTCCCAGTGCCACGTGGCTCTGCCCAGCCTTACACTGAGGAAGTTCTGAATGTCCACTGATCTGTCAGGAAATGGAATTCGGGTGGTTGTGCTCACAGACCTGCAGGACCTCAGCACCTCTGAGGAAAGCTCTTCCTTTGCACCAAACTGAACTCTTTCTGCTCTCTTCCCTAAAAGGATAACCCTCGACAGACAAAGCCGCCTAAAAGCCTGAAGAGTAACACATTCACAACAAATTCCCAGCTTTCCTTTCTCTGCTTCCCTGGCACAGCCTACTCCTGCTTTCCTCCTGGACCTCTCAAGCCAAGCCCTGTCGGTTCAGTGGTGAGTTAGTTGGCTAAGGAAACAATGAGATTAGTTAAGAGAACACCCAACGAGGACACAGCACGAGCACCAGGGCACAAGAGACACAGCACACAACCAACACAAGAGTAAAGGCAGCCGTACTCGGTCTTTGCAGGCGCAGCAGGTACAGAGCTGTCTGCAGTGGAAGGAGCAGGCTCCTGAGCTTGCCCACCAGCCACGCTGGCAGGGGCAGTGCCAAGAGCTGCAAAAACATCCTTTGCAAGATCAATGTCTGGTGTCTTGAAGTTCCCTTCGTCCATTTTAAAGTCCTCGTTCTGGGAGGGGTTTGTGGTGCTGCCCGAAGCAGCCTCGCTCTTCACGTTGCTCGGGTTCTTGGGTGTCTCTGTCGGGCTCTTCACTGTGCTGGGCTGCACAGGCTCCTTCTCGGGGCTCTTGGTGCTGGAGACCTCCTGCTTGGGCTCTGATGGAGCTGGAGGGCTCGCGAGGTTTGCAGGGCTGGGGGCAGCTGGCTTGTTCCCAGCTGCTGCTTTGGAGACCTCGGCCGTGCTGGGGCTCAGCACCGCGCCCTGGCCGGACAGGACACTTGGAGACAAATTATTAGTGGCTGGAGAAGAGCTCGGGGTGTCGCTGAGGTCAACAAGAGGGGCCACTTTGGGGGTGGAGGAGGGTGGTGGTGACGACACCGAGGCGGCCGCTGCCCCTTTGGCCGGGGTGGCCTGGCTGGGTGACACGGAGTTTGAGTCGGGGGCGGCCGTGGCTGGAGGGGCAATGCTGGAGGTCAGCGTGGTGGTCTCGCTGGTGGGGCTGTTCTGAGCAGTGGCAAAGGTTTCAGTGATAGTGTCAGAGTTAGTGGTGCCCGTGGTGACAGAAGGCAGCATGTCCTCCACGGTGGCTGCGCTGTCGGCGGGGTGCCTGCGAGGGGGACAGGGGCAGAAGAGAAATAGAGACAATGAAGCCCCGAAATGACAGCAGGGAAAGGGGGGCAGAGAGGGAGAGGAGGAGGAGGTGGTGCAGCACCAGCTGGTTACAACACACACACACACACACGACATGGAGAGGGACTCAAGAGGAGCAGAGATTTTCAGAGGTCAAACGTGCAAAGGGAGCAAGGGATGAGTGAGGAGAACCAGGAAGAGAAAAAAAGCAAAGAGGACACAACCTGCAGGAATGGCTTGTTCACGCAGAGTTTTGGTTCAGGTCTGAGGCAAATGGAAACCCCTGAACTTGCAGAGACTCTCCTCTCTCAGCCTAACTTTGCTCTCAGCTCTTCCCCCTGGGCTCACAAGCTGAGCCTCAGCCCTGTGCCATCTGTCACCAGACACAGTCCCTGTGCAGAACCCCTGAGTGCAGCCCCTCACCTCAGCCCTGTCCTGCCTGCAGGTTGGCCTGAAGGTCTGCAAGACCCTCCTCAAGCCACACAGAATACATTTCTTTGTCTCACACACGCCTGTGACACAGACTCAGGCCCCAGCTCCATTCTCTGGTGTAAGCAAAGCTCCCAGGCAGCTCTCAGCCCTCTCTCAGAATGCTCAGCCTTGCTCTGCCTCCTCCACAGCCAAGGCCAGCTACTCTGCTGCTCTCCAAGGATGCTCCCCCAGGGGCTGCTCAGGCTCTCATCCAGCACTGCTGGGCAGAGCTCACGCAGGACTCGGTGCCAGCTGGGGCTGACTCTGCTCTGGATCCTTTGCAGTGGGCCTGGACAGGTGTCTGATCTCCACACCGGGCAGGGCTGGCACACAGAGGCCTTTCAGGACACACTGCTCCATTCCCCTTGCCCTTCCAGTGCTGGGAGCAGGAGTCACTGAGTCTTGAGAGGAGCCACTTCCTCACTTGGCACGTCCCGAACGGCATGTGGAGATTGTACCTTTCTTCCTCTCCTCCTGCCCTACACCAGGGATTGGGGCAGCTGTGCCCCTGGGCTAGGACTGGCTAATGCCAACGTACTCGGGCTCTGTCAGCGGGGTGGTCTCGTTGGGCTCCGTGTGTTTGCCCCCGTCGTGGTTGGGGGTCCTCTCCTCCTCCGTCCGCACCTCCACGATGGGCTCCTTGGACTCATCTTTCCTGCAACGAAGGAAGTGCACCGAGATTGGATCCCACTGAGGCCAGGAACCCTCCTGCAAAGACACGCTGCCAACGCCCCCAGGGAGTGACAAACACGTGCTAAACATGAGGTCACTTCTCCTTCCCCACAGCTCCACGTCCAGCACTGGGATGTCCACTGGGCCACCTGTGTGATGGCTACCAACAGGAACGAGACAAAACCAGAGGAACAACTGCAGAAACACCTTCCTGGAAGCACAAAGCAGAACCAGCAGGACCCCAGGTGTCCCCAGCACCCTCCCACCAGAGCTGAGGAGCCCAGAGCTGCCTGGCACAGCTTCTGTCCCGGAGCTGCTGAGGGCAGGAGCAGTGGCAGAGGCAGTACTCACGAGAAGGCAGCTTTTCCCTCCTCCATGTCCTTGCCCTTGGCCCCAGGGCCGGATTTGCCACACAGGTTGACAGCGATGCACATGAGGAGCCCACACTTGTTGAGGAAGTAGCAGGTGACATCCACGGCCACCAGCAGTGCCACGAACACCACAACCAGGATGCCAATGATGGCAGCAGTGCCCAGGCCTGAGGTAGGGCTGGTGCTGGCTTCAGAGACCAAAGAGAGAAGAAGAGAAGGTGTTGTGGTTAAAAGGTGAGTTAGGGCTCCAATTTGGCTACACTTAAGGTTACGAGCACGGGAAGCTTTTGGGAAGTTCACCCTGTCTCCAGCAGCCTTGTGTCATACCCAGTGCTTTATCCTACAGACATGCAGGACAGTCTTCCTGAGAAGATGGATTCCTGTGGTGCTAACAGGGCTTTTCCCATCTCAGCTGGGGTAAAGCCTGGAAAGCAAACAGCAGAAACCTCTTCTGCTGTGGCACACACCCAGCTGGGACTCTGAAGGGCTCCTGCTTCCCTCCACCACCTCCTCAACAGGCTGTGCCTGGGCTTCAGAGTGACTTTGGCACTGCCAGCCTGGCCCAAGAACCAGGGGAAGTGAAGCCCAGACTGCAGCAGGACTTGCCCAGGTGGGATACAAAACACTGGGTGGTGCCTGAGGGGCCTCAGACCTCATGAGCTCCTTATGTGGTGACAGAAAAGGAGTTAAACCCCCTCCTGCAGCTCAGGAAGACCCAGCTCTGCAGAACTGGAGAGGGAACACTGTCCATGGCTCATCCAGAGGCAGCTGAGCTCAGCAGTGAGTGCCCAGCAGTGTTTTGGCTGAGGTACAGGCAACCCAAGAGCCTTCTGAGGCAGGAGGTGGCAAAGACAAGCACATCTGCCACTCTGCTGCCACTGGCCTGGCCCCAGCAGCTCCCTGGTCCTCCACACCCAGTCCCCACCACCTCTCCCCAGCTTCAGAACACAAAAAACACCTTGTCTTTTCCAGGAGGTGAGAGGTGGTGCTGGAGGCCCAGGAAATGCACTTTATGGGGCTGCCCACACAGCACTAACTCCAGGGGAAGTGCCTTTACCTTCCTACCTGCTCCTAAACTGCTGTTTCCTTAGACACAGGGAGTGGAGAAACACATCAGTTGATCCCCACAAAAGCAGCAGGCACAGCTGCAGCTTCCCCAAGCTCTCACTATCACACCCTGAACTCCAGGCACTTTTGGTTCCCCTTGTTTTATTCAGAATAACTCTTGCCAAGCTGCTCATCTGCAGGCAGAGCATTTGGCTGGTGGCTCATCCAGTTCATCACCTATTCAGAGGGACCAAAACCTGTTAGTCAGGCTCAGCCATCACTTCATTTACCTCTCACAATGGGACTGTGCCCTCAGCAAAGGCTTGTGCCTCACACAGAGCTGATGATTCCTGAGACAGCTGGACAAGAGCATCATGCTTGTCACCATCCATAGCAGTATTTGGGTTTTTCTTTCAATTAAGATGCAATTCTAGTCATCTCTACTGCATTTTTTCACTGCTGGATGTCACAACCCCCAAACCCCTGCGATCTTTTCTTTGCAGAAACACCCAGCAAAGCACCTCTTTCCCCTCACCCTGATTTATGTTGACTTTGACAGGTGGAAAGATCCTTCCCAGGGCTCAGAGCCAGAGCCCCTGCCACACATTTTCCTGCTTCCAAACAGGAGACAGGACACCCTTAGCCTGAGGCAGGGAGGTGCTGCTTCATTCTGTGACCCTGAGATGTATAAAGGAACACAGACTCCAAGAGGAAAGTGTCTAAAAGCCACTCTGACACTGGGATCACGAGTCCCTTTCCTGCCCAGCAGAACATGTGTCCCACAGCCCAGACCCCTGCCAGCATCTTGCAGCAACCTGCATAATTAAATTAATTAATCACCCTCTGATCTGTGCAGGGAGCGAGGAGGTCACGGGTTTCCCCTCTTCTAATGTATTCAGGATTCTGGTGTGAATTATTCAATAATTAACGTGTTCCTGTCCACATCAGCTCCTGGAGGAAAAGCTGAAGAGGTGTCACACGTCTCATCTACACCTTCCTGGGAAGGAGCTCCTTGGCAGGCTCCTAGAGGTGCACTAAGGGAATAATCCCAGGCAGGATTACAGGGTAATAGTTCCTTGTGTGCCTCCAAATCACACCCCACCCCAGTCACCAGAGCTGGAGGGAGGCAAAAGATTTCATCCTGGGACAGCTGGAATCTTCCCATGTGCCAGAAAACATCTTCTGGAAAATTCCATTCAAAGCAGAGTCCTGCTCTTTGCTCCCTCTCCCCAGCAGCTTTTACAGTGTCAGCCAAAAGGCCCTGGAAGGCAGGAATGATCTTTGGCACAAACCACATCAAGAGCCTTGTGCTTTTTGTGTATTGCCCACACCTTGGCCGTGACTCACAGATGAATCAGGGAAACATCACAGTCGTGGGGGAGGAATTAAAATGATGAATTCTTGGAAACTCAGGGGAACTTCAAACAGGGATGTCTTAGGGGGCACTGCAGCCCCATGTGCAGCACAACAGCACTCAGAATAAAGGCACTTTATTTGAGCGAAGAGACAAGGTTCTAAAGCTGGAAACAGAGGGTGGGTGAGCTCAGGAGAGGAATCATGTATGGAATTTTAGCCACAAAATTGTCACAAATTTGTGACTGCCACGAAACAACCCAGTTCTCTCTGAACACCCAAAGCAGAGCTACTGAACAGGTACAAACCCGTCCTCCTTGTCCCTTCCCTTCCATTCTCTTCCCTGCTCTGCCCCAGGAGGAAGAGGATGGAGTTGGAGGGATCCAGGGCAAATCTGCAGAGAAATGCCCTCATTTTTGTGCTATTCTGATTTTCCATCTCAGACAATCAAACTGGGCCAAGGTAATTGCCTGCAATTTGTTTTTTCTGGGCTAGTAACAAAGCCCTGCAATTTTCAGTAACTTCCAAACCTCTTCCACTAGTTCTGGTTTAATAAATTCTAATTCATGACATGAATTGTTATTCCATATCCTTCAGAGCCCAGCAATAAGGAAAAATAATATAAGAATGCTTCATGACCCTCTGAACTTGGAGGCTGTTGCTGCTGCATTTCTTTCTCCTGTATATATTTTGCACAGGAATTTTGCTGTTGCTATGAAGTGCAGAAAGCATGTGGTGTATCATTCATTTCCACAGACTGTCACTTCTGATTAAATTAAATTGATCTGCAAATACTTCAAGAACTATTCACTCCATCCCATGGCAGAATTTATGTTGTATTTAATGAAACTAACACTTAGACACCCCTAAAGAGTTTGTTGGGGGCTAAAGCAATTCTGTGTAGAAAGAAATGTATAAATAAATAGGCTGTTGAGCACCAGCTGCTCACACTGGGTGTGTGAGAGGACATGTAATAAACAGATATTGGACATTTCTGACCTGATCCAGAGAGCATTCAACCTTTCCATTAATCCCCTTTTGCTATTCTTAGGACTGAGAGCAATAATATTTCCACAAGTTAAACAAGGAAACACAAAACATTAAAGAACTTCTGGAGTCCTCAATTCTAAAGAAGTGAAGAATTTATTAATTACAAATTATTTTGTTTTTCAATGGAAAATGAGCTTCCTGCAAGAGTGGCTTTGCTAACACCCTTATTTTACAGTGTACAATAAAATGCCCCATGGATTTGCCTTTCTGCAGCTCAGTTGTACAGAGAGAGCTCAGCTGTGTCTTCCTAGGGGGGTCTCAGCTAGGGGATGTTCAGGCACAGGCAGACAAAGAGCCAACAAGGGATGGACAGGAGCAGCTCTGATTCCAGGCATTTCAAAAGTCCACTAAGGTGGAACTCAAAGGATCTAACACATTTTCTACGCCCTGAAACACTGGAAATGAGGGGGTTTTAAAAAAAGAGAAATCCACAGGCTTTGATGTGCAACACCTGCACCAAGTTGTCCTTTATAATTTAGATAGAAAAGCAGTTCACAGATCCTAATGAACAAGGTCTGAATAAACACAGCAGAGATTTGTGTGCAGAGCATGAAACGCAGAGTTAGACACGACTCAGGGCAGGGGTTTGTTTGTGCCTACTGGAAATACTGTTAGAAGGATTAATCCCATCCAGCTGAGAGGATTTGGGACATTCTGGACAGGCAGTTCAACAACTGAGTCAACAATTTCATCTCAGAAAAGAGAGACCCAAAGGGGAGAGACCCCATTTACAGAAGAGCATCAGAGCCAAAGGGATTTCCTATCACAAAGGAAATTCAGGGGGGCACTGGGTTTGTTGCTGGGGGGTTTGGGTTGTTTTTTATTTTTATGGGGAGGTGCTGTGGGTTGTTTTGTTTTTTTTAAGCAAGAAGGGAAGGAAAAAGTCAGCTGAAATCTGTTCAATGAAATGCACCACACAGAAGTTGGTAAGGAAGATGCACCAGTTCACACCATGGATTAATCCTGCCTGGCAGTGGCACATGCACAGTTAACCAGGAATAGTATTAAGGATCAGTAGCAACAATAATTGAGCTGCTCAGGTAACTCGATCCAAGCTAAGCTTTTCTGTTAAAATGGCAAGGAAAGGGATCCCTGTGAAGTTGGCAACACAGCAGTGGGGAAACCAGGAGATGTTAGCCAAGCATCCAGTGCAAACCTGTGTGTTCAGGGGCTGCCCCATGCCCAGCTCCAGAGGGCCAGGAGGTGCCTGAGTGCACTCCAGGGGCCAAGGGACTCACAAGGATTCGGCCACAGAGAAGGGAGAACAGCAAGCTCTTCAGGGCAATTCCCACCAGATGGTTCTAGCCAGCCCAGCACATCAGGAGAACCTTCCAAGGGCCAGCAATCTGAAGCCACATGCAAAAGCCCCCAGAGACACTTGGGCAATCAGCAGGATGGTCTCTGAAAAGTCTTCTTTTTCTTTTTAGAGTCTGTGGGTTCAGACTTGTGGCTGGGGTTTTAGAAAGCCTTTGCACAAGACAGTGATGATCAGCACCAGATGTGCAGAGAAATCAGTAAAAAGCAGACTCTTACAGGCTTTCACCATTTCACCTTCCTTTGATGAAAACAGCAAGCAAACAACACAAAAAAATTCTTTCTTTACATCCATTAAAAAGGGCAAATTCAATACAAGTAACAAAAAAAAATGTTAAAGAGAAAAAACTCGGCTTAAACCTTTTTTTCCTTGTTACAAAATACTGACTCTTTCAAATTAAACATTTTTTTTTAAAGTGTTCTGTGTTTGTTTCTTTTTTTTTCTCTGAACTGACATGATCCTCTGAAGCAAAGTTATCTGCTTTCACACCGTGGTGGGACCTTTTCAAGCAAATATTGCTTTATTTTATTTGTTTGTTTTTAAGTTTCTAACAGAGCAAAAGCAGAGTCACTGCAGAGAGAAGCAATGAAACAAAGGAGGACGACGCTGATGGACTTCCCAAGGTCGCTGCAGGTGCCAGACAATGGTTCCCAGGAGGGGAAAATATGGTTGTTTAAAAACAAATTTGGTGCATGTGGCAAGCGTGGATGTGTCCCGTGAGATCCAAGGTGACATGTATGACGACAGACATAGGAAAGGGTAAGGGGGAAAAAAGGGAAAGGGGAGGGAGGAAAGGAGGAGGAAGAAAAAAAGAAAGAAAGAGAGAGAGAAAGAGAGAAAAATAGATAAAAAAAATTAGGTCATAAATATAGAAAACATAAGAATCCAAGGTCTATTTAATCTCGTAAATTAAAATGGCTCGGGGGTTCAAGGGGCAGCACATTCACAACAAAAGGGCTGGGTCAGAAGCTCAGCAAAGCCCAAAGCTGCAGAGCAGGGACCAAGGCAGGGTTGAGGGGGTTTGCAGGCAAATGAGATTAAAAATGATGGAACAGAAGGCTCAGCGAGAAACACAAGAAAATGGTTATCTGGGATTTGAAGGGACAACACTGCCTTTTACATACAGAAACCAGAGAAAAGAAAAGCCTTTGTGTAGCAGACAATCCACCTGGACAAGCCCTGCCAAAAAGCCTGCACTTGGACACAGATCCAGGTGACTAAAACCCTGAAGAAGCACCAAGGTCTCAGGAATACACTGACTTTTCCCTTCAGCTGCTTTTAAACTACTCCAGTGCAATTAGTATCATTATTATTACTGAAAACAACACCCTTCTCCTTCCAGCCACTCTGAGGACACTGTACAGATGAAGGTAACAAAAGACTCCACGTGATAAATACACATTTTGTCTGCAGGGATTTCCCAGCTATTGCTGTCAGTGCCGTGTTAGAGGCACTGGCTCTGACTTCCCCTGTGTGGCTCCTTTAGAACTCCAAAATGGAAAAGCAAAATGCCCCAAAATCAACCAGAGGTTCTGAAGGGAAGGGAAGGAACACACAGAGCCTTTCCCCTGCTGCAGTTTGGCACGAGAGCCCCTGGGCTGCATGGTAGGAAAAATCCTGCTCCCTGCAAGTATCTTCCTCCATGTAATTAGCTTGGGGATCAGCTCAGGGAACCAAAGGGTCTGGAAACACCCTGGAAGGCCAAAATGACAAAAACCCAAGAGAAACAGCCACGACCCCAGCACTAATCATGTCACTGCCCAGGGCTCTACCAGCACCTTCTGAGAACCAGCTGCCTCCAGCTGTTGGGTCGATCCTGCAGCACATCTGCACTCCCAAAAACTGCTTTTCCAAGTGCAACATTTGAGTGGCAACCTCAACTCCTGGTTCCTCCAGTGCTCCAAACCAGACTAAGGGACCAGAAAGGACAAAAGGTTTCACCTTTGATAAGAGAGTGGGCTTTTCTGCCCGTGTCTCAGAGGGTCCCTGCTGGATTTAAAGGGCTCAGCCCTCCCCTTGCCATGGACTACAGCACGATCACTGTGTGTTCCAGAGGCAACAGCATTCCCAAACTGTGCTGATCCACCTGTGCAAGACCTCCCAGCTTTGTTGTCCCATGGGGTGTGTGACAGAGGCCAAAATAAAACACCAGCACAAGAAACCAACAGTGGCTGCACACAAAGGACTGTGGTGGAACAGAAAGACTCAGCAGTGCTTGTAACTTAACTGGGGAGACACATCCCAGTGCAAAGGAACCACTTGCTGCTCTTTCCAGCCTTGGGGTTTGGCTGCTCAGCTCTGAACTGACCCCAGGGCACCCTTAGGGTGCCAAATGACCCCCACTTTCTGCTGCCACATCAGCCACAGTTGTCCTTCAAATGTGTGAGGGGAGTAAAAGTATTAGAGCTGTTGAAAATGAGAATCAGAGAGTAAGTTGCTTAATGAAGTTACTGAGGGTTCTTCCACCCAAAACTACAGCCTTGTTCAAACACCACCCCCCCAGCCTCTCTTTTTCCCTCGTTCCCTCCTCCTCCCTACCATCCCCATTTTCCAAGCCCAGCCCAACTAGGTCACTCATTTGTATGCTCAACAAATCATGCTCTGCCTTCACCCAGTGGGATTTCAGCATTCACACTGCACAAGGTCTCTCTCCTTCAGCCAGGGAGGGAGTGGGCAAAGGGGGGGCAGAGCAAGGGCTCAATTCTCAGGGCAAGGGAAAGGAAACAGTTGTTCTGAAGAAAAAACACAAGACTGAGTTAACCTAGAAGACAGAATGAAATCCAAATCATGCCCCTCAGTATGGATTGTCAGCACCAATCCTGGCATGAACATGCCCCACTCTGGCCATGCAGTGGGGACCTGACTGACTCATCAGATCTGCAACCAGCACAACTTTCACAACTTCACAGCAATTTCATCCTGAGGTTTTCTTGGTGTGGATTTCCCCCACCCATCTTTTCTTTTAAATGTCCACATGTAGAAAAGAAATACTGACTGGCCTTTCAACACCTGGCAGTGAATTACTCAACTCCTGCATCTCAGGTGATGGTTCTGCTTGGGTTTTATAGCAATTATCCTTAAATGCCACTTTTGAAGCACACTAGTAAGTAAAGTCTGTCTTAAACAAGAACTTCCAGCAGCATTCTAATGCTTGTTAGTTATTTTTCCTAATGCCCTCCTCAACATTAAACAGTGCTGTTCAAAAATTACTGTAATTTGGTAATTCAGTCTGCATTTCATTTAATTAAAAAACCTTCAGAGAAAGAGTTTCACTGCCTCCTTTCCCAACCACTAGCAAACTCCTTATGCCTTTATTTCTCCAAAGGCTGAGCTGGATGGACAAACAAGCAGTAAAAGCAAGCCCAGAGCACATTTGGGAGGGAAATCTGCCTTGTGATTGCAGATTGCCCCACACATCTAAAGGGTTTAAAATGGGAATCCCACTTCCTGAGTGGTGATCCTGCCCCAAAAAGCCAACATTCCCCATAAACACTGAGACAGGGGATTGCCAGGAGCACTCCCAACAGCCCTGCTGATGCTGTACATACTGGAACACGGACCACAGGTATGTACACTTAGGCCAGAACTGAGCTTTGGATGGGGAACCAACCGTGATAAATGGGCTTTAAGCAAGCAAGTTGTCAGGGTTACTCAGGCACATTAAAGGATGCAGCACCGGTGCATTAATCAGAAGCAGAAAACAATGGAAAAGCTGGTGCCAGGCGTACCTGGGATGACAGTGGGCTGGGCAGACGTCCTGAAGGCGTAGTGGGCAGGCTTGGATTTGCCCTGCTGGTTCTCTGCTATCACATAGACCTCGTAGTCAGCATTCCAGTCCAGGGACTTGAGCATGACGTGGTCGCTGCCAGATGGGAGCCTGATCTCCGGCTTCCACTCGGAGGAGTGTTTCTGCAGGGCAGGGACAGGCAGGAGGGAACACAGCACAGCATGAGCAGCCAGCCTGGAGGGCTCAGGAATGGCTGAGCCTGGGACAGGGGGAGGCCTCAGCACCAGCACACAGCCCTCAGCTCATCTGGATCCTACCAATCCATACAGGTATCTCCATGGGTGTCAGAGGATGTTCTCAGATTCCCTTTGGTGATGCCCAGCAAGAGCATGAGGAGCAATGGCCATAAATTAAACACAATGACTTCCACCTCAACGTGAGGAAGAACTTCTCCCCATGGAAAGGGGCAGAGCCCTGGAACATCTGCCCAAGGAGGGCGTGGAGTCTCCCTCTCTGGGGACATTCCAGACCCACCTGGACGTGTTCCTGTGTCACCTGCTCCAGGTGACCCTGCCCTGCACTGGATGGGGCCCTTCCAACCCCACCTGTTCAGTAAAAACACCATGTGCTGTTGGCTCTAAGTGGAGAGGACAAGGGATACCAAAGCAGCCTCTCTCCTGCTCAGAATCCTGTTTTCTGCAACACCACACCTGAAGAAAACCCCTCATTCCTCCTCTCATCTTTGCCCCCACCACTAGAACGCTTTCAGAGTGAAAAAGCTGCAACTATTGTACCTCTCTGCCTTATAAAACACTTTAAGTGTGTTCTTAGGTATCTTAATATATCAAATTTGAATCTGAGTGACAAAGATTTACCTCTTAACACAGGTCTGGCCTACAAGGTCTCAGCTCTAGGGCTGTGTGCCTGCCCAGTGAGCATGGAACAAGCTGGGTGTGTCCTACTTACAGCTTTGTACTTGATCAGGTAGTGTCTGATTGGGGAGCCACCATCATCCTGCTTGATTACGTTCACTTTGATGGAGTTCCCATCCTCTCCTATGTGGCCTTCCAGTTTGGGTGCGCTGGGTTCCCCTGAAACAACGGGGCATTCAGGTTTATTTGTCAAAAAAAATTAATCAGGGATAAAGTATTCAATCAAACCAGAGAAGCACCCCATTCCACTCTGGGTATCAGCACCATCCTCACCCAGGCACAGAGGACACTGTGTCTGAGGCACAAGGATTTGCCAGACCCAAGGATTTCTTGCATTTGGTAGTTTGTTTCATCAACACAAGTTCCCATTTTTGTGTGTGCTGGAATCAGAGGCTGAGGGAAAAAGAGCCCTCCCTTCCCCAAGAATATCCTGGAACAATAACCAGTTCCTCTCTATTTTTGTTGTACAAACTGATGTGCAACACCTGGAAAACATCAAGGTGGGGGGTGTGGCAAACAGGCTGCTCCTGTGGAATGTGGATGTCAAGAGCATCACTGAAAAGGGACATTATTCCTCTCATGCAGACCTGTGTTTGCACTTTGTTCAGGTTTTAGAGTTGCTGGACCAGAGACTCACTTAGATCAGTGTGGAAAAACCAGAGCAGAATCCCACAGCACACATCCCTCAGCTCTGGTGGAACTATCACAGGCTGGAGAGAACCAGACACCTTCACTCTTCTGCAATAACCATTTTTAAAATAAAACAAACAAAAAAAAGCTATCATTTCCCAATTTGCACCCCTGCCATCAGCAGAAAGTGGAAATGTCATTTTCTTTTGCAGGACACACTGATTTACAACCACATCCTTGCAACTCACAGCTCCCAAACTGCTTTTTTAATCCAATTTCTCCAGAAGGACAAGCAATGGAAGGTTCCCCAGTCCCAGCACTTCCTTTATAACACCCCTGCTAACCAAGTCCAACCCACAGACTGTGAGTCCATATTTATACCCCTTCTCCCCCTTTGGAACTGGGCTATTCTGCCCAATTTCTTTATAGGTAAGGAAATAGTAAGCCAGTAGTACAAAAATCAACCCAAAAAACATCCTCAATTCTAAATCTGTTCTGTCTGGATTTGCATTCAGCTACTGATGGAAAACACATGCAATTCTGACTGGCCAGAGAAAGGTTCAGCTTCCAATATAACTCAAAAGTTGATCTGCACTGGTAACCTGAAGCCCTTCTCCCTCCTCTTTCCTGCCTAAAAGAAGAACTTGAGCACATTTTCTTTGGTGAAATAGCAATGAGAAAACTGCAAGACTTGGGCTGACAATAATTTAGGATTAATTCCATTTTCTTGCACACTATTCCAAGCAGGCAATTACCATCCATGAACAGCCAGATGTGAGCTACACACTGTGTTTCACAGCACATCAACTGCTCTTAAGGCTGTACAGAGACAACACTCCTTTTTCCAGGTTTGATTATCCTTTTCCAAATCCTTGCTCTGCCTGTATCCTCATTCCAAGGCTTCCACATACATGCTGGACACTCCAGAGCTGGATTCCACCCTGGGATATATCAGATTAACCAAACAATTTACAGTTTTTTCTTTCCTCAATCCTAAAATGAAAACATCACCACAAATTTACTGGGTTTGGCTGCTGAGTTGAAGAAGCTGTTCTGCAATAACAAGGATTATTCACCAATAATGAAACAAACCCAGAAGCAAATGTCTGGTTCTGTAATTTTACCCACCAGAAACTGGTTCCCAGTAACAGCTGAGAACTGGGAATTCCTGGCCACTGGTCTGGCTGGACACTGAGCCCCTGCAGAAACCTTGCCAAGGAGCAAAGCTGAACTCCTGTCATGTCTGTGGTGAGTGTGAGGAACAGATCACTGACACCTCTTTCCCATCCTCCCCTCAGAGAGATAATTAGCAATAAGGAGAGGATTTGAAGTGATACAGGACACTGTACTTAAGGCATCTGACCTTTTATCTAACACAGCTTAGATTTTTCCCCAGTGACTGAGCACCA
The DNA here is from genome assembly GCA_013396655.1 of Campylorhamphus procurvoides. NCBI lineage: Eukaryota > Metazoa > Chordata > Aves > Passeriformes > Dendrocolaptidae > Campylorhamphus > Campylorhamphus procurvoides. The sequence goes on along the minus strand of WBMV01002023.1, from coordinate 69,533 downwards.
AGACTAACAGAAACATCCTTTGAAAAGATGCTCCTTCTTGATTTTAAATGTCAGAGATGCTGCTGGACTTCAGACACAGCCATTCCCACGATTAATTACCTTCTCTGCTGAGCTTTCCTTCACTTTGAATTATCTGCTTTCTAGCTCCTGCTTCCTTCCCTCCCCAGTACTTCAATTCACTTCTGCTCTGAGAAACATCCAGTTCAAACCCAACAGGTGGAGCAGTGCAAGCCCTGGTGAAAACACTTCAATTTTCCCTCCATCATTACATGGCATTTAATTTCTCTTAAGCAGGTGGCTGTAATCCAGACAACAGGGCTGTAAAATGAAAACTGGGTTAGTGTGTCAAACAAAGGAGGAAGAAGTTTAGTGGGAAAAGTTTAGTCCAGCAGAATCAGCAGCCCTATAATGAGTGAAAATGTCAGTAGCTGAAGAGAGAAGGCTGTCACCAGAAGGTTAGAGAAGCAGCTCATGCTCACAGACATGCATCCTCCCTACAGCATGGGGGCTGAAAAGCAAAGAGCATTACAGAGGGTGCCTCATGCCTGGGGATGTCCCATTTACACTGAGCACTCTGCAGAAATCTGCCCCTTCCACCCTTCTCACAGCCAGTTTCCAGCCTTAATGTTCCATAAAAGGTGGGCTCCTTAAAGAACCCCCCGTGATGCTTGGCTTAGGGAGAGCAAACAGCTCCACACATGCCAGGCTTCTTTATACTGCAGGGGCAGGGATGCAGGACCTTGTGCTGGGGGATTTATCCTAAGCCAGATTTCAACTCCACCCACAGGACACTCTTCAGGGAAAAAGTAATCCAAATAGGTGCATTACTTGAGAGAAGCCAACAGAGGTGTCTTCCTTTCCCAGCAACCAGGTTGAACTTTGAGAAAGGAACCACCCAGCGCTTTGCTCTGCTGAGGGAACAGGACAGTCCCTGCCTGAAGTGTGGCTGATGCTGGCACTGCCCTGGCAGGGCACACCCCCCTGGCACTGCAGTGGGAAGCTCACACATCCCTTCTTTGGGCCCCAGATGTGACTCAGAATGAATCTGATCCACTGGACATGAAATAAGGACTTCCCTGCAGGCTCCCAAAGGCTGACTCAGTGCCTGCAGGCTGCCACACATGGTGTGAGGGGAGCTGAGGACAGTGCTCTGAGCCAGCACATCTTCAGATGGCTTTTCACCCACTCCTGCTAAGCCATTAACACAATAATCTCCTGCTGCAGGGCAGCACTAAATGGTTCCTGGGATCCTTGCACTGGTCAGTTTATATTCAGTGCTTCCCTGACCCAATACCAGTCTGATGTGGCTGCATTTTAGAAGCTGGTTTTATTACCTGGTTTTCAGAGGGTGTCACAAGCACCAGTAGATGTAGCTGGAGGGAGAACTTCGGGTGGGAGAGAATACCAAAAAAATCAGCACAAACTTTTCTCTGGTCCCAGAGCATTCAGTGTGAGCTGGACCCCAGAAGTGACAGCACTGCAGGTGAGAGACCTTTCATCACATCTCTCCTCTGCCCACCTTGGAGAGCAGCTCAAGCTGGTTCCCAGACACTGCAGCACTTCAGATTGAGCTTCAATCCTGGCGCCAAGGAAAGATCCTGCATCCTTGCTGTGCTTAGAGAGTACAAACCACTATTGATGGTAATTTCTGCAAAAGGAAGGAGCTGATTTCTGCAATCTTTGCCCATCATGTAAATAGGACTAGATTGTGACCTACAGAGTCACAAGAGGAAAGAGACATCAAGGGAATTCTCCACGAGTGGTAAATACACTGAGAAAGAACAGGTTGGGAGGCTGCAGAATGCACACAAGAGAAGCAAACACCAACGGTCAAAAATAAGGAACAAAAAACATGCAAAAACGAGACAACCAAGTCTTCAACCCTCCTGGATTTGGACCAGGGAGGGAAGAGACCCGGGGAAGAGGGGTTTCCTCTGTGCATGCAGTCATGTGGGAAGGTTACTGGTGTTAGTTTTGGTTTCCTGGCAAACCCCAAACCTTTCCTGGCGGTGGTTGAGGACAATGAGTTGATTTCAGAATTCACAGGTTGAAAAGAGCCAATTGCCCCTGTTTTTCACAATTCCTTGTTGAGCTGGGGCAGCAGAAGAGTTTCCCTCCCTCCCCCCCTCAGATGATTAAGTGAAGTTGTAAAAATCACAACGCTGCAGAAATTGTGTCACTGATTCCATCTCCACCAAGGGTCAGTCATTTGCTTCTTGATGAGATCAGCACCTCCTGTAACCTGAGTTCAGGCTCAATCCTTGCCAGGCTCCCAAATATTCTGGGGGAGAAGGAGCAGCTCTGGCATGGAAGGTGCAGCAGCACCTCTGATAGAAACTGGGTGAGGTGGAGCTCCCACCATGAACTTTGTAGCATATATACTATATATGGTATTATATATGTATTACAGTATATGTATTTTATAGCAGAGCTCCCACCCTAGCTAAGTTTTACTCCCAATAGAAAAAATTATTTCCTAAATCACAATGTGACAGATATTCCCAAAAAGATTTCAGAGATGGAGGATTTGGAATTCTTTTGAAAGGCTACTGAGCATGTACAGTGTTACTGTGTGTATAGACATATATATCTATATAAATGTATATTTTGGATAGGGTCAAAATGCTGCTAAAGCAACAGGAGAGATGGTGTGCCCAGGGCCTGAGCCACAATCCCCCAGCAAATACCAGTCTGTGGGTGGCACCCTGAGAGGCACAAGGATTTTGGCCACGGGTGTTCATGCCAGAGGGTGTTCTAGAACCTTCCTAGGACAGCTCCTTGCTGGATTATGAGAGTGAAGAAGCAAATGGCTGAGCCACGTGATTTTTGCTGTGTTTTTTTGGTTTTCCCTTCAGGTTTTTCCCCAAGCTCAATGCAGGAGACTGAAGTGGAGTTAATGCAGAAGTCGAGCCCTTCACATGCAGCCAAGTGAGGAGCAACTTCTCCCAAAGGGCTCGTGGGAGGATTTTTGGAGTGATGGAATTTGGAGCCCAGGGGAATCCTCACCCCAAATCTAGGCAACCAATCAGAACAAAGTGTTTTACCTTCTGTTCACCAGCGAGGACGACATCAGCAGCACCATGCAAGCCACATGACAAAGTCACATGATACGCACGCACATGATTTGGTTGAAAGGAAAGTGGAGGAGGTCACATGGAAAATACAAAAAAATTAAAAAACTGATGTAAACAATGGGCAAGGGAAAAAAATCAACAACAGAATTACTGACTAAATAAAATAGGAGCAAAAACAAATTAGCCAGTATATATCAGAAGCACTGGGGAGACAGCAAAACCGCCTGGAAAATAAGAATATTAAACCACAGAAAGCACTGAGTTATGGCCTGGGTTAGGCACAGCTGCGTTGCTGCTTAGTGATACCACGTCAAGGAACAAAAGGAACAAAAATTATTGCAGAGTGTGTGCCAGAACTGCTGAAGGAATCCACAAGACTGTTGGAAAGAAAAAGGGAATATTGTTACTCAGAAACAGCTGAGGCAGCAAAGGTGAGAGGGCCAAAATCAACCCCCAGTGAGGACAAACCTTGGCATCCCACACTGCAGAACAAATGTCTTCCTAAATAACAACAAGAGAGAAAAACCTGCTGTGTGTGAACATTTCCAAGGACAGAGCTTTCCATCAAGGAGCTGCAACTGGAATTTGGTCAGTGAGAGTCTCCAGTGGGTGCCCCAAGCCTGGTCATGGAGGGCTCTGGGTGTGCAAGGGGAGCTCCTGTCAGTGGAGAGCGACAAAGGGCTCTGCCCTGGACACAAATGACAAAGCTGGCCCAAGGGAGAGAGCAAGGGCTGGAGGAGATGAGAGAGAGCAGTGTGGGACAGGGGAATGGCACCACATCAGGTGTCAGTGGAACACACCATCGACTCCTGCTCCACTTCCCCTCCTAAATTACTCTCTACTTTATAACCTGCATTTTTCATGCTCATCCCTCTGTCTCACCTTAATGAGGCTACTTCACAGTGCTCTGGTACTTCCCTGTTAATTTGATGTATAGAGAATTAAACCCTTAATCTTTTGGATGCTTGTCTCTGACAAGATTAAGGACACACCATTACCGGGGGAAAAAACTGGTGGCACGAAATGTAAAATCCATTTGTTACAACAAAGCTCTCCATCCATCCTCTCCAGTTACAAATCCAGACTCAGCTCCAGGCAGGTGCACCATGAAGGAGGGAAGTTTAAGAGTTGCTGTGAGATTGCCTGGAAAGGCAGTGAGTGTCTTCTGGGCATAAAATGAGGCCCTGGGACACACAGAGCTCTGGTCAGGGGCTCTAATTCTGGGAATCTGAACACACACAAGGCCTTCCAGTCTCTCTCAGAGTCCTGGACCAAAGAACCTGCTAAAAATGTCATTTACAGCTACTGTTACTACCAGGGCTTGTTAAGAGACACGGACCAGTGACCAGTTTAGTTGAAGACCATATTTTTTAAATAGCATGAAGAGGAGAGAGGCAGTTGTGTCTGTTCCATGACAATGCTTCTCCCTAAGCCCCCAGCTACCTACACCTGACATCAGAGCTGGCCCTGAGTGTGGAACTGCTGTGGAGAAAGGCACCTCAGCACTGTCTGCCTTGAGGCACTGCCATGGCAGCTCCTGGATTGCAGCTGGACACAAACAGTGGCAGAGAAAACAAACAGCCGAACTTCCTGGGAAAGCTGGAAGGGGTGGGAGGGAAAGAAAAAAGAAAAGGAGCATGAAAGACAAATGAATTCATGGACACCTGTTATCAAACTCGCACTTTTTAGATAAAAAGGCTCCCCACACGTACTACACCAAATACTTGGTGGACAGGCCCCTTTCTTGGGGAAATAAATTCCAAAGCAAGAGTCCTCAGCTCCCTGGAATGCTCTTCCCAAGACTGTAGCCTATTCTGAATCGACTGTGAAAGATAACACAGACTTTACAGGAAAATCCCACTTAGCTTTCCACCTGAATGTCTCTTGCTCAGTGTCCTCCACCTCTCTGACCCTGCAAATTGAACCTCTTGGCCACTATTTAGTAAATGTGAGAGCAGTTCCTACAGATGCTGGAAAGCCAGGAGACTAGACAGAAGAAACATTGATGTTAGTGCCTCATCTGAAAAATAATGCACTTTTTCCAGTGAGTTCAAACATTGCAAGGCAGACCAGATTCCTCAGTGGAGAGAGCTGCAAGAAAAACTTCATTACTGCCACTGGTACAGAACTATTTATTGGAGCAACCTCAGAGGATTAATTCCAAGGAGATACACGTTCCTTAATCTCTCAACATGACTATAGACATCTCCCATATGCTACTGACCACATCAAGCCAAAAACTCCCTAAAGCCAGTGAGGAAACTCTCTTCAGCTTCATTAGGTTTCAAATCTTGACTTCATGATGCCACCCAGCAACCCTCATTCTCTAATTGCTCTTGGTTTCATTCACTGAACCCCTGGGGTCAGGGCAGGGTAAAACACAAGATCATTCAGCAGCAGCAGCAGTAATTAAATGATGCAAAGCTCTCAGAGCATCTGCCCTGTGCCAGTGCTCTTCTCCTGCAGCTGAGCATCACACATTGCTCTGCTGCAGAACAGCCCAGCATACCAATGTGGCTGCTATTTGCATAAATTGAGTAGATGCACAAGTGGCAGGGAGAGGTCAGATCTGCTTCTGGTCAGGAGAAAAAGCCCAACTTCAAAAAAATGGTGAAAATGGAAACTTTTATCCTTAAAAACCCCACATCCCTCCTCCTCCACACCCAACCCCCTTGCCCCCCAAACCAAAACCAAGTGTGGAACATGTTTAGCATGGATTAGCTCTCAGCATCTTTTCTGGGCAAAGATTCCTTTCAAGGAACCAAATGTTCTGCAGAGCATTAACCCAATACGTTCCCTCCAAGGGGAACCCACACATGAACAGCCAGAGCAGAGACTCTGCCTCCTGAGGAATAAAGGGTTATTAGCAGACTGCCCTTTGCCCTCTCCTCCTCAGCCTCCAGGTCTGAGGAGAATTAAGAGGTCTCCTCAGCCATTCAGAACCACTAACACTCCAGTGGATCAGGAACTGGGGTTTGGCACTTTGGATAAATAAAATACACTGCAAGAAGGAACTCGTTGGTTGTGGTCACTGGCAGATAAAGGACATGAGTAAGACCACAGAATGTGCCAGTCATAAATGCAATAATAATTATGAGGGTTTTAATTCCTCTTACTGGCCATATTATCCATCCCAACCTCCACAATCATCACATACTTCATGCATTTAGTATTTTCCATTCCGAAGCAATGACCCACTTCTAACCCACGGCAGGTCCTCACCTCAGAGACCATGCCCACAGACACTGCATTATTGCAAACCACAAGAGGAGCATTTGGCTTTGCAGGAATGATTAGTTGCTCCAAACACACATATGCACCATGGAAACCTGCGTTTCCCTAAGTGTTTTTTTGTTTCTTTTATGACTTTGTTGCAAATATTTGCTTGGCTTCTGTATTGATATGTGACTGACTGTGAATCTCCTACAAGCAGGGATTTAAGGTGACACAGTCTCAGGCAGGTGTGTCCCTGAACTCCAAACAGTCCAAAACACACATTTCCAAATGGTTATTCTGGGTGCAAATCAATTCATGCAACTTTTTTAGCTGTTTTCCCTTGGACTGCTCAGACCCAGCAGGGGAGAACCTGCTCCCCTGGCCCAGCCAGCAAGGGCAGGGCAACAATTGAGGGGATCTGAATCCAGTCCCATCTCACACAGGCATTTCTTGTGAGGTTTAGACCTCTTTTAAGGCAAGCAGGGCACTGGTGGTAAGATGGGGCAAAGCTCCCTCTCTCTGTAAGATATTCTACCTCCTCACTTGCATCTTCTTTCAGCATCCAACACCCATAGCTTTAATATCACCTCTATCTCCCTGCGTTCAAAGAAAACACAGCAAGGCAGGCAAACAAGAAGATTATTTAATCCACATCCCTTTTGCAAAGGCAGCTTTAACATTAACATCACTAGTGGGAAACATGAAAGGAAAATACTCCCTTTGGAAGTGATAATTCATATTTCTTCTTCCCACACCTCCTTCCCTCTCTATGTTCCTTCTAAATCTTTTAATTCCATTTTTTAGCACATGCTTGCTAGAACGATGGGAAGAGGAGGCAGAGTGGCACCATGCTGGGATCTCAGCATGCTCACACCACGCATTAATGCCACATTGTTGGTCAACAGACAGCAAAATAATGCAATACAGCACTTTAATCCCTTCCAGAAAGGGCTGCAGCACAACAAACAGCACTCCAGAGCAAGGGGAGCAGTTCCCAGCTACTCACTCGGTGGCTCTGGGCTTTGGGATTCAGCAGGAGGCTGAGTTGCTATGGAAACATGAAGGATGGACAGGACAAGTCAAGGTGAAGCACACCATGGTCCTCAGGAGGAAAAGGCAGGGGCAGGGGGGACAGAAAGGAGAGAGAGAGGAGGTTTAATGAGAGTGAGAATCATCTGAATCCTTCTGGCAGGGGTGTGCCAGCTAAAGGGGCTGCACAAAAGGTGCTCTGCTGATGTTCTCCAGCCCCCCTCCCCAGGGAAAGGACTCCACACTGTTCTCTCCCACCTCCATGCACTACATCCAGGGAACATGCAGAAAGGAGGAAAAAGGACTAACAGCCCTAAAAGTGAGAGCTCCTCGGGAAATGAGGGAGTTGTGAGAGCAGCTGACAGCCTGCAGAGCACTGCACTCCCCAGGCTGTATGAGCACTGATACAGCAATTTCCAGGACAGAAAGACAAAAAACGTCTTTACTTCCAAAAATCCTGGGAAGAACAAAGGAGGAGACACACGAGCTGGGAGGGATTTCTCTACTATCCTCCATAAAATCTTTCAAAGCAAAAGAATTATCAGTATTATGTCTCCAAGACCCCAAGAAGTACAGAGAGGGGTAAATCAGATGCCCTGAGAGGCTGGAGAGCAGCCCCATGGAGAGGGATCTGGGGGAAAAATAGAGAAAAGCAGGAAAAACCCAGGCAGGGATGTTAGGCACACTGCACCACACCCAGTGAGGAGATCATGCAGAGCAGAGAGGACCAAAGCCAGCCCTTCCTGCCATACTCACTCTCTGCTAAACGCGAGGTGGGGGCAGCAGGGCTTGCTAAAGAAAGAGAAAGGCAGGTGAGGAGGGGAAGTGATTCCTGTCAAACACTGCCAAGAGGGAGAAGATTGAAACATTTGGAATTTGGGGGTTATTTTAGTGTTGATTTGTTGGGTTTTCGTACACCCAAGAGATTTTGGTATCAAAGCCACACACAGGAGAAGCCAGTGCTGCAGCTGGGAATGTGCTTGGAAGAGCAGCATGGGCCCTGCAAATGAAAAATCTGGTTTAGCCCACAAAGAAGGAAGCAGAACTGGAACTGACCCTACAAGGGAGCAGAGTTGGGGAGTGTGGATTGACTGACAGCCTGTTGTCACATTAAAAACCAGTAAAAGAGTCTACAACAAAAGGGATTTGATGCTGTTCAAAGCCACGTACCTGTCCCCAAGTGATGGACACGAGGCCTGGCAGACAGATCTGACGATGTGGCTGAAACAAAGCTTTTAATGTTCTTTTTCCTCTCTTCTTAATTGGATTTTTTCCTTTTTCCTGCAGTACTGCTGTGCCCTGACCTCCCTTGGGCACCATTGATATGCCCTGCTCCGAAGGGCCCCCCAAACCCTGAGAGCTGTAACACCACCCATGATTACCTTCCTAGAAGGGATGTAATTACTTCTGCTGGAATTAACAGGCTCCAAACAATTTGAGGTCCCAGACTGCACATATGTTCTGGAAATGTCTCCCAGGTGACTCCCTAACTGCTGCAATCTGCAATTGTCTGTCCATCTGTCCTTTCATTCATCCATCCTGACTGCCAAGCCATCCATCCTCTTCCTGCTCCACTAAGTCCAAGCTTTTGGATAATACAGTTTTTAAGGAAAAATAGCACGGGCAGGATTTAAGCACTGGAATTTGTGTTAAAAAAATAAAACAAAACTCTTTCCTGTTTTTTCACTTCAGCTTCAGAAATCTCCAAGGATGTGACAGCAGATTCCCCAAGCTTGTCCATGCAATCTTTGGGAATCACAGCAGTTCCCCACAAGGACACATTAATAAAGACAATAATGCTCCCTGAGATAAAGAGGTTTCTTTTAGCTCCATTGATTAGCTCTGGCTGGAACAGCACAAAGCTATGGAGCACCCAATGGTTCACTGACAATTAAACAAATCCATCACATTTCTGACTCACTCTGCATTGGGAAGGGGGAAACATGCATATTTTTTTTTTAATTTAGTATGAGGTTTATTTATTTAAGCACACAATCTACACAAGTGCTGGAAGACTGTCTCAAAGACTACTAATGGTAAAAATTATTAGTCAGAAGAGGTAAAAAAATGATAATTTTTTTCTTGAAGCTTTTGCTTTCAAAATTGTAAAGATATTAAAAATTTAGAAATTTTTGGTTGGCTCTTATTTGGTCTAAACGAGATCTACAATTCAGCTAAAACTTCCTGTTTAGTTTCCCTGAATTATCTATATTCCATTCAAATGTAACAATTTTTGATTAATAAATATGAAGCCTTCCATTACTCCACTCTGTAGTCAACACACTATCTACTATTATTATTAGACAATCACTATGTTTAATATTTCAATGGCATGCTTTACACTAATGACAAATATGTTAAGCCCTAGTTCTGTTCTAAAAAGAGCAGCATCACCCAGAGCAGGGTGACTATTCTAGAGTCAGTCTTGTTAGGAAATGGACACTACCAGTTATTCCATTCCTAGAAATCCTGAGAGGAAAAAGGCACTAAATTAAAAGCTAATGCTCTGTATGTTAGAGGAACACTCTTAGAAACATAAAAAGAGAGTGAAGGAAATGCAGAGAGCACTTACGTGGGTGAGGGATGCCTGCAGTTTATCCATGGATGGAACACAGACCAAAAAAATAAAAAGACAGAGATAGACACAAAAAAAAATGTAGAAGATGTGAGAAGAGGAGATAGAGAACATGGAGCTGGAAAATCAAAATACCACACGTGTCCTGCCCCACAAGGCTCTGCTCAGCAGTTCTGGAGGCAGAAGTTGGCACACAAAAATCAGGACCATGCACAGCTCAGGGGGCCTCCAAACATGCATCTGATGGGCTGGGAATGGCTCTGCACTCAGGAGAGGGCCCTGCAGAGTGGTCTGAGAGCTACAGAACAGGTACAGAGGTCTGGGTGTGATGGTGGGAGGAACAGGCTGAAGATCTGAATGCAGGGGAATGGGAAAGAAGAACCACAGAAGAACCACCTCCCTCCTGCCTCCTGCTTTTGTCACATCTCCCCAACCCACTCTACTCCTTTGCTTTCTCCTCCTCTCCCTCCCATCTTGAGCAACTCTCTTTTTTAATTCTTGAGGGACAGTTGGGCCACACTCTGTGCCTGGACTGGAAGATGACCCAGAGACAGCCCAGAAGAGGCTGTGGAATCCCCTCATGGATGTGCAGAAAAGAGAAACCCCCCTCCTTCCCCTTCCTCCCCCAGCTCATGGCCATGATGTGGTGAACATCTTAACTTCTGATTTGCAAAGAACACCTGCCTTGTGACAGTGACCTCACATTCCCCAGCACCAGTGCCCTTCCCAACTGATTTGTCTTATTTAAATCCTCCCTTGGCAACACCAAGTTTAAACTGGCAACCCAAGGCACCAAATAAAACAGTTCCTCTGCCTCCTCCCTTCAAAGAAGATTTTTAATTAGCAAGGAAACCCACTACAATCTGAACCCAGCCCAAGAACAAAGGGTGCAGCCAGGTCTGCAGGAGCACAGGGTGTCATCCATGCATGGCAGAGATCCCCTGGAAAGAGTCAAGGCAAGGTGACCAGAAGGGCAGAGCCAGGGCTCTTACTGGGCTTTTACTTACGAACTGGCTGTGTCTTGAAGTCGAAGGGCACACTGATCTCCCCCACACCTTTGCCATTGACTGCAGACAGCCTCACTGAGTAGGTGGTCTCAGGCTTCAGGCCAGTGATGGTGATGGTGCCCTCCACGTTGGCTGGGGCAGAAACAAGGGAAGGAAAAGCAAAAAGAAAAGCTCAGGGCTCATTGTGATATGAAAGAAGAAATAAGCTCTTTTTTTCCGGCACAGACACAAGGGAGGAAAGAGAAGAATAAACATGACTCTTTGTGATCACATCACTGCAGTGAGGACCTAACAGAAGGATCTGAGTTCCAGACAGGGTTGGTGGTGAAGATTCAGCTCTGGAATAGAACTCTTCATAGACACAGAACCACAGAAAATTCTGAATTGGAAGGGATCCACAAGGATCATCAAGTCCAACTCTTAAGTGGAAGGCCCATACAAGGACTGAACCCACAACCTTGGCATTATAAGCACCAGGCTCGAGCCAACTGAGCTCATCTCTAGTCCTCCCAAATCACAACTATTTTGGTTCATTTGACTTATAGATCCATTTTAAACATTGAGAAGTGCCAGAGGCAGCTTTGCTGCTGGAATAGGAGGGGTTGTTTTCCAGAGGCAACTGAGGGGCTGGCAGATGAGGCTTGAAAAGCCTTCTGTGGGAAGCACACAGACACTCCCCAGTCAGCAAGTGAAAACCTGTCTGATGGCAAACACTGGGTTCTTCCCCTTATTCAGAGAGGACAGTGTGAACAAGGAAAGGGGAGACACAAACACAGCACTGACCACACCCTGTGTGCTCTGTCACACCTTACAGCCCTCAGCACACTCATTTCCAAGGAAAACAACCTGTCACTGCACAGCAAATGTTTAACAACTTTTTTGGGGTCTTATTAATGGCAGGAGGTGAAACTGCAGAGCTGTGGAACCCTCCACTCTGGCTTTTCCCTACAGGAGGGCCCTAAAGCTCTGTTGAGGTTCAGGTGGGGGAGGTACCACCCTGCTGTGGTGCCCTACCTTCTTTTGCATCATACAACCTGGAATGCCACTCTCCCTCGCCCAGGGCCCTCCACTCGGCCTTGTATTTGAGGATGGGGACCCCACCAGTGGCTTCAGGCTCATCAAACTCCACCTGGGCAGTGCTGGAATAGGGCTCCACTCTGTCGATGGAAGGAGAGGATGGAGTGTCTGTGGGAACAAGGGAAAACAACCAGAGATACAGGAGGGCTCAGGAAACAAGCTCCAGTAGCAAAGAAAGCAGCAAAGTGGGGACATCACCCACACCCTCATGATGGCTTCACAAAGGAGAGCCAACAAACAATCTCTAACAGCCTGTTTAAGAGCAGGAGTTGGCTCTCCTGCTAAACACCAAGCAGAAAAGCAAGCAGTTCCATGCTGCCCACACATTCCCTGGCCCCTGGCTGGGATGCTCACCTGCCTGCACCAGGATGAACTCGGAGGACTCCTGGCCAATGCGGTTCACAGCAGTGCAGTTATAGTTCCCAAAGTCATTCTCCGAGTCTGGTGTCACCTGTGGGAGGAATGAGGGCTCATGCTTGGATCAGAAAACCCTTTTCACTCTACATTTATCTGGAGAGACCCTACAATGAAGTCCAGGTGTTCACACTCGGAGTGCTGTCCACAGGGGAGAACTGCAGTGTGCAAAAATCAAAGGCTAAGAGGAGGTTGTGTCTTCTATCACCTGATTTTCTCAGCACTGACATGCCAGAAACATCACACAACTTTATTTCTACCAAGAGGGTGCCCTTGCAAAAGACTTAACTCCTTCAACCTCAGGAACACCAATTATTTCAGCCTCCCTGGCTGCACGTGCCTTCTCCCCTCCTTGGTTTTCCTCACCTCCAGGTAACTTGCTGAGGGAGTGTTGTAGATCTTGATGTTGCTGTAGTTGGAGCTGGGGAGCAGCTGCCCGTCCCGGAACCAGGAGATGACAGCACTGGGGTAAGCAAACACCTCACAGGTGATGTTCACTTGGTTCCCTTCCCAGGTATACACGGCCACAGGGCCCTGCAGCTTGGGGGCATCTGAAACACACACAGTGGGGAAGGCAATTTGAGGCAGCCAATCTCCCAGAGCAGCCCAGGCAGCCTCACCCTAAGGATGCCTTGGCTGGAGTCCACTTTGATGCGGGAAAAGGGAATCTAATATTGGAAATGGGAACTGTCCTCTCATCTGGGGGGATGGGGAGTGTCTTTTGCTGAAGGACGTAAGGAGGAGACCTACTCAATCCCCAAGTTGCTCCTGAGCAGTGTGGGATGAGCAGGCAGCATGATGTAACTAGGAAATCACGCCAGGAAGTTTTTCCAGGGAAGAACTCTGCTGCCCCCACCAAATGGGACTGCAGCAGATTCGTGACCCCACAACCTTCCCAAGGTGCAAACACCTCCATGTAGGCACCCAGCATTGTGTCTCCTGCTGGATGTGTTCAGACCAAGCTGCTCCCCACATCCTCAACATCAGGCACATCCCAAACTGGCGGTCCCTCAGTCTCACCACAGGGAAATGAACCCAACCAATCCCCCCTGCAGACCCCTTTCCCAGCCCATCCTGCCCTTCTTACACTGCACTTCCAGGTACATGGCCTGGGAGTCCTGCCCGATGGTGTTGCTGGCTGTACAAACATATTCCCCGGCGTCCGTGTACTGGATGTCCTTGAGGGTCAGGGACGACACCCGGGCATGGCTGCGGACAATGATCCGCCCGTCCAGGGTCTGCCAGGGAGGGAAACACAGTCAGAGGCTGAGCCCTGAGCCTGGGCTGCACACTAAAGGGATGGCAACAAGTGCAAATCCACCCCACACCAACCCTGCAGCGCTCAGTGCTTGGGAGGGGGGTCACCTGAGGCCAGGGGGCACCCAGAGGCATTTCCAAAAGCAAAAAGGAGGCTCCTGGTCACACAGGGCTGACTGCAGTGATTCAGAGCACTCAGGAGAAGGGGGGGAAAGGAGATGAAGGACCAAAGTATCAGATGCTACTACAAGTCAAGCTTCTCCCCAGAATGAGAACTGCAGAGATCCAGCTCTGGTTAAAGACTTTTGCCAGCATGCAAAAAAAAGAAACCTCCCCAAGGGCCACTGTGCTTCCACTCAGAGAATTCAGCCCCTCCTGTTCCCTCACCAATACTGGATTTATTTCAGTGTCCTTGCAATGCCATTACTAAGAAGAGATCCAGAATTCAGAGTCGAATAGTGCAAAAAGAAAGCTCAGCCTTTCATCTGATCATGGCACGTGAACAGAGAGAAGTGCAGAGAGGCACGGGAAGAGAGATAAAGGCAAGAAAGCTGCATGACCCTGCTAGAGACAGCCCTGCTCTCCTCCCTGGTAGTTTAAAGCACCAGCTCTCTCATCCAGTTTCCAAAGTGGCACAAGAGAATAAATGTGGTCCCCTCCTGGCTGTGCCTGCTGCTGCAGCCTCCACTCCCAATGCAATTCATGCTCCTTGAGCATTTGTTTGCTTGGAAGATACAGCACAAGCACTCAGATTAGGAGCAGGACCCTGAGGATTTTAAAGAGCCAAATGCACAAGGTACCTCTCTGGTATCTCAGGTGACCAGAGCCCCTGGGCCTGAAGCCTCTTTCTGTGCTGAGCTCATGGTCTCAGTCTCTGAGACTGACAAAGTTTCTACCAGCAAAAGTGATTTGTGACCTCTGTTAGTTCTACTGTCAGTTCACTTGAGCCAGTCCAATTTCATGTGCACAAAAACAGGACCTCTTGATGACACAAAAACAATTATATGTGGGTTTTTTCTTTCTTCTACCCTGCACACAGGTCTCCTGCAATCCCTGACCAAAGCCACAGACTCCATCCCTCTGCTGTGGGAACAGTTATTCCATGTACACCTGCTGCTTTGGGCATCACCTCCTAGAACCTTGACAACACATCGTGCCCACTGTGCTATCACACAACTCAATCCTGCTTTTCTCCTTCTCCACTGACTATACTGTTGTCCTTCTGTCTCACTTGTGATTTGGCTCCAAAACCCAGCTCAGTTCTGAAACCAAAACGTTACAAAACGCAATTTTACATCCCAGTGTCCCCTGCCTTTTCCCCACTTCCTCAAGATCTAACACAGACAAGAGTACCAGGCAGTCACAGTCCAGGGATAACTTCACAAGGAGTGCAACTGATTCTGAAGGTGAAGCTCTGTCTCTTAATGTAAAAGGCACAAGAAAAGCAAAAGAAAGATCAAGAAAAAATACCCTAAAGAAGAGAAAAATGTCTGCCCAAGATAGCACATGACTAGTTTTCTTTATTCCTATTTCAGTCCATCAGGTGCCAACAACTCCTGACTGTTAGAGCCAGGACAAGGGGGAACTTGTGAGCCAGATGCAGACACCTGTAATCCCTTGTTTTCCTGATTTCAAGGATTTTGGATAGCAAAAGGCATCCTAGTAATGTGGAGACCCCTAAGGGACACAGGCAGTAATTCCTGGCACAGAGCAGGGCATGATGGTTCTCTGTATTGCCAATTAGTGCAGCTTCTCCTGAGATACATGAGGTGCTTATCCCCAAATTCTGCCCATCCCTGGGACACACAGTCACTGTGCACACAGTTGGCCCAGGTCTCAGTGCCCCAGTGCCAAAGGGGAAGAGGAGAGAAGTAAAATGCATTTATCCCCTTCCTTCCACCTTCTGGAGTTTTTGGTGCTTTCACAAGGGTTAGGGTTAGGTTTAGGTTTATGGTTAGTGTTAGGGGTAATATGTGGTTGTGATAATTAGTGGTAGTGGTCATTAGGGGTAGTGAAAATTAGGGGTAGGGGTAATATGTGGTTGTGTTAATTAGTGGTACTGGTTATTAGCAGTAGTGGTAATTATGGGTAGTGGTTATTAGGGGTAGGGTTAGTGTTAGGGGTAATATGTGGTAGTGGTAATTAGTGGAAATGGTTTGTAATTTAGGTTTATGGTCACAAACAAGTATCTATGACTCAATTTTACACAGTCACATCTTTCCCTCACCCACTTCCCACACGATGGACACCTGGAAATCCTGCCCACAGGTACAAATTCCAGGGAAGGAGGAGGAGAGGTGTCTCCTGGCTCTCTGCTGGCACTGCCCTAACCAAAATCATCTGCACCATGTCAGATCTGGAAGGTGGCACTAATTCCCAGGGACCAGAAAGGCATCCCCAGCTGTGCTGTGACTGAGGTTCTGCTGCCAGGACTGAGTCCCTCGCCCTTAGGAAGAGGGAAACACTCAATGCCAAGTATTCCCTCCACTTCCCCAGCCCTAAACTCCTGCTGCTGGAACACATTGCCACGGAATTTTAAAGCAATTTTAAAGATATCTCCTGCACGAGCTGCAGTGATTGCCTTCACCAACATTCTCACCAAACCCCACCTGGATATTTTAAGACACAGAGGGAGTAAGGAACATAGAGACAGAAAAGCTTATTAGTGTTAGTGCTCTTGTTAATCAAAAGCTGGAGAGAGAGAGCCCAGAGAAAACCCTGGGGGCAAGGGGAGACAGAGACAACTGTCAGAGGAATTAACACGAGTCCTGAAGAGATGCAACCACTCAGATTCCAAATTCTTCAATGCAAAACTGGTCTGAATATCTGATGCCTTCACTTGCCACAGTACAACTATTCCAACAGATTATTTGGAAGGAAGAAGGGGCAGGATCTTCTCAGCCCCATATGAATCACAGGTGGATGGTGCTTAAATTACAGGTGTACTTTGTTTAGGCCACACCAGTCTCTGTGGTTTGAGATGGCTCAAAAATAGTTGAAAAAATCAGGGTACCCAGAGCCTCCACAAAGTTGATCCTAAAAATACAAATGTGAGCCCCCTAGTTCTGATTTTGTTGTCTACCTGATCACAATTATTTTCTTGGAAACACTTTCTGGTCCATTTTGAAGCAAGTGTTACAAATTATGTGCACATAAAGGTAGGTTATTCTCATTATTATTATTATTTTTACAGCACAGCACTGAATGTGAAATGAAAAGCAACAAACCCGTTTGCACCAGCCCCAGCTTCTGCATTATCCCACCCCCTCACTGCCCCTTGCAAATCAAAGACAAATAATAATTCAGCAATTTGGAGCATTTTCTGGAGAAATACACCTCCTGAGAGATTCATCTGCATTGATTTGGAAATGGAACATGATGCAGTTGTCCTTTACGAGAAGGTCAAACTTCAGGAGTCCCATGAGCAAAGAGGTGAGTTGGCTGGAGCAGAGGAGAATAATCTGGAGGGAAAAATACTTCCCCAGAACACATGCTGTTGCTAATCTTCAGCCTCTAAAAGAGAGCTATGATTCACACTGGCAGCAGAGGAAAAAATGGTGAAAGCAGGTTCTGTCAGATTTTNCCAAAACCCAGCTCAGTTCTGAAACCAAAACGTTACAAAACGCAATTTTACATCCCAGTGTCCCCTGCCTTTTCCCCACTTCCTCAAGATCTAACACAGACAAGAGTACCAGGCAGTCACAGTCCAGGGATAACTTCACAAGGAGTGCAACTGATTCTGAAGGTGAAGCTCTGTCTCTTAATGTAAAAGGCACAAGAAAAGCAAAAGAAAGATCAAGAAAAAATACCCTAAAGAAGAGAAAAATGTCTGCCCAAGATAGCACATGACTAGTTTTCTTTATTCCTATTTCAGTCCATCAGGTGCCAACAACTCCTGACTGTTAGAGCCAGGACAAGGGGGAACTTGTGAGCCAGATGCAGACACCTGTAATCCCTTGTTTTCCTGATTTCAAGGATTTTGGATAGCAAAAGGCATCCTAGTAATGTGGAGACCCCTAAGGGACACAGGCAGTAATTCCTGGCACAGAGCAGGGCATGATGGTTCTCTGTATTGCCAATTAGTGCAGCTTCTCCTGAGATACACGAGGTGCTTATCCCCAAATTCTGCCCATCCCTGGGACACACAGTCACTGTGCACACAGTTGGCCCAGGTCTCAGTGCCCCAGTGCCAAAGGGGAAGAGGAGAGAAGTAAAATGCATTTATCCCCTTCCTTCCACCTTCTGGAGTTTTTGGTGCTTTCACAAGGGTTAGGGTTAGGTTTAGGTTTATGGTTAGTGTTAGGGGTAATATGTGGTTGTGATAATTAGTGGTAGTGGTCATTAGGGGTAGTGAAAATTAGGGGTAGGGGTAATATGTGGTTGTGTTAATTAGTGGTACTGGTTATTAGCAGTAGTGGTAATTATGGGTAGTGGTTATTAGGGGTAGGGTTAGTGTTAGGGGTAATATGTGGTAGTGGTAATTAGTGGAAATGGTTTGTAATTTAGGTTTATGGTCACAAACAAGTATCTATGACTCAATTTTACACAGTCACATCTTTCCCTCACCCACTTCCCACACGATGGACACCTGGAAATCCTGCCCACAGGTACAAATTCCAGGGAAGGAGGAGGAGAGGTGTCTCCTGGCTCTCTGCTGGCACTGCCCTAACCAAAATCATCTGCACCATGTCAGATCTGGAAGGTGGCACTAATTCCCAGGGACCAGAAAGGCATCCCCAGCTGTGCTGTGACTGAGGTTCTGCTGCCAGGACTGAGTCCCTCGCCCTTAGGAAGAGGGAAACACTCAATGCCAAGTATTCCCTCCACTTCCCCAGCCCTGAATTCCTGCTGCTGGAACACACTGCCACGGAATTTTAAAGGAATTTTAAAGACATCTCCTGCACGAGCTGCAGTGATAACCTTCACCAACATTCTCACCAAAGCCCACCTGGGTATTGTCAGACACAGAGGGAGTAAGGAATGCAGAGACAGAAAAGCTTAATAGTGTTAGTGCTCCTNTATTTTTACAGCACAGCACTGAATGTGAAATGAAAAGCAACAAACCCGTTTGCACCAGCCCCAGCTTCTGCATTATCCCACCCCCTCACTGACCCTTGCAAATCAAAGACAAATAATAATTCAGCAATTTGGAGCATTTTCTGGAGAAATACACCTCCTGAGAGATTCATCTGCATTGATTTGGAAATGGAACATGATGCAGTTGTCCTTTACGAGAAGGTCAAACTTCAGGAGTCCCATGAGCAAAGAGGTGAGTTGGCTGGAGCAGAGGAGAATAATCTGGAGGGAAAAATACTTCCCCAGAACACATGCTGTTGCTAATCTTCAGCCTCTAAAAGAGAGCTGTGATTCACACTGGCAGCAGAGGAAAAAATGGTGAAAGCAGGTTCTGTCAGATTTTACATTTGCTTTTACTTTTGTCTTTTTTGTCTTTTCAAGTGACAAGCAGAGTTACTCACTCCCAACACAGCCAGTTTGCTCATCCAGGAATGCATTTCTACATGCCAAGCAACATCTAACTCTAGAAGCTGTTTCTCTTATTTATCATATTTAATTTGTTCATATTAATGCTCGTTTAGTTGGCGTGGTTACTGGACTAGAGGTTTGTTAATCTGTAATGCTTAAAGAAAGACCAAAACCAAAAACCTAAGAAGTTTGCTAAAGGTCTGGTAATCTTATACCTCTTGTTTCTCGGGCCGGGTCCACGAAGCCTGGAGAGAACAGATATAGAACACAACAACAACAGAAAAAAAGCAATAAAAGTTTATCAAAGGCTGCTTTGAGGTATCAGTGTATGCACCACATTGCGTGCTGTGCACATGCAGGCTCCAAGGTGTACATCTCCTGGGTGGGGGGTGAGCTCACTTCCCATTTCCCAACACAACCTCAGTTTAGATTGGCATTCCAAATTCCATAGCCTAGCAATTGGTCTTACAATTACCAAGTGAAGGGTAATGACAGGTAAAACTTCTCCTGTTTGTGCATATCAGAGCCTGTTCCCCTTGGCACCCCTCCCCTTTTCTAGGCACCTGTTCCCAGGCACTGGGGAAGGGTCTCTGCTGACTTGGTCACTGAATGGCAGAGATAAGTCACACAACTGGTTTTCTCACCCTGCTTCCTTTGCCACCCACCCCCACACTGACTGACATTACCACTCCTTAACGTGGTCATGCATTGGGGGGGTCTCTATTTCCATGCATTCTGTGCCAGGAGGAGGAGACCTCGAGCTGCTGGGACAGTGGCACAGCAGGACCCTGTGCCCCCAGCTGCTCATACCCAGCCCCCTGTGCTCAGGGATGGGAGCACCCAGCCCTGCCTGGGCTCAGGACACCCAGCAACAGTGACACATGCACAGACCTTGCATTAAAGCCTGTATTCCAAGCACATATTTCCCATTCAGAGAAAGCCACCAACAGCATGGACAGTATTCACTGCGGTTCACAAAGCCCAGAGTTGCTGGGTCCCATTTTCCACCCCTATAATTTATATTTCAAATATCCTCTGGTTTCTATTTCAATTGCACCTTGATCCACTTGAGTTCAGGAGCCCAAAATCACCTGCTAATGTCACAGCCACGATGGCATGGCTGGCTGTGAGGCACAAGTGTGAGTATCACAGCGCACACACGAGTGACAGCAATGGAGATGGAGGCTCAGGAAATGACAATAAAAACACACTATCGTTTCCACAGGGCTTCTAGTGAACATTGTGAGACTTCAAATATTAACAGATGGGACAGACAGCCTCGTTTTACAATGTCGTGGATGAAAGCAAATTATTTGCTTGTAACTAGAAGCCTGAGGTGAAGCTCCCCAACACCTGCATGGGGTAGGACACTCCCCAAACCTGATCATTTCTGTGTATATATATCCTGCTGTGCACAAGCTCCTTGAAAGATGAACAGGCAGTCTAATTATCCAGAATAATCCCTTCTTGCTGCCCCAATCATTCTCTGGACCTGAGCAGGTCAGGTTGGCCAGGGACTTTCCAGTCCTTTCCACTGAGTCCCTGCAGTGTCAGCACAGGGGGTTCCTTTTACCCTTTGGTGTTCAGTGCTTGTCAACCTAAAGGAACATGAACAAGGAAAAAAGCCTCTTCCCACACCACTAGAGTTTGCTGTTTCTTTGTAATGGCTCTCAGGAATGTGAGGAGAGAGGCAGAAGCACATTCTCCATCCTGGAGAGCTCCAGACTAACTGTCCCTCCCCAAGACAGAGAGATACAGAAGTTCTACTCAGCACCATGCAGGGAATCAAGAGCCTCATGCATCAACCCTTCCCTTTGGAAGCAAGTTGTTCAGAGGGAACACTGAGAATTTGACCTGGTGTGAGCTGTGCAAGGGAATGAGATCCTGAACGGGCAAGATGATAAAAGACCTGCTCCCCTGCCCAGGATTGGCTCTACCACTGCTCCACAGAACTGTGTGCACAGTCAGAGACTGTGTCACCCAAAAATTTAAACTAAAACTGTAAAACCTCTTGCACCAATTGCAGCACACCAAGACTTATCTCCTGAGTCACAATTAGTTTTGTGCTAGAGGAGTAAGAGAAAGGGGGCTCTTTAAGGGGCTGAAATGCACATCCTTACATCAGACTGTCCCTGGGTTTGGACAGAGACTAAAGAGGGGAAAAATCTCTAAGCCAGAGAGGGTGGGTTTTTGCTTATTTGGGGGTTTGGGAAGGTTTTTCTGAAGTACAAAACATTAATGGAAGTTAAGGCACTTCTACACCTCTAAAAATCTAGACTGAATTATGATCACAAGAGTAACCAGCAGGAAGCAAGACAGAAGCATCCAAGTACCTACAGAATATCCAGAAAAAGGGCTTCATCATTCTAAAAACAGAATTGTTTGTCCTGCACCAAAGACCATCCATTTCCCTGTGCTGTCCCCAGAGACAGCAAGGGGAGAGCAAACTGAATCTATGCACTTGGTTGTACATGTGGGAGAATGTTAATCAGAGCTATTCTGGCCTGAGGATTTTCTGGAGATTTGTATCATTCACCTAAACTTCCAGCACAAGAAAGAGAATGGGAAAGTATAAGACAAACCAAACCAAAACACACATACAAAATAAAATAACCCAGCCTAGAAAGTGCATGGTATATGAGTAAAAAATGTTTGTCCTGAAGGTTTGAATCAGTACATGAGACACGTGGCAGTACCTCAAACCTTGGATTTTCCCCCTGTCTATGTAAGAAAGTATCAGAGAATCAACACTCCTACTGATCACCAACAGCACCAAGCAGGATATATGAGTCTCAAAAATTAGCAAAAATTAGTTAGCAGTTTTGCCACTGAGATCTTGTTGGTTTAACTGGGCTGGACTGAGGGGGCTCTGCAAACAGGCTCTCCTACCCCTCCAACTCAGTTTAGTCTTTATTTTTTATATTCTCCTTCCTGACAAAGCTCTTTCCATGGCTGTGACCCAAACTCGAGGGCCAGCAGCTCTGGGGCCCTGGGCTCCTCCCAGGGCTCTCCTAAGCAGAGACAAGACCATGAATAAATAACCTTATCCTGTGCAAACAGGTGCCCCAGTCACACTGCAGTGACAAGGCAACAGCTTCTGAAGGCCCTGGAAACCTCTCTAAACATTGCAGGGATTCACAGCAGCCCCCAAACCCCAAAGATGAAAAAGAACTGAAGCTGGAAAACTCTGGCACTCTGATTAATAAGTTACACACGAACAACGTGGGGGAGAGCTGATGTCATGGGGGCAAGTCAAAAAGCTCATTTAGGAGCTCCAGTGCAGGATGGCAGCTGTGGGGACAAGTGACAGTGGACACCTCTGTTGCTCCCAGACTTTGATAGTCTGTCCCCTGCTGCCTTCACACCGAGCCAGAACCCCTGGCATGGCCAAGGCAGCTGAGTCCTGAAGCATCCTGTTATTAGAAGATTATTAATAAGCAACAGCTCCTCACTCCAGCTTTTATCTAAGCTTTCTTTAGCTCCAAATTATGCCTTCTGATCACTTATGCAACTATTATGAAACATCTACAGTAAAGCAGCACATCCTAATCTTGTCAAATTAAAGGAATTGTAGCCAATAACAACACCAGCATTCTCTCCTAGAAGAAAAACTGCTAATTATTTTTGCCTTTTAAGAACAAAATGGCATTGATGTGGTCAACAGAACAGGTGAGCACAAAGGCAAGGCAGGCTTTTGTGCTTGAGGCACGTGCAGTACCAGAGTACAACACAGAAGGGCGAGAGGGAATGAACAGGCTCATTTTGGTCCACTGCAGCTTTGAGAGGTGACACCCCACACGCCACCCCTGCCACATCCTGAGGGCAGCATGGACAACCCTGCAGTCAGGGTGCTCCTTCCCAGCCTGGAAACAGGAGGGGAAAACCCTTTCACAAACTTCCTGCAACTGTAGGTCCCTTTGGAAACTCCTGTGAAGAGGGTTTAGGGTCTCCTGCTCTCCACGTTCATTCAACCTGGAGTTCCACAGCAGGAGTTAAAGCACATCCTCAGCTCTGTTAAACTGAGGTGGCTCTTTCCAAAAGGACACCTGTGGCACTGCTCCAGGTGTGCAGGTGACCCTTTGGGGACAGTGTGTGCACGTGTTCTCCCCAGAGAGGGAATCCCCAGGAACTCCAGGTGCATCCACGTGCAGCTCATGCATCCCAGGCCAGCAGAGCAGGCAGACCCGGGCTGTGCTGACCCCACCACCCCCAGCCCAACTTTGGGGAGGGCTGTACCTTCTCCTCGTTGCTGATGTTGCGGGTGGAGGTTCTCCAGGTGATGGAAGGGATGGGGTCCCCAGAGGCCTCACAGGTCAGGGTGATCTGATCCTCCAGCTCCATGGCTGTTTTGTTCTCCACATACGTGATTTTGGGTTTTGCTGGGAAGGGAAAGCAACCCTCATTCGTTTGGGGCTCAGGATGAAGCTCGTCTGCCAACTGTGATGTCTGAAAGAGGCAGCACTGGGGGAAAAGGCTTTGGAATTGTGACAAGTTCACTGTCATGAAGAGGCACCTCCTTGCACAGCTACAACCTTTTCTACTCATGCTGACAGCTGAGGCTTCTAAGAGAGGACTGGAAGGGGGAATATGTGAAGTAGAACCCATTTAGCAGTGCACAAATCATCAGTCCCTGGGATTACCAGCTCAGTCTTCCACCTCCCTTTCTACTTTCTCAGCCACAAATCAGACTTTTGATAAGCAGCTTTGCCAAGGGGCTGCAAGTGGGACAGGGAGAATTATATTCCTTGACACTCCCAGATTCATGGGAGGCAGCAAAGCTGCTGATTCATCCCTCCAAGCTTGAGGGATTCACACAGTGGTGGGGTGGAGTTCACCTCCCTGTCCAGGTTAGAGCAAGTCCCACTGAAGGGATAAAGCAGCTTTGAGAGGATCAGCATTCAGCCCTCTGGGTCTGGATGATATTTCAGGTAAGATGTGAGTCTCAGCCCAGCACCCCTGCCCAGGACTGGATCTCTTTCCTCAGAGGGGAAGCAGAATGGAGCTGGGATGTGTTTCAGACACACACACAGATGGCAGAGGAGCACAGCAGTGCTTGGGGAGGCAGCAGCTCTGATAAGCCACATCAGGCATTAACTGAGATAAGTAGGTTACTTCCAGCTGGCACTAGTGAGCTCCCAACACCCACTGGACTGGAAAGGGGGATGGTAAGAGCGTGTTTACCAAAGACTTTGAGGTGGATGGTGGCATCTGCCTCCCCTGCCTTGTTCTCAGCGATGCAGATGTACTCGGCCTCGTCGCTCTTATCCACCTTCTTGATGATGAGCTCGGACCCATCGTAGTTAAAACTGTATTTCTCCTCATCATCAGCCTCCTCCACTGGCTCTCCATCCCTGGGGGCACAAAGCACACGGGCTGTGGGGGGAGCAGCACTCAAAGGCTGCTTGGCTTGGGCTTCTTGTTAATGCCAGAACTGTTTTAATACTGAAACTCCTCATGCTGAGAGCCATCAGCACATTTTCCTGAAAAAGCTCCCCTTTGCATCTATTCCAAATCCCTCCTGCCTTAGGGCTCTTGGCAGCTCAACCTTTCACCTCCTGACACACCAGAGAGCTGTAACCCCACTGAGGGTGGTTTGTGTCCTGGTACATCAAGGCAGCATTCCAAGCTGCCATCAGCTCTTCCAGTGTGACAACTTGTCCTCATCACCTTCACCAAAGGCTACACAGTCCCAAGGACAGTGTGCCTGACACTGAAATGCAAGGTTGGGAGAGGACACAGCCACAAGCTGACCTGACTGAACACCTGCCTGCCAGTGGGAAGCACTGAATGAATTCCTTGGTTTGCTTTGCTGTCATGCACAGCTTTTGCTTTATCTATTAAACTTTATCTCAATCAGTAAGTTTTTTTACCCTTCTCATTCTCCTCCCACTGCCACAGAGTGATCTGTGTGGTACTTATCTGCCTACCAAGGATAACCCACAGCACAATCTAACTTCAGTTCCATCATGAGTCCACTCTTGTGAAAAAAATCCATCAATTCCAGTTAAAACATTTCTTTCCCCCAGCCTGGTTTTCCAGGCCTCGGGGAATCAGCCCTGCCCACACCCCCCAGGACACTTGCACACAGCATCTTACTTTGTCCACGTCACGGTTGGCTCAGGAAAACCATCAGCATCACATGCCAGGGTGACAGACTGGCTGAGGTTGGCAGTGGCATTCATAGTGCTCTGCCTGGCACGCACAGAAGGAGGTACTAGAAGAGAAGAAATCCACATCTGAGTTAGAAAGGACAGAAAACATGAGCAAGAGGGAGCCCTGGGGAGCTCCCCATCCATCTCTGGGACAACCACAGTAACTCAAACCCTTCCACCATCACCTGCAGGTTCCAATCAACAGCTCTGATGCAGGAGCTCTCCAAAGCAACCAGCACAGGGGACAAAGGGCAGGGGGTGGGGAGATGCACAAAACCCAAACCAGTGTGGTGGACAAAAGGACTTCTGAGTCCCAAGGAGATCAATTCCCCTCTCTAAGTCATGGGACACTTCAGGTTTCCCTTGACATGTTAATTTCCTCTAAACAAGACTCACTCAATTTCATGGACAATTTTATTTGGCTCAGCAGAGAACGCTGATGGTAAATCCTGAGAATGAATCTGAAGTACCATTTCCACGAGATGAGAACTCCACACAGTGAGGTTCTCACCCCCTGCTCTGCCCCAGCCTTCTCTGAGCTCTCACCATTCACGATGACCTGGATGTCTTTGAAGTTGATCTCCCCACGAGCCAAGATCCTCCCCTCACACCTGTACGTGCCCTCATCTGTCTTCTTGATGCCCCGGATCTGCAGGTAGTTGTTGGACAGCACTATGAATCGCACTGCAAAAGACAAAAGGGAGGTTGGCCCTTGGATCCTCAGGGAAGTTCCCTGCAGGTTCTGCTCCTCTCCTCACCCCTTCGGGGCTGAGACAAGGATTAGTGGAATGAAACTTCCCTTTGACCCCTGAATGGACAAGCACCAGGACCTTACCATCTTTTTTTAGGATAACATCCCTGCCTTTGTGCTTCCAGATGATGGTAGGAGGCAGTGAGCTGACCACGTCACACACAATGACAGCATCATCCCCTTCCTTGAACTCCTGGGGGGTGGGAGCGTTCTTGAACATCAGCTTTTCTGGAAACAGTGGAAGGAGAAAGTCACTGCAGCTTTCTCAAGGCTGACTCAAGGTTGAGGAAAGCAAAGAAACCCCAGAAGACCCCAAAACCCCTGGAAAACTTCTTGTTCCCGAGGGGAGAATAAAGGTGTGTCTGACTGAACGTGCTTCCCTACAGGAACCCCCTTTCCAGCCCTGGCCCCCAGGTGTATCAGTGAGCCCAATCCATGCTCCAAATAACCCACACTGCAAAATGTGAACTTGGAACTGCTCAGCTTCCCAACTTCTCGTGGCTCTGCTGGACAACACGTAGATGGCTTCTTACAAACCTCCTGCACGTGTGGGTCCCTTCACTCAGCCCCAGCGCTGTCACCCACAACATCTGTCCCCTCTGCTACTTCCACCCAGACTCTTAGAAGTGCCCCAATCTTCTCCTTCCACCCCTTGCTCTCCTGTCTTTCTGAAGAGCTTCAGAAAGAGCAGCAGCCATGCTGGCAATGGGGCTGAGAGCCTTTTCCCACTTATCCCACAACATCCAGAAAGGAGAAGGCTGCATCTTCTCAACACCCCCTTTCCTTTCACCCTCCTCCCTCCCCTTTGACACCAGCAAGGGGACATGCTTCCTCCCTAATCCTGCCTCATCCAAAGCAGACCAGAAGAGCCCTGGGGCTGGTGCCTTACGGAAGATCTTGACGTTGACAGTGGCCTCTGAGTCTCCCTCCTCCTCACTGCTGACCACGCACTTGTAGATGCCGGCGTCGTCGATGTTGGCGTTGTAGATGGTGAGGGTGGAGGAGAAGTCATCGTTCCTCACCACCGAGATGCGCTGCTGGTTCGGCGTCAGCTTCTCGCCGTTCGGGGAGAACCACGAGATGTCTTTGAACTTGGCCTCTCCTGCGACTGGGGGCAAGAGGGGAGAGCAGCACACTGAAACCAGCCCAACTCTGCGTTCCTTGGCTTAAAGAGCAGCACTCAGAGGGCACTGCCACTCCAAAAGCACTGCCATTGGCAAATTAAACCCCAACTGACACAACTGATGACTCAAGACATCGCTCACCTTGACATAGGAAGAACTTGGATTCTCCAACGCTGATCTCCCCCTGACTTGGAACAATGTCCACCTGTAGAGAGGCTGGAAAAGAAAAGAGCACACAGGGGATGGTTAAACAACAGGAGGGATCTTCAGCAGAACAGCCCTGCCAACCTTCCAATCCCCAAAGCAGAGTCCAGTGTAACCCTTGGTTTCTGG
The DNA here is from genome assembly GCA_013396655.1 of Campylorhamphus procurvoides. NCBI lineage: Eukaryota > Metazoa > Chordata > Aves > Passeriformes > Dendrocolaptidae > Campylorhamphus > Campylorhamphus procurvoides. The sequence continues at coordinate 42,040 of WBMV01002023.1, read as the reverse complement.
GCTGAATTCCACTGGTACTGGGCAATGGGAAGGACAGCACAGCTCCCCATTTTCATGCCCATGTACAACCAGCCCTGCCCAGTGCAGACCCACTCATGCCCCATGCCCTTCTCCCCCAGCAGCATCCCTGCCTTCTCCACTGCACAAATTATCACCCATTAGGCAGAAAATGTAATTGGATTCTGGCTTTGCTCCAGCTATAGCTTAATTCCACTGCAGATCTGTGGCCTAACAAGTTGGGTCCAGGTCAAGTTGAATGTGAGGACGCCAAAATGAATAGGTTTTCTTTCAAAAACACCCCCTCTCCCATGTTTTCACACTGTAGTGCATGGAAATCCCTCTCCCAGGGCAGCTAATTTTACCTCCAAACCACAGAGGTGTTATTTGAGCTGCCAAACACACCTGTTTTTTTTAAGGAACATGCACTGCTTCAGAAATTAAAACCTGACTGTACGTGCCAATGGCAACATTCCTTCAAGTACCTGGGAAACATATGGACTGGGGGGGTTAGGCATTAATCCTGTAGCTACACACAGCTGAAGGAGCACTGCCTGCCCTCCTTAGGAAAGGACAGAAGCCCCAGGATTTTCTGAGCACATTCCTGCAGCCAAGCACCACTGACAGAGCAATTCTCTTCACAGGCAAACTGGAAGCACTTCACGGGAGCCAGTAGAGCCCTGCAAAGGATTATCACAGTGCAAGGTCCAGGCCACGTTTCTGGTTTTCCTCTGCCTGGATTGCAGCAGGCTGTGCTGATAAAGGCTGCTCTTGCAGCCCAAAAGGCTGGAATACAGCAGCAAACAGACAGAGCCAGCCAAGACTCAATTGAAAGCAGAGCCTGGGAGCTCTGTGTGCTCCAGTTCTGGCCACACTCACATGGGCTGCTGCACGTCCTGCCCAGCCAGAGCCTTTCAGAAGGGAGGACATTCAAGTCCCCCTGCATGTCTTGAGGAACAGCAAAAGGCTTATTACAGTCCCTCCTGGCCTGTCCAAGACATCCTTCTGAGCCCTGCACTTTTTAGCAGCTGGAACACAATGAAGTTGTGATTGAATTCTCCACAGAAGTGCTTTGGGGAACCAGAGGAGCCCAAGGAAGGGCTTTTAGACCAGCCATCACTCAGGCAGGCACTGCTATCAAACCATGGGGTGCTGGTAAAATGGCTCTGAGCTAATTGAGATCTAATGCAAATTCATACCCCTTTTCTTTTTTTGCCACACTGCACTATATAAATACACCACTGGCCCTCTTCTACACCTGTGAGAGTTGCTGCCTGCTGGGAAGGCACTGGCACAGGCTGGGGTTATTAATGCCTTTCATTCCATTCTCAGGTGCTTTCTGTGACAGCCAGAAAGGAGGAAAAAAGGCTCAGTGTAAAGCACTGAACTTTCCATCACCCCCAAATTCAGCATCTGGGCTCTACCTTACATCTTTTTTTAGGCACGTCTGTGCCACAGCAGATGCAAAGAACTGGAGGAAATCACACAGCCAGGGAATATCTCACTGTAATTACAGCCAAAAGGGCCAGGCAAGAGATCTGAGCCCAGGCAACAACACCCAGCTCTCAACATTTTCCCTTATTTTCTTTCAAGGGCTCAGCTCCTTCGATGCATTCAAGATTTTCAAGAGAATGACACCTCGAAACCACCCCAGGGACACAGGAAGGCAAAATTCTTTGGCATCTTAGGAAGGAGCAAAGGAAGGACATCCCCAGTTATGCCTCAGTCAGGGCTCCCTCTGCTCCAGCAGATGCAAAGTTACCATTAAATCTCAGAATTACTACCCTATGAAACAGCATTTCTGGAAAGGTTGTGCAGAGGGGCAGCAATTCCTTCCCCAACCCTGCATGTCAGCAGGGTCCCTTCAGCCGTGACGGGAGGGAGGCACAGGGGGAACCTCCTGTGTTATTACTGACTCCAGACAGGCAATTCCAAAGCCAGAAATTGTCAAGAGACAGAAACTGTGACTTGGGGAGCAGCAGGAACCAGAGAGCCAATATTAACAGATCCACCTCACACACTTCAGCTCCTTTAGTTGAATCCAGGAACAAGATGCTCCAGTACCCCGAGGTAGATCAAAACCCAAGTGCTGTCTCAAGTGCTATTTTGCTCCAGTTTCTATTGGGAGAGGAAATTCCCAGTGCTCATCTATGCAGAAACACACCGAGAGTGCTTATTAAAGGTACAAAACACCCTCTAAAAACTCTCAGCATTTCCACTCTGCCAGAGATGTTGAGGAGCAAAATTCTACCTGTCTTTTTTCAAGTCTTTGGTGTCTCCTGATGGTGGTTCTGTGCAGGAGATTGGCCAGGCTGTGGGGCTGCTCCAGCCCTGGGTTTTGTTCTCGGGGTGTTTGCAAACAGTGTTAAGGCTTTGTCCTACAAAAGGCCAGATCCCTGGAGATGAAATGGGGCACAAAAGAGCCCAGCTGTGTGTCCAGCAGCCCCAGCCAAGGGCACGAAGGTAACTTGTGGAAATCAGCTTTAATCTGAGCAGAACTGTTCCTCTGAATGACTCACAGCGAGCTCATCTGTGCTGATCTGACACCAGGGAGAATTCAGCCCTAATTGCCTCACCCAGCCTTTACCAGCAGAGCCATTTGCTGACACCATAACCTGGATAAACAGGTTCATCAGAACAATGAACTGTGCCTGGAATTACACAAACAATTGCTCCCTGCTCGCTAAACTTTACTGCTCAGAATATGACCAAACCCCACGCTGCCCCGGGTTTTAATCACTATTTAATCGGTATTTTTGCTTTGCAGTTCAGGGAAACGGAGACTATTTTTTCCACTCTTCATTTAATAGACACTGGGAGCCCATTTGTATTCCGCTTCCAACTTCAGGCAATAAAGGCCTTTTTAGCATCACATAATAACTGCATTAAAAGGCCTCTTCATAATCACACAATAACACTTTTTATAGCTCTGCCCTCCCCCATATCTTTTATCTGGTTACAAAGTTCCCCAGCCCCCAAATAATGCTGAATAATTCCCCATTGATTGGGGGAAAAAAAATTTGCTAATGCAACTTCCTGTTCATCTGTAGTTAAATATAATTAGTTTTGCATTTCAACAAAAGAAACGAGCTCAAATTAAGCCATGATTTTGGTAATAGGCAGGGAGGCTGTGCCTGCTGGGCTCAGAGTGAGCCTGACACTGCAGGGTTTACCTGGGGAGTAAATAAGGTGCCACTTGCAGCAGAGGGGAGGGTGCTGGTTCTGGAGCTGCCCCAGTTCCAAGGCACTCCAGGGATGCAGAGGATTCACCTCCAGCCAGGAATATCTGCCTGTGTCCGTGCAAAGGGAATGCTGCAACACTAAATACATTTACCATGGGGTTTCTCACTCGTGGCTCCTTCCCTTCCCATAAAACCAATAGCCCTGACAGCCTCCCATCACTTCACCACTGACCCTCAGAAGGTCCCAATTGGAGCTTTGGAACTAAAGAAGGATCTAAATCACAGCAGGAATGGTCACCATGTCACTCCAGCACCATTTCAGACCCTTGAGAGCCAGTTATCTGTGCCAAGAGCACTTGGGCTCTTTGGTGACCCTCTGAGTGCCATTAACACCTGAAGTGCCCAGTTCTCAGGGCTCCTCCTGTGTCCCTGTCACTCCTGCCCCAGGTGACCCCTGTGCTGGGGCATCACAACAACACGCAGAGCACACACAGCACCTTTTGGCAAAGAAAGCACAATATGGATGGAATCAGCTGCAAAGACACAGCCCTGTATTCCCTTCTTAAAGGCTGTACCTGTATTCCCATCCATTTCCAGCAACAGTTCTCCAATTAAACCAAATTCCAGAAATAAAAATGATCAGGAAAAAAAATATCTACAGGGTCTAATGCCCACAGCTCTTGGAGCAAGGTCAGGATTTGTAAAGCTTGTGAGTGCAGCAGATTATGGTGAAAGCCCTCAGGATTTAATACACAACAAAGGCTTAACAAGACAAAGACATGCCTCCTGTACACGGTCACTTTATTAAAAATACGCTGACTGCTCAGGAGGAGGAGGAGGCGGCAGCTGGGATTGATCCCAGCTGGGCTGCAGAGCCAATTCCTCCCCCGTCGCCATGGGAACCACTCCCTAAATCTGCCAGGAACGGGAGGAGGGGATGGCTGGTACCTTTGGGGAATATCAGATCATAAGGATGCAGGGAGGGAGCAAACAGCAGCTCACCACAGCCCAGCACAAAGGGAGAGCCGTGGCCACAGCTCCGCTCAGAGGAGAAGCATCTGCAAATAAAATCAGCTGAGCACAGGCTGGGGTGACCTGGATGTGAGAGGATGCTTCTCATCCTGGTCCTGAACATCCATGTCCCCCCAGTCCCTCTGTCAGCCTGGAAGTGCCTGCAATTATTTAGAATTACACCATGCCAGAGAAAGCTGTGCTTGCCCAAGAGCTGGAATCAGTGGGCTCTGCAACCACAAAATCACAGGCAGGGAACTCAGAGAGATTTCTTAATTTCAGTCAAAATTATTCTGGGTCTGAACAAAGTGACACATCCAAGTTGATGCAGGAAATCTGTGCAGAGGAGAAGGAATAATTCAAATTGTTCCCAGATTGTGACACTATCCTTTCTACACTACAAGATCTGCTCATAATTGCTTTTAATTTCTCAAGATGATCACAATACACATTAAAAAAAAAGTAGCACTAACACCTTTTCCTACAGAACTTTATAAACCAAAGTAGAACTTCTCAGACACATCAGTAGTTTTACATGGCACACAGTTTTATGCCTCTTTTGATGACATTCCTGATATAAGCCTTTTATTGCTATGGATCATAAAACTAATAGTCCTATTTGCCACAGCAAATATTTTCATTTACCTGAGGCAGACTAAGCCAAGATGCTTTATGGAGCCATTAAATCAGTGTACAGGCAATTTTAATTAAAAACTATGGAAGCTGCAATCTTCTGCCAAACAAGAAATTCGGGTGAGTGACACCACATGCAGAACCCAGGGATGACAAGAAAAACAGGATTTGCTAAAGCTCATGATTCAAGACTAATCCTGCAGCAGCTCGTTTATCTTGGCAGCGTTTTGGGGAACAGAACTATTGCTCCACTAAGGCAGGAGCAGCTCCAGCCCTGGAGAGATGAGGCTCCTGGAAGGTCCATGTTAGTCCCTAAAGGAAGCAATCCTACATTGCCCCTACAGGATCAGTCAGCCTTAGCTTCTCACTCCTAGCACGAGATTTAAGGTATTGAAAATAATTCTTTCCCACACTTTTTTTATAAGGTGATGGAGTTCTGGGGATGTATTTTAGCAACAGTTAAACAGGCTGAAATTCAGTATTTACTTTGCAGAAATTATTAACTTCAGTGTAACATCCACCCCAGGAAGGCACAATCCAGGTCTAACCCATTCAGTCCATATTCTATAAGAGCTTCTCACTTTGCTAATTCACACAGGAGGAAAACAAATCTTTTTTCTTGTACTGCAGTCAAAAAGAAGAAGAAAGAAAACATAGAATGTAGTTTTTCTCTCTTCTGTTTCCAAAGAGGTCAGTTCAGGCAGAAGCAAAGCTCTCAGATTCTTAATTGCTTGTTTTGAAGCATCATTAGATGTGAATGCACAGAAGTTCCACACAGCAGTGACAACAGGACTTGGTTTCTCCTGCTCCCAGGTTTAACAACTGCTCGAGGTCCTTCCCCTTCCCAGAGGACTTGGATGAAGGTGACAGGGACAACACAGCCCCCATCAGTCAATAACCCTGATGTGGCAGCAGGTTCTCCTGCCCAAAGGTCCAACCAGATGGTCTCTTGAGGTCCCTCCCTGCTGGGCTGCTCTGATTCTGTGACATCTTTTCCATCAGAAACTACACATTTGGGGTTTTTCTTGCATCTCACTGTTTCTGATCAAAATTAATGGGAGCAGTGGCTGCACCAGGATGTGAAAGGTCACATCCCAATCCATCCTGTCCCCTGGGCAATGCTGTGACCATGCCACGAGTCAGCAATCCCAGGGCACAGGAGTTCTGATGTGCTGGAAGAGCCACAGCTCACACAGGTCATACTTTGATCATCTATCAATCTGCCCTGGGGCAGCTCAGGGGAAGACAAAAGCAATCCAAGTGTCAAGAAGACACAGAATCACCATTTTTCAAAGGCAAGAAAACATTTCAAGGTCCTTCATTTTTGGATGCCTCTTCTCAGTGTCCTCAAGAGGTTTTGAGGTGGGTGATCTGCATTTAAATCACCAGAATCTGTAACGTGATGTCTTACAAACATCCAAATTCAAGATACTCTGAAGAATTCCTGCATGAGTTGATACCAGTTTGCCTAGGAAAGGATTTCACACTTGGCAATCCAAGCCCCTAAAATATTCCACCTGCATTCAGAGCCTTGCTGCCTCTCATGAGTTGTGGATCCCAAACACCTCAGAGAGAGCACTATATATTTTAATGGTTTAAATTCCTATCTGGAGCCATCATCTGCCAAGTGCAAAGTGCCAGAAATCAATAGTTCATTTAATGTGCACATTAATCTTTCATACCTGCTGGGGCCTGGGAATGCTGTGATAGCTGAACAGCACCAGATAGTTTGGAAAGAGCTAAAAATCATAGACTTAGACTGACTCCTCTGTCATAAACAGGGATTATCCACACTGCCTTACAATTTAGTATTCCAAGATTAAACAGTCCCTTTTGTCCTGGCTATATTAGGTGAGAAAGAAATTTGATTAAAGAGTTAAATAGCACTAAAAAATATGGGAAGGTTCTTTCACTATACAAAATCACATGGGAAGAGCAGAAGGCAAAAGGAAGCAAAAGAACAGGAAAACACATTAGTATTTATAATTCTTATCTTTTTTTGTACAAGCCTTCAGTGATGGTGAACAAAACCATCTCAGCCACTTATACCACAGGGACAAAGCAGTGTCACAGGGCAGACTATTGGATGTTTCTGGGAATTTGGTGACTTCCTGAACATATCAGTGCCCCTGGAAACACCCCTGTCATTTGGGGGTGGGCTGGGAGAACATTTAAAGCAGGATATTAACTGAAGACCTTTTGCAGCTACCACACTGATGGAACCTCCACAATTTCAGCACACCATTAGGACTATCAGCATCATTAATAAGCTTTCCACTGAATAAAAACTAAAACATTAACAGAATGCCAAGAGAAGCCCAAAGACTGGGAAGAATAACGTGCTAATCCAGTGCCCTATTTGCTCAACAAGCATAGGAACAAAAACTCCCCAGGGGCAGGAGTGCAATGAGCTTGTTTACTGCCTGCTCTGCTGCTGCACCACTGTTTTAGCTGTCTGCTTGTCACAGGAATGTCAAGTTACAGGCAATACATCAGTGCCCTCCTCATTCAGGCCCTGCAATGTATAGAAGAGGAAGAGTTTACCCAAACTCAAATTTAGACATCCTTTACAGCCAAGCAGCTCAGAAAGGGGTGATCCCAGAGAAGGAACAAAAGGAATGTGAACCCAAGCAAAGCCAGTGTATCTAAAGGTCCTCCAGCATCAGCTGTGACTGGCAGGATAAAGGGGCTCCAGATTGCCACGAGGCAAGAAAATGCTTCATGTCCTGTCCTTTGGGAGGTCTCCTGGAAACCCAGAGAGAATCCACCACGGCAAACAGGGGAAACTCAATCTCTGCAACTCATAAGCTATGCAAGTCAGACAAAGGATGACATTTGTGCTTCAAAAATTAAGAGAACAGGCAGAGTTCAGGACTGAACCTCTCTGGGTCACCACTCTTGCAACACCTTGCTCCAAGACTCGCAATAATTTATTCCATGTAAGCACCAAGAGAAAGCCTTTAGTGCACTTCAGCATCTCCAACTTCCACTGCACACTAAAATAACCCCATGAAAGGAACTCTCCACTCCAGCAGCTTTGAAGGGAAGGAAAATTACAGGTGAGGGTTGTAAATTGTGAGAGCACAGCCTAAGCCACAGCTACTCCCTGAGCTGACCAGGAGCAGCCTGGCGTTAAATCCATCCAGGCTTTCTAATCTTTGCTAAAACCACTGCAGCTCCACCAAACTTAAATGATCAAAATACAAGCACAAATGTATAATGCCAGGGGAGCACAAACAGCCTGGGCAAGCCACACATGGGAATCCATCACTTCTCTTCCTTCAGCCTTGCACTCAGCCGTGCCCCCACGTTGGGTTTGTCTCTGTCTCCTCCACAACTTCTCTCAGGAGGGAAATACCAGAATAGTTTGGCCTGGGAAGTTCAGTGTCTGTCCCAAGTTCTGTTCACTCCACACCCCACCAGCCCCTGGTATTTCCTGCACCTCTCCAAGGCTTTCCTAGGATGTTGCATTTGTTTCCATAGTAATATCAGCTGTCTGCCCTCCTCCTTCATTGATTTTGACCAAGGAATGGCTTTGTCTCCCCAAACTTTATCTGCTCAGTGTAATAAACCCAGCAGAACCAAGCCTGACTTAATGACATCAGCTTATATTATGATTTATTGGCTGATGAATCCACCTCAATAAAGACAATGAGAAGTCAGTTTCAAGCTTTTATGATACACAACATATGCTTTTTTAAAAAAACAGTGTCTCCCATGCAGAGGAGAAAAGGAACACTTCTCAGACACCTTTTGGGAACTGGTGAAAACTCAGTTTTGCTCAGCTCTAGTTGCTGCCCAGTCTGATGGCAAGAGCTTGAAATCAGCAGCACTAAAATTAAATGTCATGAGCTAATACACCAGAATATTGGGACCTAAATTATGGATCAAAGGCAGCATTTCTCTATAGTTTTCTCCTTCAGGTTCCAAGAAAAATCTCAACCTCCAGATCCTTATCTAGATGCCCAACATGGCCCAATATTGAGCCCTGAACACCTCGTGTCCAGAGATGTGTGATTCCTGCTCTGCCCTCTCCAATATCAGCCCCTTTTATTGAGATGTTTCCCTAAATAGGAGCTGTCAGGAGGGATTACCCAGCCTGGGACTGGAGCTAAGCTCTTTAGGGGAGGGACTGTGCTGTTTACAATTTAAGGAGCATTTTGCACACAGGCCCCTGGGCTGTGACTGTGGCCCTTGTGCTCTGCCAGGACATGGATGGGCCAGCTCCAATACCTGGTTCCCAAAAACAGGCAGGAGCAGCTTCTGAAACAGAAGCAGGCAGGGTTAATCCTTGGATAATGAATATCCAGGGACAGACTCCTCCTGACCCCTGTTTACTAATGGCTGGGAACATTGTGTGAAGCCTGAGGATTTATCCGTCTTCTAAAGCTCCCTTATAGATATGATTTTCCTTCATTCTATCAAGAACAACACCCTCAGGAACATGGTGGGGTTCTTGGGGTGTCCTGTGCAAGGCCAGGAGTTGGACTTCAATGATCCCTGGAGGTCCCTTAAACTCAAGATATTCTCTAATAACTTTTCATAAGAGATCCATGAGCTGACAAACCTAGAGATGTTGTTGAACACAGATGCATCTCCTGTTCTTGTTCAGAAAGATGTTCATTTTCTCCCTCATCTGACCAGTGTTAACAACTTCAGACAATGTCAGAACCCTCCAATTCTCCTGTGACACCTGAGGGTCTATTTAAGCCTTAAAGCCACAACATTATATGAAAATTGTCTACTTCCCACACACCTTGCACAGAGCAGGGCTCATGGAATAATTAGCACATTTTGCTGCTATTTATTACAATGTTTGTAATTGGAGTGCAGGAAGAGAGCAGGAGGGGAAGGAGAAAGCTCAGTGACCTGTGAGGGCAAAGACCTTTGGGCCACCTGAGGATTCCTGCTCAATTCCTTTCCTTCCACACTCCCTCCTGCTCTCCAGGGCATGAAATAAGAGCACAAGAAGCCCACCACTGTCACAGAACACATAACAGCAGAGCACAAAAGGCAGAAGGAATATGACAAATGTCCTCTGAGAGCACATGAGGAATGAAAACACCCTCAACCTGAAAAAACCCCCAGACACACACGAAGTGATCAATGTGGAGGTTCTGCTGAAAGAATAAACCCAAGTGTCACTGTATGGCCATGATTAAAAATAGCAAAAGCTCCTGAACCACTAAAAACCCTCTTGGAATCTTTGTTACTATTATTAATTGCTCTTTACTTTAAAAAGTCCCCAGGGACCAGTGAGATGTGCAAGTGTCTGACTGTCCCAGATATAATATCCTGCCTTTCATCTCCACCATCCAGAGCCACTCTTTGTTTTCACAGCCCAAACCCCAGCCCTGCATTTCCCAACCTTACCCAGATGCCCAGCAATGCAAATAACCACCAGCAACACCGGCAAAAATTAACACAGGCAAAAATTAACACAGGGCAGGCTCCACCCATCTGATCCTGGTGTTCCCTTCAGGATTCCAAAAGGAACTTGGACAGTACCAAACTTATTGGGGCAACATAATATCGTAAAACACAGCCATGCTCCCATCAGGACATGGGGACAGACAGCAAGAAGACCAGCCTTGGTGGAATAATCTGGATGTCAGTCACTAAGAGCATGTATAAAGCTGGGAAACCTTGTTTCCAACAATTTCCATGAAATAATGAATTTCTAATAAATTAAATAAGGCATATTCCTCAATAACTACACTGCTTTGGTTATTTGCAAGGTCCTTTTCTCACTGTTCCCCCAAAAAACACAATTCACCCCCTTTTCCCTGAGAAAACTTGGCTACAAAACCCTGCCCCAAGAAGACAGAGCAACGATTGCTCCAGCAAAGCAAGTCAGCCAAGAGGAGAGGAATAAAAAAACCGCACCAGACAAAGGTCCCAAATCTCACCTCACACATATTGGGGTTTCTCAGTTTACTAACCAAGCACATAAATACTGTAAGAATAACTGAGAGCACTTAGGTTGTAAAGGCAGGTTAACTCCAGCTTGCACATCCATTTGGGAAAGCAGCACATTGCCTTGTGGGCTCTGGGAATTCTTGCAGCAGGAACCAAAGAAATTATTCTAGCAGAAAGAAAAAAAATTTAATATTTCCCTTCTAAGGAGAATTTAAGGGGGAAAAAACCCAAGTTAGTTTATTTGATCGAATGAACAGTAAAAAGTAGATGCAATTAGTTGACTTAAAATAAAGAAAATACTGATGAAAACTGGGGAAAGGGAGGCCACAAAGGAGGCACAAAGGGCAAAGAGCAGATCTAGGGTGTACAAAAACACCTTGACAAGATGAGCAATGGCCTCAACAATCTTTACTGCCCATAAAAAATGGAGAACTGAGTATTCCTTATGATAAAAAAAGGAAAACATGTATTCAGACATTCCCCCCTCATCCCTTGCCCACCAAGCACATGAAATAATCCTTTGGAACTGCCCATGCAAACCAGGACCAATCTCCTGGATTATCCATGCAAAGGTTACATGGAGATGGGTTTTCTCCTCCTAACCCCATCTATTTTAAGGCCAGAAAGGATCTTCTCTTTCGAAGGATGTAAGAAGGAGGAAAGGCAAGACCTCTCAGGAATGGCTGAGCTCCAGCCACAACATTATTAACTGTGGCTAATCTGGATTTCACATGCAAAGGTAATTGGGTTCCCAGGCTGCAATCAGCAATTAATTACCTTGGCTCTCCTGAGCCAGAGGGGGGAGAACCCCAACAAAGCCCAGGCTGCACATCTTGGTTAGCAGAGGGAGCAAACACCTCACCTGAGAGGGAACACTCAATATTCACCTTCACAAGGGCTGTTGCTGTTGGGATGGTTCCCCAGGCAGGTGTTTCTCCAGCACATTCCTCATTGCTGCAGCCTCTGAGACACCTGAGGACTGTCCATAAATCACTGTGACACCAGCCTTGCTCCCACATCACTGCACACACACAGCACATCTGGCTCACAGGCACAGAGCAACCACCCTTATTTCAGTGAACTAAAACCTGATTTCCTTGTGTCAGTCCTAACACTCCAAGGTTGGACTCAGAGGCCTTTTCCACCAGAAAGGAGCAGAGCTGATGTGCCCCAGCCTGCAGGGACAGACAGAGCTCCTCCCTGGATCTCTGCATCACTTACAGCACGTGCAGTTATTGCCTGAATGGACTCCTGGGTTTTATTCACTCACTTCTTCTCACCCCATTCCAGGTCAGCTTGGACCAAACTGGGCTATGGAAGATGGGCATGGGCTGGAACCAGCTGAGTTTTAAGGTCCCTCTTAACCCAAGCCATTCTGTAATTCCAAAAAACTAGAAAAATTGAAAAACTAAGTCTGAGCTGGCACACTGCTGCCTCCAGGCTGTGACTTCCCCAGGAAAGCAAGGCAGAGCAGAGTTTCAAAGTCTTCCTAAAATAATCTCATTATCTAATGCCTCAAATTATACCACTTCATTTTTAAACTTCTGGAGAGGTGAAGAATGTTCTATTAAAACACCCACCTGATCTGCTTGGGAGTATCTTACATCAAGAAGTATCTTATGATATACCATGAAGAGATATATATATATATGATATATTCATAATATATATATGAGACAGATGTATAGCAGGTAAGGAAGGCACACATTTCACCTGTAGAACCAGGACTGCCCCTGTGCTGGAGGAAGCTCCAAGACCCATCTCTGCTGGGATTCCCAGGGCTGCAGCTGTGCCAACCCTTCCTACAGCTCCCTTTCTCAGGCAGCATTCAGGGCAGAAATAAAATCCATATTCTTAGGGGGAGGAAATGAAAGGGAGAGGGGAAAGCACCATCTCTCACATCTCTCCTTAGACACTTCTCATTGCCTGGACAACACTCTCAGGCACATGGTGGGATTTTGGGGGGTCCTGTGCAGGGCCAGGAGCTGGACTTGGATGATCCTTGTGGGTCCCTCGCAGCTCAGGGTGTTTTGTTAATCCCTGAAGATGCAGAAAGGGAAGGAGGCAGCAGACAACTGCTGGGACTCTCCTCCCAGCCCTCCCTGCCACTTTTCCACACTTTCCCTGTGTGTTTTATTAGAAACAGATGGGCCCCCTGACCAGTGCATTATCGAGTTCCCTCCACAGCTGCACAGCTCTGAAATTGCAGAAATAGCAGGCTCTGGAATAAATTCCTCCTGCCACTAACAACTGCTTGCCTCGCTGGAATGAAGACCATAGTGGGGCTGGAAAGCTTTTCCTCCAGTGTCAAGAGCCATGGGTGGGTTTATTTTGAGCCACAATGTATTTCTGTATTCCACAATGAAATTCCAGGAGCGTGTGCCAGATGACCCTCCCCTCCCCAGAAGGAAAAAGCAGCTTGTCCAGTCTGCAAGAAGCAGGAGCACAATGCAGAGCAGAGAGGTAAAATAATAAACATTCCTTATCCAGGAGCCATTTGATGGGAAAGAAAAATATGCCCACTAATCCTAAATTGCTTCTGTTCTGCTTGGGTCAATCCAATACAAAGTTTATATCCAAACCAGAAGTTCCCAAAGCAGGAGGCAAAGCCACAGTGATTTTCACCAACAGCAATGGGCACACATCTCTCAGCACGTTTTTTCTGCATAATGGCCTTATTTTGGGCATGAGGCCTCCAATAATGCCAGAGCAGCTTCTGTAAAACACTGCAAACAGATCTACATGTGCACTATCAGAAAAAAGGGGAAGGGGAATCAACCCAACCCAACCCAGCCCAGATGGAGTAAAGCACTACCCCCCTTCCATATCTGCCTGTGAAATTTTGCCATCAGAGATGTAGGTGAAGCCCTTTATCTCCTTCCCAGATGCCATTCAGAGTTGAAGCACTTCTCTGTACCAGCCCACAAACCAAGAAAATGCCTTCTAATTTCCTGAGAAGAAAAGAAAACTCTCCCAGCTCTCCCAACCAAACACAACTCGGTCAGTAACTCATCATTACCACGAGATATTTTTGGGTTTGAAGCTTTTTCTTTCCTGTAGCCACAGGGAAAGCATTCAAGACGTGCCCTAAGGCACAACACAAGGCTTGAGCTCGGGAAGCAGCAGATGTGATAACTAATGCAGATTGCTGGCTCCTTCAAAAACCAGACTGCACCTTTCAAACTTTGCCCTGCTTAGCATGGCTCTGCAGAAATGAAATTCACTGTGGGGCATCCAAAGAGGAGGAAACAACCAGCAAAGTCACTGGCAAGCGAGAACTTCACAGATGCTGCTTATTTGGGCAGAATATAAATGGGAAAGGAAGTGTTTCAAACTTCTCGTGGCTGAGCTCTTTGCTGTCCTGGGCACTACCAAGGTGCTGGGGATCAAAGCTCCCATCAGTGTCTGATGGAGAGGGATTTGGGATGAGGGTCTGGAGCGACAGGATGGGAATGGGTTCATGGGGATCCATCCTCTTTATCTCTAAGGAGAAAAGGCAGTGCAGGGCCATTTATTAACTCTCCAATGCTGAAAACGATTCCACAGCAATAACCCAACAACCTTAAAGAAGGAAACCAGTGCATGAATGAGTGAAGGGAGGGGAGGGAATTCTCACTAACACAAAACCCCCACCTTTCAGGAGCTTACAGCAGGAAATACAGCTGCAAATAATGACACAAAACCTTCCCAGAATCTTCTACACCACCCAGTATTCCTGATATTGTAACAGCAGAGGATTTCTTCACCTGCAGCCCCAGAAATGAGCAACCCGTTTGCTCTCAGTGCCCTTCCCTTCCCGGGCCACAACAAAGGCAATAAAGCAGCTCAATGCCTGTATTAAGGCAGAGATTCAGGTAACTGAATAATCTGCCCTAGGAAGAAAAGCCTGGAAAAGAAAAGCGGCCTCATTGGGATGTTAATGAATGCAGCATCATTAACACTAAATTACCGGCTGCAGAGCTAAACACAGAATGTAAGGAGACTTTGAACCGAGCCAAGCAAGTTAATGGTTGCATCAAACAACGAGGTCAACCATTCCACTGCCCCAGTTATTAAAATGGGAATTCTGGTTGTTACAGGATGGCATTAAAAGGAATTCACCGGCGCTTTTATGTTTTACATTCACTCTTGGAGTGCTACAGTTATTCAAACTATTTGGCATGCTGAGTTTACAGCCACAAAGGGTGTTTTGTTTCTGGTAAAGCGAAGGACAAGACAGACAAGGACAGATGAAAATAAGAGGAAGAAAAAGAGACAGAAGATGACAGAGCAATGAAACTGCAGGGCCACATTGAGGGGAGCATCTCACTGAAGACTGGAGCGCAAAAACTTCTTAAAACAAAGGCCACAGACCACTAAGCAAAAGAATTACACTGCCAAGGGCAATTCCAGTCCTTTTCAGTCCTTTTGCACTCTATGCCAAGAATAATAAACAGGAGCAAGCCAGAGGGACATTGCCGTGAGCCCCTCTGTCCTGCCCCACCACACCACGTTTCACAACCCTGGTCTGCATTTCCATCTTTTATTTTACAGCTAACCTGGCCAAAGGCAGGATAAAATACCAGAAAACAAATGTCACACTCAGGGCTGGGAGCTGGACCAGCATAAACTTGGAAAGGAATCAATTACTTCTTCCCTAATCATTTTGGCCTTTTTTTTTGAGAGAGAGAACACTTTTTTATTGTGCAAGTTCCTTTACTAAGAAGAATTTATCCACCTTCTGCAATAAAACAGCTCCCAGGAGAGGCACCTATGGAATTTCTGAAAGGCAGACACCAGTGAAAGAAGGTCTGACTGGAATCCACTGTTACATCCTCAGTGGGGATGGGAGCCAGCCCAGCCTTCCCCCACCACACATAAAGGGGAAGGGAAAAGGAAAAAACAGGAAAAAGGGAAACTCCAGGAGAGGGAGTGACTCCCAGAGGCCACAGCAGGGAGCAGTGTGTGAATTAAAGCCTCTCCTTATCCCCACAGTGCTCAGGAAACCCTCCTGGGGTGCATTTTCAGCAGAGTTCACCCTGAATATGGATAATTGAGGACAGTGTGGGAGTTCATGGGGTGACCATCACACACCTCCCGAGGGAATCCAGGAGGGAGAAACCAGTTCAGCCCAACCTGTGCTTTAAACCTGAATTATTCTCCCTACAATAACATGTGATCCCATATTTCAAGTGAAAAAAGAGTCCTGGGCTTCCCACAGGAACAACAAAGTTGGGAGAAACACCATGAGAGGAGGAGGTGGCAGCAGAGGGAGAGATGGAACTGGAAGAAGCCCCATGTTGTGTGAAATGCTGCAAACTTTCTGCCAAATCCACCTATAATAAGATTTTTCTGCAAGAATTCCAGCAGGATCCAATATGTTTTAGTTACCAGCCTTACAGAACAAGCCAAATCTTGTGTTGTACTTGGTGCTTTTGGGCACCCATCTGCTCTGCAGGATTTCTTCTGTGGTCAGTGTCCTCATGAAGAAATAAAGGGGTTTTTTGGGTTTTTTTTTCAGCTAGCAGGGACCCCTTGATTTAAACAACATCCTCTATGCAACAGCCCTCTAAACCATATCTGGTGCTTTATAAAAAACCTCTAGGTGCAGAGGAAAAACCTGGGCATGTTCTATTTAAATCCACCCTAAATTCCACAAGGATATGACCAAAATCCCAGCCAAGAGCCAAGGAGAGCAGGTGCACGTCAGGAATGTTACAGGGGAAGGATGCAAAGCAGCCACGGGGGAAGTGAGTTCCACATCCCTTGTCTGGGCACATAAAGGGCTCATAAACAGCTCTGTGCTCTTGGGCATCTTCCCCTTGGCAACAGGAATGGCTTGGGGAAGGGAGCTGGAATTTTGGGGAGGAAGATCAGCATTTCCTAAGAATGTGAGCACAAGTTGTGAGTCATCACCCCAGAGTGCCCCTCTTGCTGACTGAGCCCTCCACCAGCATCTGACCTCAGAAAAACTAAAATAAATCTATGTAATAGCCAATTAAAAAAGATAAATCTGTGCCCCTTCCTTCACTCGAGGGAAAGTAAAAGACTTCAGCATCTAAGGAGGGGGGAAAAGAACATAGCCAGCAGTAGGTTTGCATAACTAAAGCACCCAGAAGAGGCACAAAAAACATTCTCCCCCTAAAAAAAAAACGGAGAAAAAGAAAAAAAAAAAGGCTGTAAATGAGAGCACTCAGGCACTCAGGTCACTGCAGTAAATCACAGCCCTTAATTTCATGTGAAAGGAGGGAATGTTAGACGACCACAGGACCCTCAAAGAGCCCTTTGTTAGGAGGGAGCCCTGTGCATAAATACGTTTCACAAGCCTAGAGAAAGGAGGCTTAGAAAGGAAAATGCCTCTGGATTTTTTTTTGGCCTTATTTTATCACCTTTCAGAGTAGAAAGAAGCTGAAAAGCAAGAAGAGATAGAACTGACAATTAACCTATTAGCACACACGAGTAACCATTTTATTTGCACTATTTCTGTAGCAAAGAGCTCCTCCAAAGGGCCCTGGTACACCTTTGAAGTCAAGGAACTCAGGAGAAGCAGAAGAAAAGCACAAAGCAGAAGTTATTCTGTTTTTATCACTACTGAACATCACACCATCACCAGTGAGAGGGATTAATAAGGCTAAAAATACACTCTCCTGCCAGATAAATATCACCAGTAGTCAAAAACAATGGTTGCATTCTGCACTTCTGGAGCATCATCTACTGCTGGTTATTGTCTCCTCCCACCCCATCTCAAACAGACATTTTACAGAACATTTAACAGCACTCCAGATCCTGTCTTGGTAAGACTAACATGGAAATTTCCATGTGAATGTCTGTGGTACATTGGGCAATGCTCCCAAAAATCCTCATCAGTGCCTTATCTCCTCACACTTGACCATGAGCTTCCCATCACTTCACTGGAAATGTCCTGGCAAGTCCTACGTGACCAAAAGCTGAGCCAAGAAACAGCTGGGCTGTCCCCAAGGTTGGTGTTGTGCTTTCCATGGAACCACAACCCCTGAAACAGCCTCAAAAAACAAGCTTTCAGGTCACAACAGTCCAAAACCAGGGGTACCGGGGGGAGAGGGAAGAAATTATCTAAAACCCCATGGCAAAGCTCGTGGAGAGACCATGAAAAGCTGGGCATTTACAGCCAATTAATGGAAAAGAGTGAGAGGGAAACACAAGGATTCTGCTGATGTGCTTTAGTGCTACCAATAAAAGCAGTAACCTGTGCTGCCTCCCTGCACTATTCCAAGGTGGATTCATATCTAACAGTCTGTATTTTTTCTCTCTTTTCCCCCCAAAATGAGCATTTGTGTGGGAATGGGAACATTTCTCATCAGAGATGCACTCCCCTGTTCTGTGACACGACGTGCCGAGTCTGTAATTAAAGAGCCTCCAAATGGATGCAGCACTTTTCCAAAACTGAGCCCCACATTAATTACACCCTCCCCGAGCATCCTGCATTGTTGTGTGGTATAAATGGAACACTCAGCAGCACATGGTGTGACTGGCCATTAAATCATGTGGAAGAGAGGAGCTGGACTCCTCTGGCATGGGCACATCTCTGTGCTCCTGCCCAGAGGGGAAGGACACGCTCAGATGGGACTTGGCACCCCAACACTTGAGCCTGAGCTCAAATTGTTTGTTAGCAGACATGGGAAACGGACTTTTCAGGAGAGCAAGGAGGGACAGGGCAAGGGGGTTCTCAGGAAGGGCTGCCCAGAGAACACTTATCAGTGTAAATCTCTGCTGCACAGAACAGCAAAACTCTCGTTCCTGATCCCCCAGGAAATTCCTTTTTTCCCCCCTAACATCTTCCTCGTGCCTCACATGGCAGAGTTTATCAACATGTCCTAAAGGAAAACAGGGATGGGATCAATGGCAAGTCGCTGACTTTGTATCTCATTCTAATTATGGAGATGATTCCCTTGTTATGGACGAGGACAGAATTGCTGCTGCTCTCATTGCTGAGCTGCCTTCACACATTTAACAAGTAAAACACGGCACCAAAGTGGCCTCAAATCTCCAAATACAGAACTGGAGACTTCCTCCTTCCCTCCCTCCCAGCCAAACCACGCTGTGATCAGTCCCAGAGGAAAGGCCACCTCCAAAATCCCCCACTGATGATCAACTATGTCACAGTTAATCAAAACTTGAGTATGAGACACAACAAACATGACATTTGTGTTGAATTATCAGTACTGTTCCATGACAGAGCAATGACAAGACTTTCATGAGCAAATTGGCCCGTGAAGATGCAAACTGTGGATGAAGGATCATGATGAAAAGCTTCATTTTGATCAACAATACACATTAAATGTATTTATTATCAACAGCTCTCCATTTGGGGGATATTATACACTGATTCCACTCCCTGCCTGAGGCTGCAAAAAATTGTAATGGTTTTTACTTAGTCCAGACTGATGAAAACTGCCTTGTATTATATTTCAACATATGCAGAATCAGTTTTCACCTGAAATAAGAGCCTGCTGTCCTCCTAATGAAGTCCTGAAAACCTACAGAACCCATAATTGCTTAAATTCTCACCAAATTCAATGCCAGGAGTGTACTAGGTGTGAATAGGCACAGTAAACTCTTAGGGCAAAGACTAAAACCCAAGCATTAACTTCCCAACTTAACAAACCATTAAACAAATTTGAATCTCCAAACTAAAAACCACCTCCCCTCCATCCACAAAAACCAGGGAGGAGGAATCTACACGTTAAAAGCAGCCAACTCTTGCAAACAAGAACTGGCATCATTCCAGACCCAAAATTGTGCTTCCAGTAAGGAGCAAAACTGGAACTCAACCCAAGAGAGATCTGGAACAAGTTTGTTATCACGGAATGAAACCATTGCTAATTTACTTGGACAGAAAATGCAAAACTGCTGCTCCTTGCAGACATTCAGCAGGATGAAGGGGAGCAGAAACAGAGACCAGACATAAGGTACAGAACAGCCTTCCCCAAGTCCATAGGGAATGGATTATACAGGGCTTAAATGGCCTAATCCACTTTATTTTCAACAGGTCCCACATAAACAAGGCCAGAATGCATGTTAAATAAAAGCCCCATGAAATTTTAATGAAAAGCAATATGCAGTTACAGAAACTAATCTTCTAAATGGAATCATTTCATAAGTGGCAAATTCCACAAAGCAAGAGGCAGTTTGAAAGACAAGTCATGAAACAACCTTATCTAATAAATATCTGAAAATAGCAGGAAGATTCCTTCTGGGGTAGAAGAGCACAAAGCAGAATGTTTCCATAGCCTGAATGAAGCTGTTCTGAGCTCTGCCACTGACATTACCTTGGGCAAAACATCTTTGTGCTTCTTCAGCTTGACTTGTTATTTTAATACATCCTTTAAGTTAGTGACAAGTTCAATAGGGCACCAGTCTTGCCAGGATACTGGAGATTACTGTCATACAAATCACTGTAATTATTTACAAACACAGGAGACAAGCCCAGTGCCACAAAGACTCCTGTCCCTCAACTTCCCAGCTCATCTCCCTCCTCTGCCATCCCCTTGATTATGGAAATGAACACCCCAAATCCAAACCTGGCTGCATTTCTGACAGGTCATCAGTACCAATCAGATTTACTTGCATCACAGTCACACTAGGCATTTCTAAGAACACAGAGGCAGCTCCTCCACAGGCTGTGGGCCAGCACAACAGATGCAAGAATAGATTTTGCCATAAGGTAAAACAAGATTAGGAAAAAACCCTGAGTCTTTATTCTCAGGGCTCAGCTCCTTCCTATGGTTGTAGCGTGGAAAGCAGCAGCACGTGAAGGGTGTTTGGTGTCTGCAGACACAGCCAGAGCTCCCTTCCACACACATTTCATCCCTTACCCCTTGAAAAGGAGGGGGAAAATAAAGCTTTCCAGGCAGCTGAGCTTTGGCTCAGGCTGAAAAAGGACCCAGAGAATGGCCCAGGGAGCCGTGGGTGGAACAGGACCATGGATAAGGGCACACGGTGGGACCCCAGCTGGCAGCTCAGCCCCACACTGCCCTCCTCTTTTGGGTCTAAAAACACTGCACAGGGCCAGAATGCTCATGTGATAATATCTGTCCTTATCAATTTGAGGAGTAAACAGCAGTGCTGAGCACCAGCCTGCCTTTCACACCTGAATTTACTGCTCACAAACCAGCTCCTAAATCAGAGCTGCACGAGGGGTCCCCGACAGCATCATCAACACCTCTCATTTCTCCTATCACTTCATTGAATGGACCAGCCCAGCCTCCAGAGTGTCTGAATTTCCCATTTTTCCTGGGTATAATGAAAATTACACAGTACAAAATAGGTATTAAGTTCAGACTCCACCTGGCTTTCTTTAATCACCTCGGAGTGCCCCACACAGATCAAGGAGTGCACCAGCAGCAGGCAGGGATAGGATTTTAAATAGTATTTTAAAGCAACTTCAGATGGTGTTTAATGAAAATGACCACGTGTTCTAAAAAAATCCTTGGCTCCAAATAGCAAGAGTATTTCCCCAGAGGAAATGAGAGGTTCACTTCAATATTTCTGTATTATTCTGAAATCTGTCTTCACAAGGAAGGGGGAGACACACTTATCTGCTATAACATGCAATCATAAATTGAAATGCCACCCCAGAAATCACTCACAGATGCATCAAGCCAACCAGAAGTATTACAGGAATGAGGGGGGGAAAAAAAAGAAGATAAATTAGATTAGTCTTTTGTTCACTGTGTCACATCAGATTCTCTTGAAACAACTTGAAAAATGAATGTGTCAGGAAATTGCTGCTGCTTATCAGTTCTACAAACTGAAACACCAAAGAAACCAGACAAATAGGATATTTTCCCCCCTTCTAATGTGCAAGATAATTGCAGTAAATCATATGTTTCATTCCTTAATTATTTTGAATGGGGAACAAATGATAAAGAGTGAAATAGCAAGGAAAAAACAGAGGCTGCCATAAAAATGAAGAGAGGAGGATAAATGCTGTACAGAGGCAATACTACAGGGGCACTGGCTGATCCTCTGATCCTACAAATAACCCAGCAGTAGGTCCTTCAACATCTGCCAAACTGCCTCCTGCCCTGTCACCTCCTAAACAGAAAGGAAAGAGCAACAAGAAGAGACTTTAAATACATTAACCACTCAATGTCCCCTCCACCAGCTCACCCACGTCCTACCTGGAGTGTCCCTTCCATATGGAATGCTTAAAGCAGCTTGGCATTGCTTTTAGGGCATTTTTTGGGTATTCTTTCCCTTCACAGGTAAGGCAGACCACCCAGCTGTGTGTGCTTTCCAAGGAGTCCCAGCAAGGAATTCACTCCAGGAAGCAGAGACGCTGGAAAGTCACCCTGAAGGCAGCTGGGCATTGAGGTACGACTGTCACACTGATGGCACTGGCAGAGGAAAGGCCATTTCTTCTTTACAGGCAGCCAAAAATGGGCAATTTCCAGCATCAAACCCCTCAACCTCCTGCCTGCAGCTCAGCTCCAACTGTGCAGCTCCTCACACGCCTCAAACACCAACTCCATGTTCCCTGGGCATTTATCAGAGCCCTTAACACCCCAAATCATCAAATATTCAGCAGGCAGTTTGTTTTGCCTCTGTCTGCCACAGGAGTATTAAAAGTTTTATCAGCCTGGATGCAAAAAACTTGGCTTTGAATGAGCTCAAGTATAAAATAAAGAGTTATTTTGCCAATAAAAGACCCCTCTGCTTCCTTTCCCCATGGTCATGGCAGAAGAGCTACAGCACACCCACTGACTCCAATAAAGCAGTTTCAAGTTCATTTTGCCACACCAGAGCATTTAACACACACATTCTTTTCTTTAAATATCTTATACAGCTCTTGGGAGCAATCAAAAAAAGGGAGAGTCCATATAATTCATAATCCAGGAAAAAGGAAATCAAGGAAAAAGCAAAGTATGGCAACACTGCTTGTCATAAACAATCTATTTGTTTTCTATATTGTATTCTGTATGTACAAACAGCTCTCTTGTCCATTGTGTGGCATCACAAGGTACAAGATTCACCCAAATCCTCCAGAGAGCTGTGGAAGCTTCAACTGAGGATGAACAAGGAAAGAGGGTTTTAATTTTTATTGCAGTGTCACCCTCACTGGAGTCAGAGTCCAAATAAAGCCACTAACCACAAGCCCATGAACTCCACCCCACAAATACTGAGTTCCCTTCCAGCCAGATGTGCAAAGAATTCACAACGTCTTGTTCAGCACCGATTATTAACACGAGAAACAACGTACAGGCTGAGCATGAACGACTTGAGAACTACCTTTCATACATAAATAATCCAAATCCTATAGCCTGAGGCAGCAGGGTAATGACAGGTGCCAGTGACAACCCCAAACATGTGAGAACCCCCATTCCTATGACATGCTGAACTAATGACACTCATTATAAAAGGGAGAAAACACCTTTTGATGCTAAATGAAGCAAAAACAAAGAAATAACAGGAAATTCAAGTGGCACGGTAAGGAGGATGTTTTAAATCCAATACAAATGCTGTGAGTGTTCCATCCAGACACACAGGGCACTATTTATAGCAATTAAAAATCAACCAGAAAACCAAACACTTGGATTATCTCACCGAGAACAGACACATTCTGTCCCTGAACAGAATCCTTTCTTCCTTCAGAGGTCAATGGTTATTTTGTTTGTACAATTATCATTTTAACCCCCCAGTTTGCACACTTCTCCCTGGCAGACTCCAGACATTCCAGGGGACCTCTGCAGTCTCCCACCTTTGATCCAAGGAATTCCACCCAGGATTGTGATGTCCCAGCTCCCTCCCTTGGGACTTAACACATCAGAGAAAAGTGTTCCCAGTAACACCACGACTGGCTAATTGCTCAGAAATGTGTCTGTAGCAGAGAAAATTGGATGAAAATCAGCTGTTTTCCCAACTACAGGAATCTTGGATTGTCACAAGAGACTTCTCCAATCCTCTTGGGAGCCAGTTGTAAATCCCAAATGCTGCAGAGATCCTTCCCAGAGTCCCAGGGAGACTGGGAGGGGTATCCATGGATTCCCTGCCTCCCCCTTACATCCATATATTGAAAGCCATCACCTTCTGCCTGTTATCTCTGTGTGTGTTCCCAACCTCTTCACCCACACCAGCTGGGCTGATTTGCAACAAACATATATGAGGACTGGGCTTTCCCACCCCGGGAAAATTCCAGCATCATCCCACTGTTAGAAAAACAATCTCAGCATTGCCAAAATCCTCCCCCCAGTCGAGGAGTCCCATGGATTCAAATGGGAAGGGTCTTGTGTACCCAGTTCAGAGAGGTCTTCCAACAGGGAACTTTGGTCAAGGGTTGTCTGCAGGAGATGATAAATTAAACTGATTATTTTTTAAAAGGACAAAAATCAAGCAGCTGCTGCCAAGTGAGGTCTTGGCTCCGAGTTTTCTGGGAGTGCTGTGTGGGCAGGCAGATGAATAGCTCCCTATCCACCCCTGCTCTCCTGGCATCCCATTATTTCCAGTTTTCCGCCCTTTGGCTGCACAGGATGGTTCTCCTTGCACGAGAAACGTCAGCTCTGTAAAAGGGCATCTGTGCTGAGCAGTGTTTTAATGGTCATTTCATCTCATGGGGGCACATCCAGGGAAGTGGCACCTTCTGGAAAGCTGCTGGGCTGCAGGTTACACAAGAGGCTGGTCATGGAGTCGAGGTTCCCCAGGGGAAGGTTATTTTTTACTGGGGTGCTGGGGCTTCCCAGAGAGCCCACTGGAATTCAAATATTCAAATAAAACAAACACTTTGGCCACTTTGGGCCTCCACTCCGAGGGGCAATCAGATCTCCAAGGACTTTTGAAGAAGGACCAAGTATGAAGATAACAGCTTCTCTGAGCAATAGAGAATAACATACAATATCGAGAAAATGTTGTAAAAAGGGTTAATTGGGTTATAAAAAGGTGTTAACAGCTGTGTCTAACGAGGTATCCAAGGACAGAGAAAGACAACACATTTAATGCCCATAAGAGCATTGTGTTATTCCAGTATCAGTCTTTGCAGATGGTTGCCCACAATGCACTAAGATGCAAACACAATTATGCTTTTACAGTGATAAAGCGAAGCCAAGATGCTTCCAGCTGTAATTTGGTTTTTAAGAGCAGAAAATCATCGAGAACCAGTGTAGGTAGAACTGCCCCTACTGGAATATCCTGTTTTATCATCCAAGCCCAGCCACCTGGAGCCAAAGCCCAGCATGGCAGAGCCAGCAATGCCCAGCAGCTCTGGGGTGACCTCTGGGGCCAGCACAGCCCCTGGGGCCGGGCATTTCATCCCTCGAGGAAGGTCTCTGGAAGAACTGATCCTTCAGGAGCAGCCACTGGTAATTATTTCACAGCACCGAGGGGGAATGACCCTGCAATGAGATACCTTTGATTTCCTGAGCTCTGCTCAATAAGGGCTTCTCTTATGAGCACTGTGAGCCAGGTACAGACACATCCTACAAAAAACACAGGGAACAACAGCCCTGAACATCCAGGCTTTGGGACTTCCACACTGACACCACCCAGGGAGACCTGGAAGCATTTATTTTAAAAACCAATGTGCATTATTTCCCCCTGACTCCTGCTGTTCCACATCACCTCTTGCCCTTGGGTGATGCTCAGCTTGTGAAGCTCCAACACATCAGCACCAGCCAGGTCTGTGTTCCCCAGGAGCTCTCTCTGTTCCCTTGGTCTAATTCCCTCCCCCAGAGCAGTCCCACTGACATTCCAGCAAACCCCATCATCCTGAAGGCCACCAAAAACACACAACATACACAGCAATACCCACAAACACTTGTAACACTGTGCAGAATTAAAATGATCTTTAAACAAGTGGATTAGCTGATGGATTTGGATGGATTGGATGCTCAGCACAGCTAATAATATCTTACATGGAGCAGAACAGCCAAAGCTTAATTGATATGACAATCACAGGCACAGTCACTGCCCAGGGATCTGGACACACACTGACACATCCATTAGGGGAGAAGTTGAGTATGAAGAACTTCCAGGCTGCTCTCTCCTAAATGTTTTTAAAAAAATGTGAATGAGATCATTCACAGCTCATAATAAATATATTAGTCCTTTTAGGAAAACAATAATAGTCATGAATAAAACCAATCCAGTGTGTGAGTGGATATGCACAATAAGGGGGGAAATGATTTGGTGATGAAGCTGGTAGGGCCAGGGAATTCCAACCTTAGGTGGAATTTGTCTGCTAAAAATTCATGTCAGAAAAAGAAAAAAATCAAAGATTGCTAACTGAATATTTGAAAATCTTCTGTTATAATTGAGGGCAAAATTTGCTCTACAAAAGCAAGAGCTGTAGATGTGCCACTACCTTTAATGGTGTGCTGTGGCAGCAATGCAGCTGCACAGATATAAATACCCACATTAAGCAAAGATAATTTCAGCTCTGGAATAGTATTTATGCACTTCATGTCCAATCAACTGATTCCTAAAATCAGTCTCAGCAATGACAGGGGATTTGAGTTTTAAGAAGCATTTTCTTCTCAAGTGTTGTTCTAAGCCTTGTTTGCTCATTCTCCTTCTGACTGAACTTCCTCAACATTCTGTCTCAAAGACTGTCTCTACCAAACAGTAAAGCATCACTAACACACAAATAATTATGTATTTTGATGATTTCTTCCCTTCTATCTGTTGAAGAAAATGCCAAAACCAAATGACAGTTCCCACAGAAGCCAAGAATTGTGCCCAAGCAGAGCCCTCCAAAGCAGCACAAGCCAGCAATTGTTTGTGTAGAGAACAATGGATCTTTCTCCTGCGTGAGCTCATTAAAAACACGCTCACAACCAACAAGCAAGGTGATTTTGTCATCAGCCAGGATCTCCTGGGACATCCCAACCCTCCACTTCAGCACAACAGAGATAATGAGCTGCAATTGCAGCAAGACACAATTTCAAAACTATAAACTAAACCAAAACTGGCTGATGGCAGGGTAAATACAGGGAGTGATCTGCAGGTTTCATCACAACATTGGAGTAAAATCATCTTCAGTGAGAGGCTGATGAACACGTAAAAACCCCCAGCCAGATCCTCATCCTTTTCTGTTCATTACCCCAATGTTTTGCATCACTGAAATCCCACTTGAATTGCACTTTTAATCACCTGCTCTATTTTCCCTGCTCTTCCTCAAATTGCTGCAAACTGGCAAAAACAAACCCGCAAAGTTTGGTAACAGATGGTACGAGCAGTGTGGGATCCCCTCCGTGGCTGGAAGGAGGAATTCAGGCACTGCTGTCACTTGGTGAACAACAAACCCCTCGGAGAGCATGACTCACCCAGATTCGGGGGGGGAAATTATTACTGCCGAAAAATATAAATAAGAATGTGTTTTGAAGCTTCAATTAGCCAAAATTATTGCACGTATTAGGCAAGTAATGGACCATGCAGTACGAGAGGAGAAAGAAAAATCTCTTACTGTTCTTTTATGCCATCTGCAGGAATCCACCCAACCACTGGGATGGTGCTTTTGTCACCCCTCCCTGCTATTAAACACTTTTTTAACCAGCTGACCCATCACCTCTGCTCTTCTTGCTGCTTCCTAAAGCTCCTCACCCTGCAAAAATTCAGATTTTCTGCACAGAGACACCTCCCTCACATGCACAAACCAGGAGGGAATCACCCAGTCCTCTCCATGCTTTTCTGTGGGCTTGATAAAATGCCAAAGGGAAACCTGGGATATTCCCTCAAAGACTGGATTTTATCTAAGCACAAGCAAAGGCACTTCTATTAGAACTTCTGCTGAAAACTGCTCCCCTTTAAGCCTTCCCCCCCTGTTAAATACATTTTCCACTGAATTAAAATGGGCTTTTCCCCCCTTCCAAAAGGACAATTTCCCCTTTCCTTCTCACATTTATTTCTTAGCATTCAAATTCTGGTTTTCAAGCACATCTCAGCTAAAACTCTGAAGTTTCAACGATGACATTTCAAAGCAATTCCCAGCCAAAGGTCCCTTCCCCGTGTTCCCCCTCACGTCTCCTGCACCCCCAAACCCCTTCAGCCAAAGGCAGGCAAAGCAGTTGGGAGCTGGAACAGCCATCCCACTGTCCTTCCAAGACATCAAAGTCCCCCAGGCAGCTGCTCCGAATGCCAAGAGAACAAGGGAGCTCCTGCCTGGGTTCACTGCAAGTGGCAGCACCATTTATAGCCCCATTTCCTAATTCTGGAGCTGAAATCCGTAATGAATCGGGAAATTGGGGACCTGCTCAGCCTTTGGTGTCACCTCCCCTTCCCTGCTCCTCCCAAGCAAGAGAGGAAGAAATATAGGGAAGAAGTAAAAAAAATAATGCAGCTTATGAAGCAAGACAGAAATAGCAAGTCAGAGCTTCACAAAATAGCAGTGAAATGATGAAAATAGACTATGATATATATCCAATACGTTCTAAGTGAGAATGATGGAGGACAAGTGGTTGATATCAAAGCCTTCCACTAGAATGGAAATGCACCCTAAGTGCATGAAAAGAGGATTTTTCTACTTCATCCACTGTCAGAATTCCCATTATGCTTGTCTATCTTCTTAATTAGAAGGAGAACCCAAACAAACATTCCCTTGAGTTGCCTCCAGAGCTGTAAACAGAAATCTCCAGGTCACATTTCTGAGACAATTCCTGCCAGGGATCAGGAGATCCTTGATTTTTGGTGCCCTCTCCCCCACAGCTCCTTGGCCTGGGGCATTTCAGCCCTCCAGGTGCTGAGATGGAGCTGCTGTCCATGGAATAAAGTGATCCATCATCTCCCAGCCCCAGCCATGGAGCAGCAGGGCCAGGTGTCCTCAGGGAATTCAGAGGATTGAGGTTAAGGAACCATCTGGCTCCTTCCACACCTTCCACTGCCTTCAGAAGCTTTTTGGTTTGCAGGAGAAAAAGCCCTTAGCAGAGTAACCAGCACCATTTCAGCACATCACAAATTAAACCAAAATACAATAAAAAAACCTTACAAAACGACAAAAAAAGAAATACAACAACTCCACTGCCTGAAGACCTCAGGGTAGACACCCAGAGGGAGCTTAATTGCCAAAAGAAACAAATCCTTAATTCCCAAGGGCTCTTATCCAGCACAGCAGTCGGGGCAAACCCGGAGTCCCCTCCCTGTCATTTGCAGGGTGAGAATCACCTGGTTTAACACTCACTTAAAGCAAAAAAAAGAATAATCAACTTAATTAATTGCCCCCTTGAAAAAAGCTACAAACAAAACTCAACAAATGTGTCTCGTGCCGTTAATTCGACTGCTCTTTTTGCACATTAGCTGGCATTTTTCGCCTTAGTAACTCCCCTTTCTTCCCGAGATCATTATCTCCAGATTTAGAATGGGAATATCAAAATTTCCAGCTGTTAAAAAGAGACAGAAACCGGGAAGAAATAAAAAAAGGCAGTGGGGAAAACAGTCATGAGGAAATAAGAGTGCTAGGAATTAATAATCTATAAATAATGGAGTTAAATTGACTACATATAGATAATGGAATTAGGAATTATAATATACAAATTAGACGACAATATAACAGAACATATATATTATGCAATACATAATGTATTGCATATTACTAATAATGGCAACACTACACAATATATATAACAATAGATAATACAATACATAACGTAATAATATTAAATACACATAATAAAATTATCCTGATTATAACTCAGAAGGATAACATATTTTCACCAATTCTGTAAAATCTTTATTTGGCAATGCAAGTCTAAATAAGATTCACACAATTAACACTTTATCAGCTCATCCCTTTTCTACACTGAGAACACTGTGGGCTGTGGGATTTTACAGCATTATTTTAATTCCCAAGAAAACTCTTGCATCATTAAAACCAAGCAACACTAAAAATTAAAAATTAACCTCTTGGACAAGCATTGGATTCAAAGCAGATGCTGCCAATGGCAAAAGGGAGCCTGAATTTCCTTGGAAGAACCTTTTACTTCCAAATCCCTTGCAAGGGAGACAAAGGAAACAGGTTTATGTTATGGGGGGATGGACCTGCACACACTGCAGAGCACCAGAGCTCTGGAGCTCACACACAAAGGCAAGACAAGCTCCATTTCTCTCTGGTGGCACCAGATTCAAACACCCACGAGTTCTGGATGCAAAGTCAACCGAGGTAAAACTGCAACACTGCTCAGCACTCCCCCTCATCTTGATGGAAAGGAAGATCAGCTGAAGAAAACAAGGTTTGGTGGAACAAAGCCTGATTCAGAATGTATCCTCATGCAGCATCCTAAATGCTGAGCAGCACATCTGCTGTCCTGCCTCGAAACTGAGGGCGTGGGCATTTATGATGCCATCGAGGGCAGCATTTGATGGCCCAGAGAATGCAGAAATAAGACAAAAATGAAGTTACTGGTGCCCTCCCCAAGCACCAGCTCTCAGGTAACTCCCTGCTCTCCCACCCTGGCCAGCTATGAGCTCTCTGCCCAAGCCACACATCCTGCCAACCCCACAGAGAATTTGCTGCCAGCAAGCCCCAAATGGTCAGCTGGTGAGTCCCAGACTATCCCAGTGTCCTTCTCAGAGTAAGATTTCCAAGGATGGCAGGGGCAGGTCCACTGTGATCCTCACCAGGGCTCAGCAGGACAGAAATACCTGTCGTGGCCATTTCTGCCCTTTGAGCTGGAATAACACCCAGTGCCCTTCAGCACCACCACACTGAGATGATTCAAAGTCAGTACTTGGATTATTGGAACCCACCAGAAATGTTCTTATCAGGCTCCTGAATGCTGTGATGTTTTGGGACACAATTATGGAACACCCCTCTATCCAAATGCTGCCTGCACCAACACACTGCAGCAGTTTCTTGTCTTTAGGAATTGATGTTCACACAAAGAGGGTAAGAGAAAACAGGCACAGATTTTGAGATGGTTCCCCAGTTCTACACATTTAAAAGATATGATTTGCCTACATACCAAAATCTCAGTTCACTACTCCAGAAGCACAAGGGGTCATGAAGGACTATATATATACACACACACAAGACAAGTAGATAAGTATGAAACATCCTCATCACCTTATTTATGGCTCCTATTCCAAAAATAAAAACCTCCCTCTCTAATTCACAAAACTGCATTTGGTGGGTTTTTTATCAACAGCACAATAAATCAGTGCCATCTAGTGGAGTCCAAAATGTTAACCTGGCCCACAGCTCCCAGATCTTACCTGTCTTTGAGTTATGACCTCTGTAAACATCTCAATGAAATGAAGGCAGAAACAACCCAAACCCCTTCCCTGCAGTGCAGGCAGCTGATCAGTCAAATATATCAGTGCAACCCTGCACTTCACCCTTCCTCACCTTCCAGAAACTGCAGAAGCATCACCTGAACCCCAAAACACACTTCCAATATCAGCAGAAACTCACCTTTAGAGCTCCTGAACATGCAGCTCTGCAGCTACAATAAATACTGGCCAAAAATTATCAGAGATATTCAGTATAAAGCAAAAAACAAATTGCATTGATTTATCACTCTTTTCCCAGCAGTTCAGAAACTAAGGATGCATGAGGATGTCTAACACAGTGGTATCATTACACCACCTTTAAAAAAACCCCATTTAGCACTGGCTGATAACGTATTTCCCATGTTCAGCCCCTCTACAAGGGCTCCAACATCATTCAGTTCCTGTATGGAAGTAAAGTTTGTCCAAACAAAAGAGAAGCAGCACAAGCCACAGTTTAGGTCAAAGTATCCTCACCTGTGGCAATGAAATTCCAGGCTTTTAGATAAGCACAGAACACAATCCTTTCCCTTTGCAGTGTGAAAATGCCATTTATGTTTTCTTTAAGCAGGAGCACATCTCCAGCCACAGCACATCCTTCACCCAAGTGACAAAAATAGGGGCTGTGAGTGAAGGAGTTGGCAGAGCAATCCAAGAACAAGAACACGATGTGGCCCAGATGCTGAAAGATCCCAGCCCAGAGTTACACCAGGTTAATTCCCAAAGCTTCCACATCCCCAAGGAGTGAATTACACATGAATTACACACCCTGTATCCAACCAAGACCACCTTTGCTCCCCAAATGCTGCTCCTGTGGGCCCCACATCAGCAATGCACCTTCAGCTCACATCATGCCCAACACTCTGATGCTGCAGAGAACAATCCTGATTCCCAAAGAGCTCCCATGCACAATGCTCTCATTTAGCTCCCATGTGGCAATCATTTTAAATTCACATCAAACATGTAAATGCAGATACTTTAAAAGGCTTCTGGGGCTGACGCAATGCCAGGCCGGGGTATTTTTAGTTCTAATCCATTTAAAGTGCTAAATTCCAAGGGAATCAGCAGCATTGCTTTCACTCACCACTTCAACTCAGTTCTTCTGGTCCCACTACTCAGTGCAATCTTCAAGAAAAAGGAGATAACGAAACCATTCACCTGATAAGAAAATACCTTTATCTTTTATTTTTTAATAGCTGGAGCCACTTCTGCTTGTCCCAATAAATAATAAATCACAACTGCGTTTGTACACAAAGGACATTGCAGAAATCCATAAATAATGCAGGGCCTGAACGCACAAAATAAGGGAGTGTGGGATTTGCTATTTTTATCTCAAGTCTGCTTTGTATGTACCAATTTAGGTTGATGAAAAGCAGCTACTGGGAATACACAGAAGCTGTGGAATAGGGCACTAATCACTGCCTAGACCTGCCAGTGACTGCAGACACAAAGCCACAGCAAAGCAGAATCCTAAATTCACGGAGAACTGCAACTAAAATGACCAAGTTGGTCCATATTTGGTTTGTGATTTCATTTAAATGTAGATCCTTTTTCATCAAACAACTGTTCTTCATATCCAGATAGCTTCTTTTAATCAAATTAAGTTTTGAGATGCTCATGAGGGCTTTCACCTGCACATAATTGGCATATTCAGTCTTTTCTTTGGGAATTATTATTACCTGTTAAAAAGAAAAGGCACTTCCATTTATTGCCTTTAGAATTCACAAGTTATTATCTTTTTAATCAAATGATGCAAAACCAACAAGCCTGTGTCTAAATACTTCTACTGTCACATAAACAAACATCAATGACTTATTGACAAAAGGAGAAATATTTGAAGTGTGTTTGCCCTGTGACTTTGAACAAAATAAAACACACTTCAGGTACTGCTTTTGCTCCAGGTGCAAAGGGTGGCTTTTAACTTGAATATTCAAGGTCCACTTGGCAAACCAGTGGCAATGCAAGTGCTGCAGAAAAAGTGTATTTTAAAAAGAGCCCAGTGAAAGCCCTTTGCTACACTGCAGCCAAGGAACATCTCAGAATGAGCCCGCTCAAGGCTCTGCTCGATGATGCTCAGATTAGCTGGTTGTAGGAGAAGATTTCTGTTCTTACAACAGAAATGTAAGTGTGAACTACTATGAAATGTTGACAGATTGGCTGAAACACCAGCAGTGCTACCATTTCCCAGGGCTGGGAGTGCGTGGCAAGGAAAATACCACTCTTTACCCAGATTTTGTGTCTTTCTCCCGCCCCACCCACAGCACATCCTCACTGAACAGCAGGTCACACCAACTGCAGTGGGAGCAGCAAGGCAGGTCCTGGGGGGGAAAAAACACTTCCTCAAAAGGCAACTTTTCCCTTCCTCCAATTAACTTGTATTCTGTAAAACAGAAACGTTTCACAGTGGGAAAATATTGGTTTTCTCCTCGACACAAACACAAATGTTCACTGCAGCACTACATTTTGCCCACACGGCACAAACTGCCCTGAGTTTCCTTGCACAAATGAAGTATTTAATGAAATAGTCATTCTATAGAGAAATGGAGAAAAATTATAGAGCTGACTGGCCAGAGCCCATCCACAAAAACACCCCACCAAAAACCCCATGGCAAAGCTAAAAGTGAATCCAACATGAAATTAAATCTCTGCATGCCATTCCTTTTCTTACAGGCAATGAGTTCTCTTAAGCAAAACTCAGCTTTAAGACCAAGGATTTATTCCCCCTCATGGCATTTATTAAGACTTTCACTTCTAACAGCCGCCTTAGTATCTTGCAGACCGTGTCCATAATAAATACACATTTATTTTTATTTCCCTAATGGCATTCTACCATGCCTGGTTTATTCCTAACAAATACCAAGCACTAGGGAGTAAATAATAAACGCTAAATGCCTTCAAGTTGCATCCCACAGATCATGGAGAGATTAAACTCCAAAAGGATTTAGGGGACTATGGAGTAATTCTGTGTGTCTGTTCACAACCCCTAAAAGCATGTTATACTTCTGAGGGATTATCTCCTGAAAACACAACACTGAATCACAGTCCCTGTGTCTGTTCTTTTGATTTCTGCAGGCTTAGAATAATTTAATAAGTGACTTGGACAAGCAGCTGCTGATTGTATTTTTCTAAAATGCTACACACAAATGCCTGATGACTTTCTCTCACTAGTAACACACTGAAAAATACAAAATTAAATCCTAAAAAAACCCTTACAATTAGCCAAGACTGTGAGTACACATTTTGCACACATCCTGAACTGCACAGAAGTGTTTTATGCACTTTGATGTGTGTTATTTATACCCGTAACTAGAGAGAAATGTTTTAAAATGTTATTTTAAGGCTTTCAAAACTCAGCCAGGTGTGCACTGTAACACCTTCCACAATGACTCACCAGTTAATCTAACAATATTAAGGCAGCTGTCACTAAAGGGAAATATAACACCAACACTGGCTGGGTCTATTATTTGCTACTCCCTGTAACCTCTGAGCACTGCAAGTGCAATGTGCTTTATATGAAAATATGGAGAAAAGTGCTCCAAGCAATGCAAAGTGTGTTGCAGAGATGGTTGGGGGGTTTTCCTTCTGACTGTAGCTGTGGTACAGCATGAAAATCCATCAGTTCCTACCCCAGAACACACAGAGCTGCACAGAGACACCACAAAGCTAAGAATTCTCACTGAAATCCAATAAAATGAACATTTATCACAAGATTGCTCTTGTGGTCTTCGTGCATTATTCACACACGAATTCCTCATGTTCACAACAAAGAAATCCATTGAAAATACCATTTTGATTACAGAGAGCAACAATAACACCACCAAAAGCTCCGTTCCAGTGATTCATTTCTGCAGTGACATTTCCAAGTTCAAATCAACCTTAGCCCAGCCAGAACAGCAACACTCGAGACTGTTCCTAAACCCCTCCTGGTTTCATCACTTCACCTGTGGATTCCACACTCAAAGGAAACTCTCTGATAGTTTCCAGCAGAACAAAATGATTCCCCTGTAAGAAAATATACCCAAGTGGTTGATAACAAGGAGACTCAAAGAGGGGCTTCAGCAACCAGCACAGCTCAATATTATTGATGAAGCACCACCATGTGATAACATCTCTGCACTGGGGAAGCACAGTGGTTATTTTAGTTGTCTGAAGTGCAGTCCCCACCAAAAGTCTTTCTTTCTGCACTGCCTCCAGAAGTGTCACTGCAGGAACAGCTGAGGTTTCACCTGCTGCTAATGCTGCTCCAACCCACTGTAAACACAGGCTTGGTTGGCAATTCCTGTGCCAAAATAAAATTCCCACTACAGTCCTATATATATATGTATGTATTTACACACATATATCTTTTACCTGTACATCCCCTCCCTCACAACACCAAGCAGAACAGTTTGTGAGCTATCACTGCTTGAAACATCTGTACTGCTCACTGAAGTTCATGTTCAGATCTGAAAAGAAGGGATTTTCAGGGGTTTTAGAGACTATCAGACACATTCCTTGTGTATAGAAGGACATCTCAGGTCAAAGGAACCAAAAGCTCACCTTTCCTGGACTTTTTCATACAAACCAAGGCTGCAACTCAGTGACACATCACCTCAAACAGCTGGATCCGTGTCAAATCCACATCACCAGAGGAATGATGAGCCTGAGCAACCTGCTTATCCCAACACTCACACAACCTCAACATCCCCCCAACCTTTACACCTTCCATAAGTTTTCCAAAGGGCTCAAGGTCTGGATCTGTGTTCAGAAAAGTCAAAAACACTAAACATTATACCAATATTTGATTTCAAGCCCCAGTTTCCTGATGAGCCACATTTAATGCTGGCTCTGTGGCATCCTGTGGGTGACATCCCAGGCTGGTGAGTCAGTGCCACAGCTCCAACCCGCCTTGCCACATGAAACACAAGCCCCAAATGGGGCTGTTCTTCCCCCAAACACTGCGCTAATTCTCCCCCATTCAGCCTTCCCACTTGAATGGAATAAAAACCCTTTTGAGAACAACAATTCCAGCCCCCCCCTCGCCTTTTCTCTTCCCTCAGCCACACTATGGGACTGCTCAGTGCACACACAATGCAAATAAGGCAAACTTCCTTTGAAAGGGTGATTAATATGCAAAGACAGGCTGCTTTCCGTGGGCTCTGAAGAACCACCAACAAGCATCTCCAGATTCCGAGGTTCCTTCAATTATTCCCACTGTTTATTTTCAACATGAGATTATGCAATAATACCACACATTAAGAGCCCAATTTGCCAATATTGTGTAAACACCACCAAACTGGCTGTTCATCTTTTGTATCATATTGAAACTCAGCCTTGAATATGCCAGATATGAAGGCAGTGGAAGAAACAGGATTTAAATTTTTGAATGCTTAATGCACATCAATCTTCATGTTAAAAAGGCTGCAGTTAGAACTCACTGCAAAGAACTGCACTTGGTTTTTTTCTTTAAGAAATGTTTAGGGGTTTTTTTTCCACAAACCAAGGAATTTTACAATCTTACAATTAAATTTCAGGGACAATTAATTGACTTCTGTATGAATATACTGGAGATCAAGTAGCATTTAAAGTATTTTTTAATAGAGTTGCTTTTGAGACAAGTGAGGAAACCTATGGAAAAGTCCATTCAAATTAGGACACAAATTTGCATTTCCAGTGCCTAAAATCTTTATCACTATTTTTCATCATTTATCAACTCCACCTTCCATGTACAACTCAGCCAGGTCTCTCCTATGACCATGTCCTCTGACCATGTTAATTGACTCATTTCTTCATCTAACCCTTTATTTCACACACTTCCCGACCTTTTCACATTGATTTAAACATTCCCATTCACCTCTTTGGAATGGTATTTCAAGTCACCCAACACAATGAATTATTAACCATAAACCAGTATCCAATAATTAACATTCTAATTTATCTTCAAGAGCTCAAGGTTGATACATATCACTGATATAAACAAAAGTAAATTAAATATTTTATAAGAGTTGCTGTATAAAAATCACAGAGTAATTGAGGTTAGAAGGGACATCTTCAGCTCCTCTAGGCCAGGAAGGGAAGGCAGCTGCAAGAGGTTACCCAGGAGTATGTCCAGGTGGGTTCTGCATCTCTTCATGGATGGAGAGTCCACTCAACCTGTTCCAGGAGTCAGTTATATCAAAAAAAAGGAGGGGGTTTGCTCTTTTTCCACATGTTCAGAGAGGCTTTCCTGTATTCCAGTTTGGGGCCACTGTCTCTTGTCAAGCAGGAGAGCCTGGTTGTGTTCTCCACTCCTTCCCACCGGGTGTTTATCCACAGTAACATCCCTTTAAGTCTTCCATTTGCAGTCTCAGCCTTTTCTCAGCTTCTTCTCGTCCCAAAGAAGCTCCAATCCCTTCACTGGACCCAGCACTCCAAACGTGGCCTCACCAGTGATGAGCAGGTGGATTTTCAGGGAATTAACCTGACTTGCCTAATTTTAATGACAAATTGTGAAAAGTCCCCATCCAGATTTACAAACACCCAGTGGTTGTAACAGCCTTCAACGCAAATATTTTACAAAGAAAACACAAATGTTTTTATTCACGACATTACGAAACCGACAATTCTGGAACAATCAAAACAGTCACAGAGTTTCTTTCTGTGCATTCTGTGCTGGCCACCACTGACCTGATAAAGTGATGGATATTTGGTTTAACTCGAAATAAACAAAATGGACTCTCTATTCTAAGAAATTAACCATCCGAATGGATATTTTGAAACCACATTATCCCCCCAAGCCAGTAATAAATCAGGCAACTCCCAGTTCTCCCAACACACCCTGCAGATCTTTGTCTTGTCACAAGATCCAGGATGCAAATAGATGATGGATCAAGCACAGCACATCTCACATTACTGTCTCCAGCCCAAACTTCATCTCCTTGCATCACATTTACAGATTTAGGGCTTCACCCGTGCCATGACACACTGCAGCAGGAATAGCTGGAGGGGCAGTGGCTGTCCCTGCCTGCCTTTGGGGCCATCTGTGACCTGCCTTTAAGCCACTCATGCCAAGTTTACCTGGGGACACTCAGAACCCAAAAGATCTTTGGTATCTCCATTGCCTGGGCAGGGCACAAACACAGACCTGCAGTGGACAATTATAGATTTTTTTCTCTTATTTTTAAAACTCAGGTCTGTTTTTGAACATAAGGCAGGAAATTGAGACAAATTAATGTTCAGCAATCTGCACTTGCTTTCCAGGATAAACCTTCCCTTGCTACCTGTTCCCCCAAAATCAGCTTCTCCTAAAGATCTGAAGGTATCAGGACTAAGGATGTTCTATATTTGCCCAAGCAATAGTTTAGCTGAAGTACCTGCAGCATATAAATTACTTGTGTTAAAACAAAAGCAACCTCAGAAATCAAAGCCCATAAGAGAGTCCCAAAAAATGCTCTAACGAAGCTGTCAGGTGGCCTTGGGCACTTTCACGTGGAGCTTCATGTACTCTGTGCACCCCCACGTGCTTTGGCACAAGACTTTCCATGGAAGCTCAGGATCACCAAGGTTGGAAAAGCCCTCCAAGATCACCCAGCCCACCCTGTGCCCAATGCCCACCTTGTCACCCAGCACAGGGCACTGAGTGCCACATCCAGGTGTTCCTTGGACACCTCCAGGGAGGGGGACTCCACCACCCTTTCCAGGAAGAAGTTTTCCCTGGAATTTCCTTTCGTGGAATCAGAGAATCATTAAGGTTGGAAAAGACCTTTAAGATCATCAAGTCTTTAACCCAGCACCACCACTAAACCAGATTTCCAGGGATGGTAACTCCACCACTTCCCTAACCTTTGAAGATCCAGAAGGGCACGTATCATTCACTGTATGGTAATTATCTGTCTTTGCATCACCTTAGACACAGCAGAACCTACTGGACTTTAAACCATAAATTTGCTTTAATCTGAATTTACCCTTGATTTGTAACTATTCTACCTACACTGCAAACTGAAACCCACAGCACGACCTCGCTCCAGTGCTTTGCAGAGGCATCACCGCGTTTGCCATTTGGCTCTCCGGTCACTTCAAAAGGCATCGTTCCTAATGAGCAGCTGCATTTCAACACCACGAGCTGAAAGGGCTTAATGGCCCTGCCGCCAAGCCCACCTCATTTACATCCCTTTGCACCAGCACCGAGGGCTTTCCACCACCCTCATGTATTTCCCTAAACAAAAGAAGCCACAGCCAGCACAGATCTGACCTTCAAATCTGCTTCTGTGATTTTTATGGCTCAATGTCTATTTGCCTGGTGGCTCTTTTTTTTTCCCCCCTTTTTTTTAATTCCCTCCGGGATTGTTGTGATGAAAACCGACCCATTAATTCCTAGGAAAACATGCGCAAAGGAACCATCCAGGAGAATGGAGCTGCTTGGGAGCTGTAGTTCCCTTCACAGACACACCCTCAGCCAAGTTATCCCCATTCTTCCCGTTCTACAAAGCAAGACAAACAACACAATTTTGTTTCCTCGCTGGTTTCCAACTTGGGTGCCTACAATGGAGTCGCTTTGCTTATTTTCTCTTGTATTTTAGATCTCTGTGAAGGCACAAAATTGGGAAAAGAACAAAGACACTGTCTTTTCATTGCACCTGAAAAACACTGTCATGGCCCCTACTTGAATTGCTCTGCTAGTTCCCTGCATCAAAGCCACGACACTTCCAAAGGAGACAACTTCCCCCAGTCTGCTCCCAGAGGCATTTTGGGGACTTCATAATATCTGTCTTACTATTTGCAAGTCAAGAGCACAACAGAATTGTCATTGACAGATTGAGTCATACTGGAATACACGGCCCTACAAACCCAATGCTTCAAAAACCACACCAGAAAACCTACAAAAAACCCTAGAACTGTGTGTTCTCTATTCAAACAGCATCACCAGGTGTGGTAAATAATGAGGAAAAACAGAGTAGGGCCTTTTGAATGAGGAAATAAACCGTGCTTTTGTCTTTTCCTCCTGCTCTTTCGCTGTGGCTCGCAGACTGATGGCAGCAGATGCAGGATCCCCCCTCCTCCCCCAGCAATTGGTTCTGCTTCCCTGCCAGCCACTCCAGGAAATCCAGGGAATTATCCCCCCTCCCAACCCTCAAACAAACAAGCAACAGCCCCTGAAAAACCACACCATTCTCTATCAAGGAGAAACCAATCACTTAAACCCAATGGCACAGAAGTCTATCGTTAGAATTTATGTTCCTGGAGATGAGCCAAGGAAAGTGAAGGCACTTTCAGCCTGGAGAGCAGCCACAATCTTTAACACTTAAGAACTGGATATTCCTTAAATTACCAATATATTAAATGTCCTCAGGGAAACAAACAAACAAAAAAACAAACCAAAAAAACCCCAACAAAACAACACACAAAAAAATCCCCAAAAGTCAGGAATTTTCAGGTTCAGAGGATAAAGTTTATACATAATACTCTATTATTTAAGAAACCATAGTGCTCAGGATGTAGCACATGAAAGGAGATGAGCCATCTGCTCTGTCTGTAAATCAGCTCCTAAATTATCGGAGAATGTTTTCATTTAAGCGTAGACTAAATAAATCATCGCTCTCTCAGACCACAGGGATACACATAAAATGTGAAATTATCCTAAAAGACATCAAGGCACACTTTTGTTCTGAACCTACCCCACAACCGTGGCTCAGACAACAGGGATTCCTCACTACGACCATCCACCTCTTGCTGCCTCTTCCACTGAGGCTGTGGGTTCTTTATTTGCACCATCACAGCTGTTCCCCATTTTCACTGACACCTCCTCCTACACCAGAACCAAAGCCCAAAGCAAAACCCCTTCTCCCCCATCACAAGCTGGTGAGAGAAAACAAAAAGCAACCAGAGCATCCTTTAGGGTGGAAGGCAGAGCTGATATGCTGGGTGCTGCTTTCACCATAAACACTGCTGCTGCTTTGTTCTAGCTTTTTAATATTTTATTTGGTTTTTGTGTTCTCCATTTTATGCTGATTTAACAGTTCCAGCTGTGCAGCTCCCTAGGCACTCTACATATTCATAATTATTATTATTGGATAAACATGTATTTGAGTGGGGCAACAGATGATAGGCAGATAATTTTTCTTTTGCTTACTCCTATTTATTTCCCCGGGAAAAAGAAAAAAAAAACCCGCTTTATTCTCCCCTCCCACAGCTGACAAAGCCTGTATGAATGTGTCAGGGAGGAGAGGGCTGTGGAATCAGAGAGTAGTCTGGCATCTCGGAATGGGTGAGATCAGGAATGTGCAGGGATGGGGATGGGAGGGTGTGGCCGAGCCAGATGCAGAGCTGGATATGGGGAAGAACTGCTGGAAAATGGGAACACAACCCCCCTTATTTGTTACGATAAGCGGTAATATATTATTTTTTAATTGAAGAGAGGCTCTGCAGCAGCACGGGAGGGCTGTGCCTCACTAAGGATGGGTGTTGTGCTGATGTTAAACAGGTGGCTCGGGTTGGAAAGAGCCCGGAGCACGGCGGTACCAATGGTCCAGCACGGCGGGGGCTGGGATGGAGCCACACGGCAGCGATCGCTGCTACCAGAGTAGAGGGAGCCCCAGGAGAAGGGATTCCTTACGGAGAGAAAGGGAGAGGATGGGGGTGAGGGATGGGGAGCGAGGTGTGTGGCAGCAGCGATGGGGAACACGGCAAGGACACACAAACGGGTCCGGTGAGCCTCGGGACGGCAGGGATAAGGAGGGAGGACCAGGGATGCAGAGGGAGCATCAGGGATGCGGAGGGAGCATCAAGGGATTCGGACGGAGCATCAGGGATGCAGAGGGAGGACCAGGGATGCAAAGGGAGCATCAAGGGATGCGGACAGAGCATCGGGGATGTGGATGGAGGACCAGGGATGGGGACGGAGCATCAAAGAGATGTNATCAAGGGAAGCAGACGGAGCACCGAGAGGCGCGGTACAAAGGGAGCTGAGAGCGGCTGCATCAGCACACAAATGCAATGACAGTTCTGAGGTGAAGGCGGCACAGACAAGCCGAGGGGGTGCTTTAGGCCGGGCTGGGCGCAAGGCGGGGCGGAGGAGGGGGCTGCTGAGCTGTAGGACAGGACGGGGAGGGGGGGAAGCACTCCCTTGTCGAGGG
>WBMV01002022.1:210247-263981 GCA_013396655.1 Campylorhamphus procurvoides | reverse complement strand
GGGGGGTGCTGTACATTTTTTAAATTATTACTTCTTTATCTGAAGAATAAATCTCAGTATTTTGAGTTTCATAACTTTCTTCATATTTATGATCTGTGATTAATAACAAAATCATACATTGACTGAAAACCTAGCTATGGAGAGGCTTTCTTTTCTCATACTTTTCTCGTAGCATAATTCCTGTGATTTTTTACAAAGCCACAGAGTTTTCCTTACTGCTTAGGTTCAAAACAAACAAACAAACAAAGGTAGAGCAGGGTACTTTTTTCAGCTCTGATCATGTAGCTTCCAAAGTGTCAGAATTTCTTATGCTTGTTGGGTATCTGCCTTCCAGGATTCTTACAGTCCCCTTTCCTTCTGAACAGAATATAACAAAACATTGATGCTGATAAGGGAAAAGTTATTG
This sequence comes from Campylorhamphus procurvoides, assembly GCA_013396655.1. Taxonomy (NCBI): domain Eukaryota; kingdom Metazoa; phylum Chordata; class Aves; order Passeriformes; family Dendrocolaptidae; genus Campylorhamphus; species Campylorhamphus procurvoides. The sequence goes on along the minus strand of WBMV01002022.1, from coordinate 263,575 downwards.
AGGCTACTAAGTGTATGCCAGAGGAAAACTGTGGCATCTGCTTGTTTTATCTTCCCTAAATAAGAAAAATCATAGTTTTTTGCATTGCAGCAATGGGGAATTGAGGCATATATACAACTCTTTCACACTTGGGAGGATGTTATTATCAGTTCTGTAAGAAGGAATTAATGAATCTGAACATAGGTTGCTTGGTTCTGTGGCTCAGGTCAAACAGGATTATAGAGTTAAAGGTAAAATGAAAGAAAGAACCTGGTGAATTATGTCTTAATTGCCAGGTGATTATTCTTCTTCCTTTCCATGAACAATGGAACCCATTAAAGGAAATCTCTCCTCCCTTCGATTCTGCCTTTGCCAACAAAGTGTATCAGTTGGTATCTCTTTGTTCCTGGTTCTGGCACTTCCTACAGCAGGACCAGTCTCACTACTAGATATTTTGTAACCTGACTGCATTTCATAATTTCTCTCTTGCTGCTGCTGTTGCCTTCTTATTAGTCACATTTTCAAAGAATTTTATAAAACATGAATTTTTATAAAACTCTCTCCCTCCTTTCCAAGGGAGGAGGGAAAAGAAGACTTACAGGAAAAGGTAACAGTAAGAAAGGTCCATAGGGAGTTGTCTTCAGTCCAATCTCCTTTATTTTCCCCACTGACAGATTGCCAGAGAGATACAGGCAGCAATCTGCCTGGATTCTACACCCAGAATTTGGGTGGGGGTGTTTGTTTGTTTTATGGTGTTTTTTTGTTGTTTTTTGTTTGGGGGTTGGGGTTTGGTTTGCTTTGCTTTCAGATTTCATGGATGTCAGATATGCCAAACATTCTCAGAGTGTTTGTCACAGAGTAGAAAGGAAAAAGGTTGAAATAGATCAATTTTGTACCCCAAATGGGAACTGGTAGGTCAACTCCTTGTTTGGCAGAACACCATGGACTTACACTAGCTTTGGATTGTTTCATCAGAAGAGAGGTTTGATGATGAGTGAATAAATGGCAACTGTCCAACCAAGAACTTCTGTAATTTAAATCAAAAGTCTTTACTGAGCACTTACTTAAGTGTCATTTTTTGGGCAGATATCAGAACATACTAGATCTTACTCTACTGCAAACGTATTGTTTTGGTCAAAAAAGTTCATCATCTCATCTTCTCTCTATAAAAAAAACTTAGTTGGGTTGCTTCTCAGCATTTGCCATTAAACAAGACTGTCTAAATAAAGGGGCTAGACATAATTCAGAAATAAAAAAGTGATTTTCCTTCCACATCTCTCAGTTGAGTATTTGCCATATGGGTTGCTCAGCATCACACTCTCAGCAGGTCTAATTTATGGTAAACACACAGTGAGTGAACAGAAAAAAAAAAAAAGGGGCAACGAAAATATTAATATTCTCCCCTCACTCCAATTTTTTAAAACCAAACAACTGATTCAGGTTTAGTCCATATACCTGTGGCATTTACCTGAGTATGTATTTGTCACTCTCCTGGGAGTTTGTGGAGACTGAAATGCTGCAGTTTTCTTGCCACAAGACTGATTTGCTGAATCTTACATGGCAGTGTGTAAATTATACCTTCCTTGCACCAATCTGGCATGCTGCCTGCCACCCCAGGGCTGTGCTTAATCCATGAAGGGCACTTGGTGAAAACATTACTTTTCTCTCGGTGGAAGGGGGTGCTTTAGCTTTTCCCTGAGCCTCCACAAGAAGACCACCAAGTGAATAAATGTGTTCTTCTTGGCCGCTGCTAGGATTTGGATGAGACACAGAAAGAGATATAAAATAAATAATGGTATGGATTTTTCTCAAGACTCACAACCATGGAAATCCACCACATAAATATTTTGAAAATTTCCTGTCTCCTACAGGTTCTTGAGGCTTACTCTTCCTGTTGCTTTATTTCTCTGTGGGTTTCCTTCTTTCTGTAGGGACTTTGCTGCCATAACTGCCCTTCAAGGACTTTTTAGAACTTGGTCAGCCCCACTTCTTGCATGTATCAGCAACCCAAGTGAGCACTTTTTATTCATTGCTTCCAACTCAAAGAATGAATCTTTTTCACAGGGGTGGTCTGCATTGCTCTATTGAAAAAATACCCTAAAATACCTCTTTTACAGTTAGGATCAGGCATGTCTGATGAAAAGAAACTCCATGGCATAAACAGACACATTGTTCTGAATAACAGAAATTGCTACCATTATGCAGTTGATATTGTAATTGCAAAAGGAAACAGCTGCAAAATAAAATGCTTTTAAAAAGCAGTGCTTTGCATCCTGCCCTCTGCATTATGGTTATACAGTTATACAGACCCTGGTAATGCATATATTTTCCTTCCTGTCTGGGTACTTTCTGTACCCAGCAAGAAACCTGCACATTCCCATTCCAGATCTGGATTCAGCCAAGAAGGACTTGGTGGTACTGGTGAATGAGAGGCTGGACATGAGCTGGCAATGTATGCTCACAACCCGGAAAGACAATCATGTCCTGGGCTGTATCAAATGCAGTATGGCCAGCAGGTCGAGGGAGGTAATTTGCCCATAGTGCTTCACTCACCCTGTACTCACTCTCTCAGGTGAGATCACACCTGGGATAGTGTGTCAATCTCTGGGGTCCCTGGCACAGGAAGGATGTCGACCTGATGGTGTAAGTCTAGGGAAGGGCCAAAAAGATGATTGGACGGATGAAGCATCTCTCCTGTGAGGAAAGGCTGAGGGATTTGGGTTTGTTCAGCCTGGAAAAGAGAAGGATGACCTGATTGAGACCTTCCAGTACCTGAAGAAAACCTACAGGAATGATGGAGAGAGACTGTTTAGAAGGACATGTAGTGTCAGGACAAGGGGGAATAGATTCAGACTGAGAGAGAGTAGGTTTATATTAGATATTAGGGCAAAAATTGTGACTATGAGATTGAGACACTGCAACAGGTTGCCCAGAGATGTTGTGCATGTTCTATGCTGAGAACNGGACATGAGCTGGCAATGTATGCTCACAACCCGGAAAGACAATCATGTCCTGGGCTGTATCAAATGCAGTATGGCCAGCAGGTCGAGGGAGGTAATTTGCCCATAGTGCTTCACTCACCCTGTACTCACTCTCTCAGGTGAGATCACACCTGGGATAGTGTGTCAATCTCTGGGGTCCCTGGCACAGGAAGGATGTCGACCTGATGGTGTAAGTCTAGGGAAGGGCCAAAAAGATGATTGGACGGATGAAGCATCTCTCCTGTGAGGAAAGGCTGAGGGATTTGGGTTTGTTCAGCCTGGAAAAGAGAAGGATGACCTGATTGAGACCTTCCAGTACCTGAAGAAAACCTACAGGAATGATGGAGAGAGACTGTTTAGAAGGACATGTAGTGTCAGGACAAGGGGGAATAGATTCAGACTGAGAGAGAGTAGGTTTATATTAGATATTAGGGCAAAAATTGTGACTATGAGATTGAGACACTGCAACAGGTTGCCCAGAGATGTTGTGCATGTTCTATGCTGAGAACTATTCAAGGCCAGGCTGGATGGAGCTCTGAGCAACCTGGTCTAGTGAAAGGTGCACCTGCCCGTTGCAGGAGGGGGGTGGAACTACATGATCTTGAAAGTTCAATCCAACCCAGGCCAATCAGTGATTGTATGATAATTCAGAACTGTTCATGATTTGGATTTAGAAGAAAGTGCAATAGTCCTGCATTGAACAATCATGATATAACTTCCTTCGGGCAATGTTTTTGCTAAGTCATCAAGAGGAAATATTCCCTTTACAACACTTGCAGGTATTTAATTCAAATAAATATGAAAGTGTTTCATTGGATCCCATGAAATGTTTATCTCAGCATGGCCACCACAGGCTGCCAGTTTGATCCACATGTTGCATATTTAGCTTGCACATTAGTATTTGCAGTTATTATGTTTGATTTCCCATTGTTCAGTCTTTTGAACAGGGATTAATTGAAATGGCCACGTTTGTCTGTCTCCTTGTTATTGGGTATTTTATAAGCCTTTAGTGTGCTGCATCTTGTTGGTCTTCTCCACAAACTAATCTGTAAATACTTGTAGATGAATAAATAGAAAATATTGGTTGTTTTGTCATCTGGTACAAATTCTTCATGTATATCATTAGCCTAATTGCTTACAGTGTTCCAGTCAGTTACACTTATACAGATCCTCTGAGGTAATGGAGTTGTGTTTTGTAGTATAAACCAATATTTACTCAGAAGTCAAACCTCAGTCTCACTGATTGTGGACTAGCAGTGTAACAGTAAAACTCAAAGTAGGAATTTCAAGTTGCCCAGGTGGACAGAACCATGAAAGTAGTCATTTTACTAATTCCTATTTAGGCATTTCAATTTCTACAAGTAACAGCGAGCTGAAGTGAGTTGCCATTAGTGACTGGTTAGGACTCTGTGGGTTTTATCCTTTAGCCATTTTAGAAAAATGTTAATTTACAGTATCTTCTGTCAACTGGAAGTGGGGAGATTGAAGTGAATTAAGTGAAGAGTGATTCTTAGTGTACAGTACACTTGGTAATCATGAACTCACATTTTGAACACATTTAAAGAAACATTGAATTTGGCTATATTTTTGATCCATATTAAAGATTCAAAAACCAAGCATATTTTCAAATGGCCTTCTTCACCATCAGTGATGTGCCTGTGCTTGATGTCACTATTCTTCCCAAACTGTAATAATAATGTTACCTGTTAACATAAAAACAAAGCTTGGCTCTGCAGAAGCAGCTGGAAATGAATAACCACAATATGCTTAAATCTCTTAGGAAAACAGGGTTTGGCATATACCGCTAGAAGTTCCTCATGTTTAGGAACTCTTGTAAGTGAAGTACATATTTTGTGTCTCAGCTGGTGTGCTTCAGGGAATATTCATTTCTCAGTGGTAACATGGAATTTGATTTTTAAAATGTTTTTTATATATTTAATGGATTGAAACACTTTGAAGAAAAAAACTACATACATTTCTGGTCCTAATCTAATTCAAAGGGGTTTTATGGTTCTGATTCCAGCCTTTTCTCATGTTTTATTTATAGGTAAATCAGAAGGTTATGTCTTGTCCAAGCTAGCAGGGAGCAGAAGCAGTCCTCTTCTGTGACATTCAGGAATGTGATCGGTTGTGCAGTGATAAATGCATGCTTGCTGGGTAGATACTGCAGGTGATTTGAAAAAGAATTGTCGATAGCTTGGGAAGAAGGTCATACCAACAGTACTAAGTGCTAGAACTTTTTATAGTGCAAAGTTGCAAGGAGGGGATATATCAGCCTCATAAGATATGCTGGATATTTCATGCCTGCAACTCCATTATACTTTAAAATTTTGAAGTGTGGTTATTATTGCAGTGCTCTGTGCATAAGTGAAATTTCTACCATATAAAAGTGTACTGTACATTTGTGTCTGTGTGTATATATGTGTATATGCACCACATATATCTGAGACATATGAGCTGTCTACCTGCTATGTAATGTGAAAGTTTTGCCACATGTAAAATTAATTATGCTCACTCTGATTTACCTTTATTACCCATTTTCTTTATTCTAATGAAGTTTGGAGCTTAATTCGGTGTGTGAGGGTGCATCTAGATTTCTGACATAAGACACTGAGAAATAAATTTCCATCTTTCTGAATTTCATAATTGTTTTGAGAAGACACCTTTCTAAAGTTTCTTGTTCCAAAGAAATGGAGAAAAGCCAGAATCACTGCTGACATGCTGTTACCAGCCAGAAGTACATTTCTCTCTTAAGTTTGACCATACGCAAGCAGTGAAACTGATCCATTTATACTCAGTAGTAAAATCCTTTCCCAGAGCAACGTATTCTCTGTATGATTTGACTTAAACTTTGCTATTGACAATGCAGCTTTCAGAGATGGAAGAAGGATTCCTGGTGAAAGTCAGGTGAAAGGAAGGGATTTTCAGGTGCAGAGTGAGTTATTGAATTCTAGAGGTAAAGTACAGTCCATTTTCCATTGAGGAAAAGTATAATTGTAACCAGATGACTAGCAATGCTTTTATAACAGAGACATAGCCAAAGATAGCATCTTGGATGGTACCTACAGTAAAATATTTTAATTTTTCTGGCAAAGCAGAATGAAGATCAAGATGCAGAAATAACTACATAATTCCACAGATCAAAAATCACATGCAGATACAGAAGATGTCTCATATTAGGTGTTAGTTAATAGTGTTTCATAATTACAAACAGTAAAGTTGAAGCTCTTCACAGACATGTAAGTGATTTAGTTACATGGGCAAATGATGATTTTAACAGAAAAGAGCTAGTTTTGAGTCAGAAGTTAGAAGCTCTTTCCTTCAAGAAAAAATCACCTTAATTTCCCACTATCTGTTTGCTACTGGTTTTCTTGGTAGTTTTAAAGATATTCTGCTAGTAAAGCTTTAAAAAAGAGGACCTCTTGACCTCATCAAAAAGTTGGTTGTTTGGAATGTTGAATGCAATTATATTGACATATGGTGATAATGTGATAAAGCATAAGGGTTAAAGGTTGAAGGAACCATGGCTTGGCAATTAGCAATGTAAATGAAACATTCATTATCCAACATGCTGAGAAGTTGATGAACTGTACAATAAATCTGAGCCCAAGTCACTACTGAGATAACTCATTTCAGACATAACGGAATTTATTAGGATACTAGACATTGTTTTGCATTCTCTGATGAAATATCTTGCTATAGAAACATTTTCTGCCTTAATTTATGTGAAGTAAATCAATACAATTCTCCAAATAATGTAGGATAAAAAAGGGAGAAGCATGAAAAACATCAAAATTCATTCTCTCTGAAAAGCTGTTTGATTAGATATATTGGTATCTCTTTAGTGCATTGGTATTGGTGTTGGTATTACTCCAATGTAAATTGTCTCCAGTGACTTACATGAACAGATTTGAAGCCATTTTTTCTCATCTTATGAGAAATCAGAATCTGACCGAATAAGTAGACAGCCAATTATTCAATGTTGCAAATTTCATTTATACATTAAAAAGGGTATTTTTTGTGAGATTGCAGGATGCGGACTTGTTTTAGAAACAATGCAGAGTATGTTTACTCAGTATTTATAAGGTCTGTGAAGATGAGGATTGTTAGGCATTACTACAGCTAACTGTACTTCTGTCTCTTTAAGTAATGCTTAGTGCCAATAAAACTAACTATAAGTTTATTAACTTGATAATAGCACTGGTATATTATCTTCCATTCATTAGACAGTTCTATGAACACTTAGAAGGAGTTTCTAATAAAGTAAGTAATGCATAATTTGTTCAGTAAAAAATAACTGAGAATTTAGCAGAAACCAAGACACAAATATGCACTAGCTTTCTTGTCAGTGAGACAAAAGAATTTTACATTCAAGTGATTGGTGGAAACAGGGTGTTTATTTTGTTTGTGTTAAAAAATATTGAAGATATTTGTTCCTTTTTAAAGGCTACCAGTTTATTGTGGCCATAGCAAGTGATACATTATGTTTTCTGCTCCAGCTTTGCATCCATTTGGCATTGTTAGAAATTCTGCATTACATTTTATTTTACGTATATTTCCCACTGTGGAATAGACAAATTTCTTACTATTGAGGCAAAACATTTGAGTGGATATGTATGAATTACATATAAACTCTTAGGGAGTATCACATAATATGCAATTTTCATGCTAGTTCTTTGAAATGTTATTCTTATGGATCATTATGAATCTTGACAGATCACATAATGATTTATGAATTGAGAAAAAAAAGAGTATTCATTTAGTCTTCTTGTCTATAAGTATCTGATGCACATAATTCTCATTTCACTCATCAGTGTCAGCAAGAAATGCAGTATTTGTTCAGCAGTACAAGGAAATATAATTCAGAAGAATAATTTAATAATATGTGTTCTATACAGAAGAGACAGCATTTCTGTATGTATATAGTATATATTTGCATACTATTCTACAGTAAAAGTACATGAAACATGCAAAGAAAAGTCTAAAGAGTATTGGTTCCCCCCAACCTCCCTTTCATTTATTGTACAGAAAACTATTCAGGGAGTGAGCTGATGTGGTATACATACTCAAGTGCTGAGAATTGAGTAGTCTGTAAAATATCTTGTGTCTTCGGTTTCTTCTTGGAATCTCTCTAGTTCTATCATTCAACTGAAATTGCCTTGAGTCAGCATGGTACACAGTGGGAAGAATGTAAGATATGTTTGAGATCCTATGGGAAACAAGTAACAGTGCTGAGAATTAAGTTCTTTAAATAGCAATTTAAACTAAAAAAGAAAAAGTCTTCTAAACTTTTTGGAGGAATTGAGATGGCTGAGTATTATATGTCCCAAAAATAGGTTGCGAAAAAGTTGTTGCAGGCACTACTTGGTTTCTGCTGTGGCAGAGCATGGCTGTACTTTAAAACCTAGGTTGTGGGAACTTAACACTGGGGAAAGCACATAAACCTGAATACTTGTCATAGAGACAGGTGCACATGCTGTTTAACACAGCTCTGCCAGAACTGAGAATGTAGCTGCTAAATTGTTATAAATTTGTGAGGAAAACAGTTTTAAGAAAGTATTTAATACCTCCAAAACTGTATTTATACAAAGATATTCTATCTACCTTTGAATTTCTTTGAATGTCTACATAACTTTTGTAGCTATTGCTATGCTTTCCTGTAGCAGTGATATCGGTTAGGTGAGTCTGAGGCATTAAACTCCAAAGTATGTAATTGGTCATCCTATACCCAGACTTTGTAAATTAAAAATGACTACAAATGAGTTAGTGTTCTGTTGCTTATCTTTCCTTTTAGAATATTTCATTGTAGCATCTGTAATCTAAATAAACTTGCTGACCACAGCTTATTTCTACTATTTGAATAAACAATGTTCTGAATTACAGTATTTGTAAAGTCTTAATTTTCTCACTACTTACTGTTTGGCAGTATTGAGTCAACCTGAGCAGAAATGCATAAGCACTAGTATATATTTGTGTTTATATAGAAATATATGATTTTGAATATATATATATATATGCATACAGACACTGTTGAAATGTGAAATATTCCTTATATATACAGGTTATATACAGTCTATATAAAATATTCAGTACATATACAGAAAAAATATGTATATACATTCGATTTGCTTAAACAATTTTATTTCCAGAAGCAGCTTTATCAGTAAACAAAAATTGAGACCTCAAGTCTGAGTGTTGCCTTTAATAACTTTTAGGTGGTTTCTTTAAGTGTATGTTTTCTTTAAACTGTGCTTTCAGTTTCTCACTCTGAGAAGCTATTAGAATTTTCAAAGAAAACTTCATGGAGAGAACTGCTTTCTTTTCATCTCCCATGGCAGCCTTATTTTAATTTCTTAAGCTTTCTTGGTTATGTTTTTTAGTTGACATTGAAATTTCCTTTTGGCCAACAGTGGAAAATCCACCATTCATTGTGATGTCATGACAACCCAAGATGAGTAAGCCAGAATATTTTGTAGTCTTTATTAACATTTTAAAGCTAAGACAACTTATGACAATATCTCAGAATATGCCTAGCTTACTGCAAAGTGCTTGAGCAAATCTTCTAGGAAAATCATAGGTGAGAAAAAGGAAAAATAAGTCATTGGGAAACTTTTGGCGTACTAATATGAAGGTACATACTGTGCACTTTTCAGACAAGTTAAGGCAGCATTTGTTTTTATGGCATCCAACAAAATTAAATAATACTGTGACATATGGGTAAGCTCTTGAAGCTCAAATCTGAACAGTTTCTCATAGTATGGTATCGAAAGGACTAGGAAGAGAAGACCTCCATGTAAAGATCCATACATAAGTGTCAAGGCATTCCAAGAAAAGAAATATATTGTTCTTTTAGTAATTTTCCTGATTACTTGAGACATGTAAATGCTTATCAAACTAGAGACATTAGCAATTACAGAGGTAGAATCGGAATCTGCAGAGCCTGGCTGTAGTTGACATTTACTATAAGCTAATTACCCACGAGAATAGTTGAAGTATAGGTGAAGGGTGCCTGTTTGTAAGATGGCTACTCCCAAACAGTATCCATTTAACAGCTTGTTTATTTGTACCCTGCTTCCCCTATTCCTGCATGATGGAAATGAGAGTCTTGCTGAGAATTTTAGTGGTAGCCTTCTTCTGTGGAAAATTGGAGCCATCTGCTGTCTAAAGAGGGCATTGTTTAAGGTGAAGTGTGTGATTTTTCTGTCTTGTCCTATATCCTCAAAAGTTCTCTGGTGTTTATTGTTAGTAGGGTTAGACTGACAATATGGAAGTGAAATTATTTAGGTCTAGATGTTTCTGGAAAAAAACTTATCCATTAGTACATATACTCAAAGGTTGTTATTCAAAAATATATATTACATAGGCAGCTTGATAATCAGAAAAAGCGCTGGACAAACAGCAATGTGCAAGTGTGCAAAGTCTGAAAAACTCATTCAATAAAATAAACATTTTCTCTGCTTAGTTTAGAGTTAGCTTCCATTACTAGTTGTCTTCTCAATAATTTAAAAAAAAACAATCTCATTTCATACAATTCAACTCTGACCATGACTCAATGGAAAAAGCATGCTAGGGTCCTGGTTTCCTATTTTTTCCTGATTTCCTATCTAATAGGTATCTAAAAACATTTAATTATACGTAAAAAAAACCCAAATCAAACAAAAAAACAGTCAAAGAAATTCAAAACTAAATCAAACCCAAGACATACCAAAGCAAAAAATTCAAAACCCAAGAAAACAAACCATACAAAACACCACCAAAAAAACCAACCAAACAGAAATACCCCAACCCTACCACAAACTTCGAAATATTTTTTTTTGTTTGGTTTGGTTTGGTTTTGGTTTTGTGTCTGGTAGATCTTCCAGATCAGATAAAACTTTGTAAGCATGTTAAGATCTTTTTGGTTTAATGCTTCTCCATAACTTCTGCAGACCACATTGTGCCATTGTCTGCTGGCTAGTTGCCCCAGTTATGACCAGTCACGTGCTATGTTTTAAAGGCATAGCTACATGGAACTGGAAAAATAATCATATGCCAGTTTGAGACATAAAATAGGCTATCCATGTAGTAGTTTCTTAGTTGCAATGAACTATTCAAGAGTGGGAAGAGAGAAGAAACATGAAAAACGTTTATTTTCCACAAGAGTCACAAGATACACACTAATTAGTTTAGCTTCTAAAGTTCCCCATAATTTTCGTTGCTGTGATAGTTGCTCATGTGTTACACATATATACAATCACACCCAATGTGAATAAGACAGCATTTACGTGTAGGTTGATCCAAATGATTATAAATGAATTGAGGGATGTCTCCTGGGATTGGACATAAAGGTCTTGTAAACTGAAAATTTTATAAACAAACAGCTGTTGGGAAAATACCATTATGCTGTAATAGCTGCTATTAAAATCCATTAGCAATCTTGATGGCCTGTTTGAATTTGATGCATCATTTGCTCTGACAGCACTTCTTTCTAAAGAATTTTGTAAAATATATGTAGATTATGAAAGACAGTAGTAATAGACTAGGAGATTAACACTGAATATACATTTTACTTCCATGTGCCAATCAAGCTTTGAAGAATGCTGTGTATGCTCCAGTTTAAATGTGAGCAGACAAACAGGAGCACATTAACCTGAACAGATGCAAAGCTTTGTCCATCACTGTGGGAGAAATACACAGCTCTTCAGCGATGAAGTATTTCCAGGTTAAAAACCATGTTTCAGGCAACAAAGTAAATCTCTAGTGTTTTCTAAGAGTTTGTATGCTCTCCTAATTGGTGCCAAACTGTCATTCTCCTGCTCACAGATCCATATACCGCAGTGGATACCAGCTGCCATAGGGGTAGGTATGGCCTGTAGATCATGCTGCTACTAAAATTAGTCAGACTTCTAATGAGATTTTGAAAAATCTGTATGCCAAGAACTATCTGAAAACTCTCCTTTTGAGAACAGTTCAAGTGTCAGTGATACAGCTAAACTGTTCCTTCAGAAACAGGTATGGGAACACATGGAGTGATGTGTCTGCGTCTGTAGACAGTGGCAGGGGTGGGCTTAGCTTGTTCGTGGATGCTGCAAGGGCACCATCTGGTGGGTGAACAATAAAGATTAAAGCTTGGTAGAGGGGTGAGATTTAAACGTCTTTTAATCAAGACTCTTTTGTAACATTTATGTGCAGATGACAATGTTTGTTATTGCACATACTTAGTTTCCTATTTCTTCCTGTACCTTGTGTTTTTCAATGTTTTATTACAATGAACTCTACAAAGCAAAGAATTCTTTTTAAGTATTATTTTGGTATAAGCTCCTGCCCATCTTGTGGATACCCTCTTTTCTCCCCTCTCCTTTTGTCCTAAATTTTATTTTTTTTTTTGCATATCCTCTTTCTTCTCACTGATATCTGTAAACAATGGTTTGCGAAAAGGTCTGGCAAAGGGTGCTGTGTCTTGTACTATTTCCTCTCATCACTCCTCCTCTAGATTCTGGTGGAGGTTAAGTGGTGAAGGTAAACCACAACTTGCATATAGAATATTGTTCTCCTGAAGTGTACAGCAGAGCTGTGGTCAGGTCCCTTTGTAAGAGGGGAATAGAAGGGTGAGTGGTTTAATGTAAAGAGAGGTAAGTCAGTGTCTTTTGTAGCTCTGGACCATTGTGTCTCATTATCTTTTGCAGTTTGGGTATTTAAAGTTTTCTCTTTCTTAAGCATTATGATACAAGTATCTCCATCAAAGGAGCTGTAGGTTTGTGATACTGCTTTTTATTCTGGTATCTCTTAACGGAGATGCAAGAAGCTAAAACTAGATTAATATAATAGGTGCACTTTTTAACATACACATCGTTAAAAGAGCCTTTACTACTTAGCTGCTACTACATGGCTCGGATAATATGCATAATAATGCATTCCACTATATGCATCTCTCTAGCATTCAGCAATAGATGGTTGTGTAATGCACAGTATAGCAGAGGTAAAGCCCTTTTCCGTATAGATTTTTAAAGTGTTTTCAAAGAAGACTGGATGGTGTCTGAAGTCCAGCTTTCTCATTTACATGTTAATGTTTTTAGCAATATTTTAACAATATTTTCAGAAATAAATGAGAACCTGAATTAATTTCACAGAGGCTGAAGTGAGAGAATTCTAAAAATGAGCCAGCAGCATAGAAAGCCTTAACTACAAACCTAATTAAAAAGGTTTACTTTTTATTTTCATTAATTTCTTCAGTTCCAGGAGTTTAGTAAGAACTGAATGTATTTTAAGTACATTTTACCTGAAATATATTAGCATCTCATTTATCACTTTTATTTGTCTAGTAGGAGAGCAAAGTGCAACTTTCTGAAGGATACAGCCTGAAGAAAGCATGTGTTCTGGAGAACTTGGTTCTCTAGATCCAAAATCTGCTTCACATACACCTTGTGTGTAAAGAAACTTGAACCATCTCAATGGTAGAAGCTGCAGTCTTAGCTACAGTAAATGCAAAACAGAGACAAGGGTGCTACAGCTGATTTCGGCCCACTGTGACCAAGGGTGGGTCCCCTGACAAGAATCTGCAAAGAACTTCATTTTATCCTGGTTTTGCTTGTGTTGCTAATGACTCCTATTCTGTCTTTGGAAGGAACTGACTGTTTAACAAACGAGTTGCTAAAGGCATTTTGCTTGCATAACTGTATGTGCTTATTAGAAGAATCCATAGGAAAACTTAAATTAATTACAAGAAACTGAATTCCTAATCTTATGTGTAAGAAGACTGGGATTTTTTTGGTGACAGAGTCCAGTGTACAGCATTTGACCAGCTCTGTCCAATTCCTAGTTCCTGGTTCAGAGACAGCCAGTGCAGATGAGACTAGTCAGTTCCATTGGTAATACACTGATCCTTTCTTGTTCATATATCTTGGAGGAAGATATTCAGCTTCCCCAGCAGAGATGAACTGATTGAATGGAAAATTAATTCTCCTTCCTCTCGAGTTTATTTCAGATGACACTTACTCCATATTGAGAAGTCATCATGGGTGGTTAAGCGAAGTGCCAGTGATTTAGCTACAGTGAAAAACTGACTTAATCATTTACTTCCTGGAAGGGCCTTTTGTGAAACGTGATTGCCTAAGAAATAGTTTGAGTTTGAGAACTGATTGGGAGAATACTTGCGTGTACGTTACTGGCATGTGCCAAGTTCTCTGAAGTCATTGAGAGAATTTCCATTAACTTCTGCTTTGCATGATTCTGAATTGGCCTATTCATTCAGGCTTACAGAACAAATACCTAAAGATAATAATTACTATTTATATTTTTCAATAGGCAGAGATTCCATTTAGAGTGGGGTATTTCAAACCTATGGATCTGTGGTGCTGGGAGGGAACATGTATAGTGAACCAAAGAGTGAAAGTATAAAAAAGATTGAGGTACAATCGAAGAGCATTTTGCTTCAAAGGGAAACTGCATTTGAATTAGAGAGATGTGGGGCAATAGAAAAAAACTAGCTAAAGATAAATGCTTAGGGTGGAATGAGTGGTTCTTGCTGACAATTTAATTGTAATAGGAAGGAGAATGGGAATTGGTAAGAGAGTTCATGTTAGGTAACCGGAAAAATAAAAAATAATGCAAGTCAAGAATTTGTAGCATTAGAGGAAGAAAACTTGTAGGAGAAAATAGTATTTTGAAGTGAAAAAAAGTGAATGGAAGGATTAAAGTTTTTGAGAAAAATGGTTTGCAATTGAAAGACTGAGAGGAATCAAACAGCTCCTTTAGAAAAGTGGAAGATGTAGCTAGATCAAACAGAAGGTTTCATTCGTTACTAAAATTTGATGAAACAATCCAAAACTGACATATTCACAACTTAGTGAATAGTATATTAGTATATTAAAAGTGATAGATCTGAATCCTGCACAAATGGTTCTTTTGATTTATTATCAGTTGATAATTTTCAAAGCAGGATATTTTATTTTCTACCAATTATCTTGCAACATCATTTCTCTGTCTATATGTATGGAGTGAAATAGCTTTAACAATTAAGTAACTGTGGTTTATTCTTGAAGTGATATTGTGAATTGCTTGCATAAATTAGCAAAGTAAATGTGGCAGGGGAAAAAAGGTAAAAAGTGAAAAAAAAAATTAAAATTACCAGTTAACTTTTAAACAACTTAGAGGATTTAAGGGCTTTTAAATTGATAAAAATTTTGGTAACTGAACCAGCAAACAGAAACTGTATTCCTCAGCAGATTTGGTTGGTTTGTCTTTTCTTTTTTTCATTGAAGAACTACTAATTTCACATTAAATACCATTCCCATCTAGAAGCAGTTAATGCTGAGAGATGTCATCCCACAAAATATTTTCAAAATTTCTTCTCCTTTTGACTGTTTTACTTGCAAGTTTTGGAGTTCCATCCAAAAGATTTTTGCTGTTTGTACAGTCTATACTAGTGTTAAAAAGGTTGATATTTTGTTATTAAATACCAGTCATACTGAACCATTTAGTTAGAATTCCACACTGAAGGAGGAACCGTAGGTTTCCTTCTACCTTCTGTACAGAAATAAGCTTTTCTTCTCAGTAGTAATGTTAAGGAACAGGGTTGCTATCAGAGACAATGGTGCAGTGGAACTCTGCTAGGCCACATTCCAACAACATCAAGTGGAAATATTTCCTGGCTCTTCCCTTTGGATTGCAATAGAAGTGAAGCAGCACTTTTTTCTCTCCTTTACCAAAGAGAGACAGGGCTGGCTTCCATTGTGTCAGAAAAGAAGGAAAAAACTCCAAACAGTACCCACCCAAAAAAAAGACCTCACGATTAAAGTAGCTATATTATTTCTAAATATGCTCTTGGCTGAAGACTAATGATGTATTATTAACTTGAGTGAAAATAATTTTCAAAGATTAGGAGCAAGTTATTTCCTATTAGGGACACAAAGGATATGTGTGATATGTATAATATAAAAGGTATTCATGTATACATAATTTTTCAGACTGCCTGTGATGATATCTATTTACAATATTGTTAGCTTCTTGCTATTGAAAGTGTTTTTAGTAGCACATCTAGTCTTGCTGTCTCCAAAATAAAGTGTTCCTGAAAGTAGGAGAGAAAGGACTGTTTCATTCCTCTACAGTGGCAGCAACTAAAGAGATACAACACTTTTACCAGACAAAACTTCCTGTTCAGGGGAAAGTGGCAATAGTATAATGTCATTGTTATGACAAAGGAAACCTTCATTTCCAGTTTAAACTGCAACCATTGAAAGTGCACATAAGAACAGACTGCCATCCTGCCTTGGCATTTTGTTTTTTCTCTGATTATATCTTCATGAAGAATTAACATTTCAATACAGCATTTGTTCATGGATTTGCAGTGGTTAAATCAATAGTTAATGAGGTTCGTCGTATAATTTAAGCTTGTAGTTTGTTTATGCTAGACCAACTTTATCCATACCCCAAACAAATTATCTCTTATAATCACCAGCCTGAAGATAAATCTCTAAATGTTTTTCTGATGATAGTGCTGTGGTTGGCAGGTGTTAGAAGTGCCTCCCAGGGACAAAGATTGAAGATGGGCTTGTTCTCACAAATCCTTCAGGCGAGGTTGTTTAGCTTTCTATCCTGTCATCTGCAGAGGAGCTTTGTATGGTGCCCTGCTAATGAAATTTAATAGGCAAAGGTCATATATCTTTATGAAGAAAAATGCAAAGCTGGTGAGTGATAAATGTGCTTCATGGGGTTCAATGGACGATGCTTAGTGATAAAATCCATGTTTAAACAGTGTTTCAAGTGGCTTGGCATATCTCTTCTTGTACCTTAACTATTTTTTTATAAACATTCTCATTACTAGTGGTGGGAATATATAAATACAAAAAACAGTAAAATATGCGTGCAAAGTTGTCTTTGTAATTAAAGAAATAGGTGGGGACTAAGTGAATAATTAGTTTTCAGTATTCATAGCATAATGTGTAAGATGGCTCACATAACAGTACACATCAGTATTGTATTTAAATTTGAAAGCCCTATTGACTAGCATACTGGCTAGCCTGAAGATGTGAAGATTTAGGTAGATTCAAGTATCAGCTGTAAATCAAAAATGTCTTTGTCAAATTCAAAACATATATTAAAAAGGGGGGGAAATAGAAACAAAATGTGCTGGTGTAAAATTGCAGATAGAACTTCTAAAGAATGCAAGGCAGTGCCCTTAAGAAATTCCTAATCTGAAGTTAGAAGGAATGAAATAAACTAGATCTTGTTGAATCACTGCTGTTTTTTAAGAAGTTACCAGTTCATTTGCTATAGTTGTACTGCTGAGCAAAGAGACAGTTCAATAAATCAACTCAGGCTTGATGGATTTTACAAACCATTGCAATGAGTGCGTGGAAGACGAAAGAAATCTCTTAGTATTCCCTCTTTGACAAAAGGATATGCAAAGAGCCTGAATGGTTGAATGGTTGATTAATTCTACCAGAAATTTTCTTGACAGCCAGAAATGTGTTTCTGCATTATCATGTTTGCATGGGGATTATTTTGTAGGTATGAATTATTACATATAACCTCACACCTGAGACTTAGCTGGATAAAAGAGACAGCTCCTGGTCAGTATATATATGGTTATGATGTTTCATATGTTTTAATTCATTAGTCTGCCTTTAATTCAAAAGTCAGCCTTTTGCTTGTTACCACTTGCTAATCAGTCAACAGTGAAATCAAATATTGTATGTGACTAAATGAACCTTGTAAATGAAGTGGTAGGTTGAGTCTTTGTCAGTATTTTTAATTGGTTTACAAGCTATGGAAAAATCAGATGGAAATTCTTAACCTAGAATTAGAAAGCAGAATAATAAAAAGGAGAATAAAACAGTGTATCATAGGCTATGTCCAAGTGGCCTATTGATTAATAAGAAACAGTGCTTCTTTTTCTGCTTTAAGTTTCTGAGGTAAATAGTGTATTAGATTGTGTACACTTCACTATACTTTAATATGAAGATATTTCCTTTTAGCTTTGCACACATTTTGTGCATATTTTTTATAGTTGATATTTACTTGTAAATGTGGTGTATAAGGAGGTTCATTACTTTTATGTGTTGGATACTCATAGTTTCAAAATAAGAGACTTTCCTCTGCATGCAGTTTCCTCCAGAAAATTATGTACATACTTATTTCAACCTTCAAATGGTCTGGAGGGACTACATTTCAACATAGTGTGAGTACATTCCCCTGTATTTCCCTACTTGGAGCAAAAGTCATACTGTTAAGATTGCAAGTTTTCTAGTTTGTTCCTTTCATTATTTTACAGAGGCAGAGTTTGAAAGACACATTTGGAAAAAGAGGTGGCATTTAAACCTTTAAACTTGAAAATCACATCCATGTGTTTTGCTCTATTTTGCATTTTTACCAAATTGAAACTACTTAGCCTTCAACGGCCAAAAATGCTCTAACGTGGCAGTTTTACATTATCAGTCATGGGGGGTTTATTACGGAAAACATCCACTAACGATGAGACAAATTACAAGCACTCTGAGTTTCTTCCCTTAAAGATGGAAATAAGTAAGCATTTTCATGTTTATACCACTAGATTAGATGACGTACATCCATTCTTTGATTCCTGTGCTGCTGCAAAACTTTTTTTCTTCTAGATTTTGAGGTCACAACAATCTAATATTATGTCATTCAGTGCACATGAAACGGTATGCAGACCATTGCCTATGTTAATGTCTTTAGCCTGTGCCTTCAATATTTATCTTGTGCAGTAGTGACAGTGCCTTAACAGGGCTGCATCTCCAGCCCTTCTGATCTGTTACATTCTTTATGTACTTGTGCAGAGACCCCGCTAATACCAGGGAGCATTTTTGACTGTTTTATTTCAGACAGTTAGTTGTACACATCAGCACTCTGGAGAGTCTGCTATGCTTGTGGATAAGAGTTTGTGTTCCTTCAGGTGGGTGTCATTGACAGATGCTAAGGGCACGTATTCCAAATGGAGGAAGAATGTTCTAAGCCAAATGGGCCATTATGATATCCTTATTACATGGATATCATAATGTTCTTTAAAGTGCATGAAGATGCTGTACTACAGCTGTTAAATTCAAAGCTATCTCAGCTAGTTCTGGAAATGGGGAATAATGGAACTGCAGTTTGGCTGTTTAGCTGAACAACATTTTTATATCTAAAGTTTATGAATGAATTGGGACTTTCCAGTCTTTCCAGGTAATCATGTGCTGTGCTAAATACACATAGAACATGGACATCTTTGTAAGTTCTAGTTAGGCACATGTTAAAATGGATAAGCCTGAATCTGAACACACAGAATTTGTACTTGTATCAAATACAAATAAAACCGGTTTAGCTGCAGTGTGAATTCATAAAGAGCAGATTGTGGTTAAGACACTATGATAAAATGTACCAGTGCTGTACCAAAGGCATTGTTTAGAGTGTGAACCTGGCTAAACACAAGCTCATTGAACAAAGCATGATAATTTTTTTATTGCTGTTCTTTTTGCCTTTTTTTTTTCAGTTATTCTGAATTTAATGAAAATAATAGACTCTAAAAACACAGACATCACCAGTGGTGAGGGGTGTGAGCTCAGTTCTAAACAGCCATTCATTGCATTATACTATATGCAGTGATTCACAATGCTATAGTATTTCCTGTTCAACATTTTTTCCAAGTTAAGTCTAAGATGCCTAAAGTTAAATGTAAGGTGTGACTGCGGTTGTTACAAAGCAAGATAGCAAAGCTCATAGATGCCCATTCTCCTGCTCTTTTGTTTAGGATGTAATACATATTTCTCTTTGGAAGCTTTATCCATAAAGAAATCAGAATTAGCTGCTATCTTCAGAAGACTGATAAATATCAGCGTAGAAGAACTGCTATTTTGTACATCAAAATGCACAACAGAAAAATATAGTCTTTCTTTACATAAAAGACAGTGAATTTTTTGTAGAAAATTTTCACCAGTGGTGTTGATAGGAAAAAAGGAGGTAGAACAACAAATACACTTGTTCATATTCCTGAAGTCTTATAAACATCATACTGTTTCCTTTTAATTTTTAGTGGCCTTACCTGAAAACTTATTAGAAAAAAGAGTATTTTTCTGCATATTTTTTCTTTTTTTTTTTTTTAAAGGAGGGGGGTGTCTAGTAATTAGCTGGATTTACAACAAATGGCACACAGACTGTTAGCTCTGCATGTGTGCTATAACGTTGGTGTTTACCCTATTATATTGCAATTTAAGTATGTCATAAAGTTTTATCAGTGATCATATAGAAATAAACTGGAATGCAGAAGTACTGACCATGAAATATTAAGAGAATGCAGTGTGAAGCAATATGTATTGACTTCTGTATTGTGATAATTTCATCAATTGTGAAAATTGTAATGGGATACGATATTCCTCATTTATATTTTGTGACGGTTGGGTATTTTTAGCAAATGAGTTGTCAGCAGAAAGGCTTCATTAGACCCATCAGGGTATCTGCCCATGAATAACGAATCCCAAACTGTACTGACAGTTTCCTTGAGCCAAAATGATGGAGCACCTCTGACAAAAGCCATATTGTGCTCTCCATGTGAGGAGTGTGAAGAACAAAAGAGACAGTTTGTTCTTAATTTGGTCAGGTTAATATTGACACAGTTAGCTTAGAGGAGTCAGAAGTGTGTGTAATGTACACTTGGCAGTGATCACTTGGGTAATTGGCTGTTGGTTTCATGAATCAGAAAGTACTGCAAGAGACAGGATTTACAGATTGTCTTTGAATATTTCTTGGAGATTTTGCTTGTTTTAAAGAATCATCCATGTTTATAGTTATGTTAACTATTAAATTTTAAAAAAGAGATTCCTGTAAGAAGATCAAGTTTCAGAGAAAGAAGTTTCACAATTTACAACCAACATCAAATGATATTTCTGAGCAAAAATACATAATAACTTAACTGGTCACATTCAAAAATCCTTCCAAAGTCTGTGGATTTCTTTAACTTTCTCATTCTGTTTACCAAAATGGTAAGAAAAATATTTGTAAGTTTCAGAATGTTCATCATACTGTTATATTACAGCATAAGCTATTTATAGGCATTAGAAAAGAAAAATGCAGAATTTTATTACACATTATGACACTAAATTTCTCCAGTAGGAATATTACTGTTAACTATGCAAAATATAGTTACTGTTAGATTCCATTTACTTCAAGTACATACATTTCAGGTATACTTACAATCCATGTTTTTGTGTTAGGTTACTAACACAACTGATAATGACAACTTATAATGTTTACATATGCTATTTATTTGTTGTATACTATGCAAATATTAGTTAATGCTCAAGCCAGCATATGCTAATAAGGGAAAGAAAAGTACTGTAAGATGACTAGTTGACTGACCTTTGCCATAGTTTGACTGTGTCAGTGTATTTCCTACAGTAATTCATCAACTGTATATTTTACAGTGAGGATGTAGCAGCTTAACAGTTGAAATTATTTGCAATTTTTCACTTCTGATGGAAATGTTTTATTTTCTGTAAGCATTTGTAATACATGCAGCATTCTGGTTTTTACTTAATTTAGCAAATTTATGCAAGAGTCTGTATGTTTACATGTTTTTCAATATACAGTCTTTGGCAGTTTATAATGCTTTCTTGTTTGCAACTGCCTTTATTTATTTGAATGTTTGAATTAAGGGATTATTGGAATTGTGCTGATATCAGTTTAAAAGAGTAAACTTTAGTGATATTTGGAAGGAGGGATGGAATTAAACTAAGAGCTAACAGAAAGTATTACCTAAATTAATAATATTTACTAACAATAATAGAATTACCTTTGTTTATTTTAAAATTATTTATTGATTTTAAGTTTTGGTTAATAGCCCAGTCAAGCAAAAAATCAGGGTTATGATAAGACATAATCAGATCTGGCTTTTATTCAATAGCTTAGTCAACAGCAAATTTACTCTTTGACCTATTCTTTTAACAAGATCTGTTTGCCTTGTGTTTCATTTCTGGATGCGCTTAATGAAGTAAAAATTTATGAGAAACATTTATTGTTGCTTATTAAAATTATTTTTATGGGAAAATTGAGTGACTTACATTGTAAGGTATTATTTGAATAGTAATTATTGTATAGTGATAGTAATATAAGAAGCTTGTATGTTATTTGTCATGTCAGAGAATGAGAAACTGGGGTTTATACTGCTGGATGGTGACTTCTGTCAGAAGGTTTTCTTATTAACAGGCTATGGGATGTGGTGAGCATAATTTTGCTTGTCTTAGACTGTGTTTTTATGTGCTTTAATCCTTTCCTCGGTAGTATAGTCAATTGTATGTCACTGTAAAGCATCTTCTGCCCTCTTGCACTTGTAATCCTCAAATAATTCATATTTGCTTTAAAGATGGTTTCTTTCAATGTGGTGTATGGTGCTGGCATACCTATACCCATTCCTATGCTGCTCTGAGCAGTCTCTCATCAGTTGATAGTGTTTTGCACCAGGCAGCTGAAACCAGTAAGAAAAGCCTCTGTGAAGTATCTTTTAAAGCTCTGCTTACTAGTGCTGACATTTTAAGGAGAAAACACTGTAGCTAATTTTACATCTCAGCTGTGGGAACCCTGAGAGCTGTAGTATCATTGAATAAGCCTCCAATCCATGCATCAGCATCCTGGAGACACCCTGGTCATAGAAGAGGTTTCCACCTTTTTATCATTTTAGCTATGATAGGATTTTCTTACAAGCAGACAACTCCATTCCTAATTTCTACTGTCAAATAGAAAGAATGTTAGTAGAAGAACTTCTTGCTGCACTTTTGGATAAAGGCAAAGACTCACAGGTGAAGTAATTGCTAGTACCAAGTTGATGCTGTCTGCATCTCTGGTACAGTCACCTGTCCAGGTTTATTTTGCACCAAAGGAATATATGTAGAACAACATAGTCCAAAGGCCAAGCATATAGAGAAAAACATGCACTACATAAGTGATCTTTTCATCTTATACCCAATGGGGAGGGACAGGTAGCCTGCTCAGTTAATCTTTGTGCTTCCCTCAGTCATCAACATACTGAGAACCTCAGGAAGAAAGAAATACACACTCATGGTAAGTTTGAGAGCATGGAAGAAAGGGTGAAAACCTTAAGTACTTGGATCAGGTACTCATGGAGGTAGCATTAGATCCATTATTGTTAATATTAATGTGGCTCAATTTGAAGCTTTCCAGTCTAATTGCTCCACAAGGAGCATACCTGGCAATTCATACCTGGCAACTTTCCCACTTACAGCCACATGCTACTGGACCACCTATTGCTACTTCAGTTCCTCAGTCTTGCTTTTGATGGTATGAAAGAAATTAATGAAAAAACAAACAAACAAACCAACAAAAAGGGCACAAGGCAAATTCAGATTTTAGCACCTGCGGGGCTCTACCATGGCCATTTACATCCTTGGTTCCTGCTCTGACTGGTAGAACTAAACTTTTGTTGTATGGCATTTGGTGCAACACCCTTGTTGTCATAACCATTCCAACTGCTAGCATGTCAATGTTTTATCTTGTTCCATTCTATTTGTAGTCTTGCTCTATGATGCTCTAGTGGTTCTTGGCCTTAGACTCTAGAAATAAATCTCTAATTGCCCTGCATACAGATATTGGTTCTTCATGTAGGGAACCATGTCTCCATGGTTGTGACATGGAAGTTTTCCTTTGCCGTGTTGGCAGTTTAAGAGGTTCCTTGCTCAAAATACTGGAGAAAGTGGGATTTTTGGATCTACCCAACCCACCATTTTGTCAGTACCAAATGCAGTCTGAAATCGTGGCAGATATTATCCCAGTCAATGTCACTTTCATGAGGTTTTCATTTCAGTCCCATGATTTAAACAGAAAATTACTAATTCATTGCATTTTCAGTGGATATAAGAATGTGAAGCATCATGAAGCTTGAAGACTGGACGTTGTTTAGAATGATCATTTATTTACCTTATGTACAGCCATAAAACACCTTGCAGACTAGATTTTCGTTTGTTCATGTTCTTCTCTGTGACATCCCAGTCTTCTTGAGTAGGTTGTGAGTTGGTAACCAAGATAAGCTATCAGGGATTTTCAGATGATTTAGAATCTGTTCTAGTTCACTTTTTTTTATTTGAATAGATTTTAATTGCTCTAACTGCAGTTAGGAGTGGGATAACTGAAGTAAGTTTTCCATGCCTAAGGACATATTGGTACTTTTTAAAATCTAGTCAATACTAGTATCTTCAGAAAGAAATGTTACTGGTTTGGACGTTCAGACCTTATTCACAATAATTCCTCACCGTAACCCCTTACTCAGATTTCACATCTGAGTATCCACTGGTAAACTTCATCTGTAGTCTCAGAAAGGAATCTACTTCCAAAGCATTTGACAGATTTTTTTGGTTTGAGTTTAACTCAGAGGGAGGGAGATACATTTTATGGACACATTTGAGTAGATGAATAAATAGTATTTGTATATTTGTAACCAAAACAGTAATTTATTAAGTAAGAGACAGATGCAGGGGAATAACATGTCAATCTGCACATAGAGTGTGTTGTGTTTGTGATGAACTGCTGTTTATTCAGGGCCAGTGTAGCTTGGCAGCATCAGAAGAACTCTTAGCCAGAAGATGAGAAAAAAAACCTCAAATACAAACAGCAGAAACATAAAGGAGAACGTAAAATTTCTAAGTCTTTGTTCACTGGTAGTTATCAAAACTGAGGCCTGAAGAGAAACATTTATACTTTGAGAATTATGTCACCAGTTGAGAAAGGTGGATATATGGTTTATGTTTTCAAAATCTAGATAACTGGACTTGTCCAAGCATAAATGAGAATAGGAAAGCAAATGTTTACCTCCTGTGCATTTGATGTAGGTGGTGTGTGAAAGTAAGCAATGTTTTTGATGTAAAATATTTAAAAGTAGTTTGCCTCACTCGTTCTTTTTTCTTTTTTTTTTTTTTTGGAGGTGGGGGTGGGCTGTGTATGTTTTTTGGAAGACTTGCACAGAATTCAAAGAGCAGGAAAACAGGAATCTACAGGAACAGTTTGTGGTTAAATTCTTTACAATTATGTAATGTCATCATGGACACAAATTAGGAGCTGCAAAATTAAGTTAGTTCAAAAGAATTTGCTTTTGAGAGTTGGATTTTGCCTCTCGGTACTATTTTAGTATCTATTAGTTTAGATTAAATATTGGCACGAAAAATTTCATAAAATGTATTTCTAACAAAAAGGGTGGTTTATTCAATAAATAGCAATGGCACAGTATCACAGAATCACAGAATTATTAGGGTTGGAAGGGACCTGTGGAGATGATCTAGTCCAACTCCACTGCCAAGGCAGGGTTACCTAAAGCAGATTAACAGGAAGATGGCCAGGTGGGTTTGGAATGTCTCCAGAGAGCGAGACTCCACGACCTCTCTGGGCAGCCTGTTCCAGTGCACTGCCATATGCAATGTAAAGTTCTTCCTCATGTTGTGGTGAATCCTCTTGTATTTTAGTTTATGGCCATTACTGCATGCCTTGTTGCTGGGCACCACTGAAACAAGTTTGGCACCATCCTCTTGATACCCACCTTTGATATATTTATGTATTAATGAGATCCCTTCTCAGTCTTAGAGTTCTGACTAAACAGGCCCAGCTCCTGCAGTCTATCCTCATAAGAGAGATGCTCCAAACCCCTGATCATCCTTGTGGCGCTCAGCTGTACCCTCCTCAGTAGTTCCTTGTCTTTCTTGTATTGAGGAGCCAGAAGTGAACACAGCACTCCACATATAACCTCATAAGGGCCAGGGAGAGGGTGAAGATCATCTCCCTCAACCTACTGGCCATACTCTTCCTGGTGCACCCCATGGTACCATTGGCCCTCCTCACTGCAAGGGCACACTGCTTGCTCACAGTCAACTTGTCATCCACCAAGATTCTCAGGTCCTTCTCGGCAGGGCTGCTTTCTCGTAGGACAGCACCAGCCTGTACTGGCACTTGGGGTTATTCCTCCCCAGGTGTAGGACCCTACACTTGCCCTTGTTGAACCTCATTAGATTCCTCTACGCCCAACTCTCCAGCCTATCAAGGACCCACTGAATGGCAGCACAGCCTTCAGGTTTATCAGCCACTCTGCCAGCTTCATATTACCAGCAAACTTGCTCAGGGTACGTTCCATCCAGGTTGTTAATAAACAAGTTGAATAAGACTGGATCCAGTATTGATCTGTGGGGACAACCACTGACTACAGGCCTCCAGCTGGATTCTGCTCTGCTGATTATGACCTCCTGAGCTCTGCTGTTTAGCCGGTTCTTGATCCACATCACTATTCATTCATCTAACCCACATATCCTGAGCTTACCTAGAAGGATGTTATGGGAGACATTGTCAAAAGCCTTGCTGAAGTCAAGCTAAACATCCACTGCTCTTTCTCCATCAGCCCGTCCTGCCATGCCATCCCAGAAGGCTGTTGGATTGGTCAAGCAGGATTTCCCCCTTCATAAATCCATGTTGACTACTCCAGATGACCTTTTTGTTTTCCACATGCTTGCTGATGGCCTCAAGGATCTGTTCCATCACCTTTCCAGGGACTGAGGTGAGGCTGACTGGCTGGTAGTTTCCTGGGTTCTGATTCCTGCCCTTTCTGAAGATGGGAGTAACAGTGGCTTTTCTCCAGTCATCGGGCACCTCTCCTGTTCTCTGTGGTTTTTCAAAGAGGGTGGAAAATGGCTTAGCAACAGCATCTGCCAGCTCCCTCAGCACTTGTGGGTGTACCTCATCAGGGCCCATGGATTTATGGTATTAAGTCTGACTTGTCAATCTCTAACCCAGCTCTCTGTGACCAAGGGGAAGTCTTCCTTTTCTCCAGCCTTNAGTCTTACTTTTCTCCAGCCTTCTCTTTTCTCTGAGGCCTGGTGTTCCTGAGGGCTGGCCTCAGCAGTAAAGACTGAGGTAAAGAAGGCATTCAGTCATTCCACATTCTTTGTGTCTTCCATTACCAGGACACTCATCCTATTCAGCAGCAGCCGTACGTTTTCCCTAAAATACTCTTTTGCTGCTGATGTACTTGTAGAAACCCTTCTTGTTGTCTTTGACATCCCTTGTCAGACTCAATTCCCAGTGCGCCTTGGTCTTCCTTGTCACATTCCTGTATATTCCATCTATGGAGTTACATGATCTATGGAGTTATATGATGTTCCTATAGCCCTCCCATGTGGTCTGTTTCTTCTTCCACATCCCATGAATCTTGCCTTTGAGATTTACTAGGAGCTCCCTGCTTATCCATGCAGGTCTCCTGCCCCCTTTGCCTAATTTCTTTATCGTGGGGATACACTAGTTTTGATCTTGGAGTACTTTTAAGCAAGCTTGCAAAAGCAAATAGCAGGAAAAAGTAAGAAGTATGTTTCACCAGCAGTTGAAAAAGATAAAACTTGCATCTGGTATTTTAGTGTTCTTCAGAAATGTGTCCATTACTGTGTTGTGAGACAGGTTCTTGATTTTTTTTTAGGCACATAGTTGTTTTGACAAATGGAATGGAATTCTTTTACCTGTTAGCGATACTGACACTTATTAACATTTCTGGCTATTTTTATCATAGATTTGGATGGAAAGAACAAGGAAAAGATGCTGACATTTATTTTCATTTCTTACTGTATTTCAGGACTGCATGTTTCACAGGAATCTTGTTGGTGACCTGAAAATGTTCATAGATAAATATGGCTTTGATGTGCTTGTCATTTTGGCCAGCTGTCTGTCAGATGAGAAGCAAACAAAACAACAAATAGCAGTATACTCAGAAAATGTAGAGCTAGGCAATCAAGTAAGTACCTGGAAAAAAAATCACATAATGTTTTTCCTAGAAAAAAAAGAAGTTGTTTTTTTGGCTTTTTTTATAGTATATATCAAGGTTTTGATTAATTAAGTGAGGTCAAAAAGTAGCAACAGTTGCCAGCAGCTGAGCAGCTATTTAAAGTGGCTGCATTATTTATATGATGAAAAATGAAGGACTGTAATATTTATTATTGCTTCAGACCAAGCTAATGGAAAAAGTATATGGATTCAAGAAATACCAAGAAACAAGATTTTTCAATTCAGATAAAATGTTCTTTTTCTTTTTTTTTCACTAGTTTTGGCTTGTTTTTATATTGTGATCTACACAAGTGGGTCTTTGGCAATGAATAAACAAGCACATTGTAAATGGTAATGACCAGAACTAATATATGCCTATGTTATTCCTAAACAATTCAAGCTCTTAAATGAAACCTGATTTTTAATAGGATGTTCATTTATCCAAAGCCTGGTGCTGTCTGGGTTGGTTTTTTTGGTTGTTTGTTTTTTTACTGTATTTATCCCCAGATGAAAGAAACTATCTCAGTGCCAATTTTTTGCATCTTTTTCTCAGTCTTAAAAAAAGTTCTGATTTTAGGGATAGATGGCTAAGTGACTCCATTGTTTTCAAGGTCAATATAAATGCATTAATTTTATTAATATAATTATCCTATTCTTGAAATACATTCTCATGTACCATTACATATATCACTCAGATTTCTTAATGCAACAACCAAACAGTTATTTGTATTTTCTATTACTTACAAGAAGTGAACTGGAAAGTCAAATGGCATAATTTCTGACCAATTCTATAACACATATTTAGTGTTGATCTTCTAATATTTATCTGTTTAGAGGTGATAACAAGGATGCTACAGCAAAATGGCCAAGAAATAGGTTAATAGGAAGAGATAGGTATGGCTGTGTTAATGATGAAATAGTCAATATGTGACCTTATGCCCATAAAGGCATTCTGAAATATCCTGTTTTTCAACAGATCTGCTGTGAATTAGAAGAATGTCAGAATCCTTGTTTGGAACTGGATCCTCTGGAATGTGAATGTGATCAAATTCTCATTTATCATCAAGAAAATTCTTTGGTGACCTGTGATCAAATTTTACTTTTAGTTAAGGAAGTTATAAATAGAAGGCAACCGGAAATGGTATCCAACAGTAGAACTTCTTCTACTGAAGCAGTTGCTGGAAGTGCTCCACTTTCACAAGGATCTTCTGGTATTATGGAGTTATATGGTTCTGATGTAGAACCACAAGCCAGTTCTGCCAATTTTATAGAAAACCCTCAAGACCTAAATGGATCAATGCAAGCCCACATTGATGTTAATGTGGACCTTGTAAGTCCAGACAGTGGATTGGCTACCATTAGAAGCAGCCGGTCTTCCAAGGAGAGTTCTGTTTTTCTTAGTGATGACAGCCCTGTGGCAGAAGGTGCTGCTTCCCATCACAGTCTTCTGCCTGGCTTTGATTCCTGTAGCCCTATTCCCGAAGGAGCAATAGCTGAAGAACAAAAGCCTCAGTTGGGAAACAACAGTGATAACTTTGATCTTTTCAATTTTGATCTAGCACCTGTGGTTACAGCTCCATCTGAGTTATCTTCTCATTCTGTTGATTGTTCCCCAGAAGATGATTATTTCCTTAATAGTGATTCATCAGAAGGGCATCAACTCACTGCGCAGAAAGAACTTGATGAGGCAAACCTGTTGGAAAATGATACAGCAAATTATTCAACTGACTTAATTATGACAAAAAATGAGGAAGACTATTTGGCTGAATTTGACAAGAATCCAGGAGCAATGTGTGAGAAAACTTCAAGTTTGATCAATTTAGTTGAAGGTGATTCTTCTTCACCAGAAATGTTGAAATCTGCTGATTCAAGAATGCCACCCACTCCTATGAATAGTCTTGTAGAAACTTCACCATTAGATAATGGACAGCCTTTAATCTTCCCACAAGATGTCATAAAAAAAATTAATGAAATAGATGGCACAAATTATTCTCAGTCCCGTGTTAGATATGGGAGCTGGTGGGATGGCTTTGACCTAGAGTCCAGAAATGCTGATGCATGGAGTTCAAGTGAGCAGGAATCTGTATTTCATAGTCCTGTCTTATGGAAAGATTCTAAAGAAAGTCCCTTGCTACGAGAACATATTGATAGAAGAGCATCAGATTCTGTATTCCTCCAAAAACAGCCAAAGCAAATGGAATACATGAGAGTAGGTCTGTGGGATAATCAGTTTAAACAAGATAATTGGAACCATGACAATCAAGAGAAAAACAGTGAACATCCACGTTTGCAAACTGCTTCTTTAGATGAGACAAAGCAAGAACTGAAGAGTTTTACTGACCTGTGGAAGGTCAGTCAGCCAACACCTGTGATGTCAGATGCATGGTGTAGTGGTGAAGGAAAAGGTAGTCAGCTAGCTGGAGACTCTTACAAAATCTGGACCAAGTTTGATGAAGGAGATGCTGCTAGATCTTCAGAAAAGGTATGGAACATGTCCAAACTGGATAGAGAAAAAAAATCAGTGAATATTCCTGAGGAATGGGCCATATCAAAAACTAGTTTATCAGATTCTTCAGAAATCACAGTGGACAATGAGATTGAAAATCCAGAAGCCTGGGATAAAGGAAGATATTATTCAGTAGAAGAATATGGAAAATCTGAAAATACAGATTCTGTTTTCAACAGTATGCAGAATAATTCCAAGCTGAAAATAGGGGAAAAAAATTTATCTGGTGACCCTAAACATAGACCAAAACAATTTGAAAATATAGATACCTGGAATATATATGATAAAAATATCAGGAAGGATGTAACAGAAGTAGTGGTGCCGTGGGATAATACCGTTTTGTATAAACATTCAGAAGATTTAGCTGTTTCTCCACCAGACACCAATTACTCAACATCTGATTCATATATATCACCTACCTATGTGGAAGATGAAAAAGAAAATGAAGACAATGATTTTGATGAAGAAACAGTTACTGGTAAATTCATGAACCCAAATATGGGTGAGCCAAAAGTACTCAAGGAAGTTAATAAGGAACCATCATCTCCTAGCAATGTGCCTTTTTCAGGCACCAGAAATACAGATATCTGGAACACTCCCCTAAATAACATCACCCAGTTACAAGAAAGAAATTCTGAAATTACTGCTCTTTCTGCCTCTGGTAAACCTTTTCTTGATTCAGAACAAAGAGCTAATCTGTGTTTTTCAACTGGGATACATACCAGTGAAAAAAATCTTTCTGTATCTGAAAACAGAAAACTAGGACTGGGATATAGTCAAACAGTGAATGACTTATCACCACCACAGATTGAATTAAATATTAGATGGACAGCAGCTGACAATGTAGAAATAGTGGACAGGGCTCCTGTAGAAGACACAGACACATCTACGCCAACTTCAGACACTGGGAATGGTTTGGATCTGAAAATATGTGACTTACAGAGTGAGATACTTAGTGAGAAGGCAGAACAAACCACTGCTGGTGTTGATGCAGAGCTGAATTGTCAGGATTCAGTGCAGCAGCTGAACTCATGGAGTTTACATAGTGAGCAGGGTTGTGAGGAAGGCTGGGACAATGCCATTGTCATCTCTCAGGAAGGAAAAGAATGTAAGAAAACACATGAGACAAGTGAATATGGTGACATTTGTAATAAACCAATGCCAGAGGACAGTGAATATTCATGTAGAGCAGATCTGGAAGAAAATGGGTCATCAACAGAAGTTTCCACCTCCCCAGAAAAAAGGAGGAATAGTGTTAGTTTGGAAGTGTTAGTCACAGAGAATGAGTCATTTTCCAATCAAAGCAATCCAATTAGTCAGGAAGAGAGGAAAGACTTGGTGCAGCATAATATAGAATTTTCTTCATATGCTTCTGAGGAAGGCAGAAATTATGAGTCTTTTGATGACCCCACAGCACAAAATGACAATTATAGTGAAATGTCACAGTTGCTTTCTGAGAGATTTGAAAAAGAGGCTACAGTGACAGAGGATGCAGTAAGTCCCCACAAGGAAATTATCTCTGAAAGTTCTGATAAGAATAGTGATAATCCTGAAAATAATTCTTCTAAAATGCCTGGAAGCTCAGGCATCTGGAATGACTCTGGAGAGAATGGTCGTGGCATAGTCACATCAATTGCTTTGATGAATGAACCACAAGAAGTTCTGAGAGAAGAGAAAGAAGGGTTACATGAAGTGGCTCTTAACCATCCAGGCATTTGTAATTCTGAGTTAGTATCTTTCAAAAATAGTGCAGAACTGAAGTGGACTGAGGAAACTTCTTTCACAGATGAGTTTAAGAAGAATCCTTCTGGATATGTCAGTGTTCCTGACATTACACATATGTCTGTAGTAGAAAAATCATTTTCACATGAAATAGGTTCTGGGAGAAATAAAAACTCTGAAAACTTAGAATCTGCCAGTAATCTTTGTGGAGAGCCATGTGCAGTACTTGATGACAGTGTTCCCCAAACTGCTTGGAATTCACAGCCATGTGAAGATTTGCAATCTCCTGGTACAAGTCCTGAGACAAGCAAAGTTCTTGAAATGGCAAATACCACAAGTAGCCTTTCAAAGGATCTACAGATCAAAAGTTATTTGGAAGGAGACAGTGTGTGGAGTAATTTAATAAATGATTATGCACATTCAAGTGGAACAAGTCCTGATTTGAGTGATTCATCTGTGAATGTGTGGGGAGACCTTCGAGCCAGTCATCACAAAAGAAGTAGGGATATGTGGGAGATTAAAAATAATAAAAATCTTGAAGATTCGTGTAAAAGGAATGAATTTCAGAATGAATGTGAAGAAGGATTTGAAACAAGTGCTGAACAGAACCAAGTTCCTAAAAGCTTAGATTTTTGGAATGCCCATGTAGATGATGACACTGTGTCTTCTTTATCAAGTTCTGACATAAATGAGGTTTCAGAGAATTCAGAGGCATGTCCAGAAGTGATTCATGAAGATTCAGTGTGTGAAAACAAACAGCAAAAAGCATCTGAAATTGGAGAGGATTATGTTCGGTCCAATCCAAGAAGTCCTGAAGGAAATGAAGATGATTTAGGTGCAAAGACTAAGGTGGAAGTGGAGGCCCAGGTAGGCATCTTCAGTGAAAATTCTGAAACAATTAAAGCCAGGGAGGCTTTACAGAAGGATGTGGCTTTTGAGTCTACTGAGCATAAGATGACTTCTGAATATTTAGGCCACTGTGAAATAATACAGAAAAATACTCAGGGGAGTATTTTCAATGAAGAAATAGGTAGTGCAGAAGGCACATATTTGTATCCAATGAATGAAGATGCTACAATGACTTTTGGTGACAAAGACGAGTATTCTTCAAAAGATGTAGATATGTGGAGTATGTCACCAAAATCCACAGTAGGAATGTTTGATTTTCCCAATGACCAGACAGGTTCAGAATGGTGGAATTTCCAACCTTGTGAAGAAAAGCAATTGAAAGATCAGTATTCTGTTTCAAGTCACTCTGGATCAGATCAGTTAACAAATAATAAGGAGGACTTCTGTTGTTCACAAGATGAACTAACACAAGCGCATTTCGCTAATTTAGGTAATGATGGAAATAAGCCTGTCCCTGTGTACTCTGATAAAAAAGAAAATGAAATGCTAGTACATCCTATCAATAATCCTGACAGTCAAATAAATCAAAACAGTGTGCAGTTCAAACAACTCGATGCTATCGTGCCAGATAAAGAAGAAAGGGTCTTGATAGAGCAGTTGTTTTCTACAAATAAGGAAAATCATCTGGTTCCACAGAAATTTTTTTCAGGTGGGGAGCAAGCTATACCAAATACATCAGTTCAAGCAATCACTGTACTGGACTTACCAAAAGGCAATGAGGAAAATGCAAGTCTCATTCCCCAAGAACAACAGCAGGACAGCTGTGAAAGTTCAGAAGTGCACAACTCCCTGCCAGATGATTTCACTGTAGAAGACTTTGAAATGAGGGAAAAGTCAAGCCCAGGGTGGAATATATTAGTTTCCCAAACTGGATTTATCCCAGATATTTTACAGGATAACACACAGGAAAGTAATCAGCTGTTTTCAGTGGAACCTGACCTGTGGATTAATGCTGAGCAGATAGTCACTTTGAAATCAGATGGTGAAAATCCTGATATATTAAGTCACTGTGACCAAGACAACAGTTCAGAGTCATCAAGCAGTCCTGATGTGTGCCAGGAGTATGGAGCTAAGCATGCCTCTATCCCATCTTCTCAGATAGTGGTGGATCCTGAAGACAACAATAGTCAGCCAATTCACACATGGCCAAATACAAGTGAAGAGGCAGATTTTGATTCAAAGTGTCAGTTAGTATTGCAGAGGGTGGAGACACATTCTGAAAGTGGTAGCCCCCAGGACTATGAACCAGGAAAGATCAACAAATTCTATCAGCTCATCTCTTCTAATTCTCAGGAGCCTCCTGAATTTGCAATTTTGGAAGAATATGGTTTAGAAAATAAACTGGTTATTGACCCAGTTGAGTCAACAGAAATTGCCAATGAATTTACAAAAGTGACAAATCTGAAAGATGTGTCCCATGAAAGTTTCACTCATGCAAGCCATCAAGGAATGCTGTCTGACACAGCTCAAACAGCGACTTCCCAAATGCACTCATTTCCTGTGGATTTAACTCAGCCTGATAGGGCAGAACAAAGCTTAAAAGAAATTAGTGCCTTGGATGAAGTTGTAAGATATTCTCATATTGACCACACAGCAATAACTGGTGATAAGCTAGACATGTCAGAAGAATGTGTGGATGAATCTGAGACAGGAGTAGAACATAACATCAGGAACACATTAATGACAAGTGTTCTGGCAGGCAAATGTGGTGGAATAAACATACGGGCAGCACTAGGGAGTGAAGCATCAGAAGGGGAATCAAAGGATAAACAGACACTCTTTCCCAAATCCTTTCTACATGGTGGTCAAGAAGGTCATGAATCTAATTCAAATAATAAACTATTAGATGACACAGCAAAAGAATATGAAGCTGTAATTGAAAATAATGTTCCTGTGTTTAAGGAAATGCCCAATGACCAGTCACCAGTGGTGTGTAATCCACCATCCTCTGCATCTTTTGATGCTGAACCCTCTGGCAGCAGAGAGCATGCAAAGGGTGAGCTCTTGTTACAGCAGCCATTTTATGACAGTGTTTCTTTGGAAAAACCTTTACCACTGCCAGCTTCTCCAGAGGGTGCAGAAGGCATCCTAGTGACCAAAGACAACAGCGTTAAAGATCAGGTGTCTGAAATAGCCACAGAGTGCCTTCAGGAAAATCACACCTCAGTACCTTCGTTCTCCAGGTCTGTAGTGACTCCAGGAGATTCTTATACTTCGACAGACAAATCTGAAGCAGAAACCACCGATCCCGACTCACCGCCAGGTGGAGATAGAAGATCACTCAATGGTAAGAAACTTGCTTTCCAGGGCAAATCCATGGGACACAGAAAGGAAGGAGTTTCTGAAGCATTGCTACTTCAGAGAAGGCTTTGAGTGAAGTTTGGAGTTTGTGTGTCTCCCTGATGTACAAAACTTTGTACTGTGGGAAGACCTCTAGTGTTGCTCTCTCAGACAGATCTAAAGCTTTTAAACATTGAAGTAGGAGTATTATTTCTGTTTTTACAGGGCCTAGCATATGGGACACTGAATCGTTTGTCCCTGAGGAATGATTGCAGTGTTAATGTATAATCTTTAACAATAATGATGATGGTAATAATGTTGTAAAATTCAAGTACACATTAACAGAGCAAAACAAACTGTGAAGAGCTTTATCTCCCTGTATGGGTTGAAGGAAATCATGGTGACTGTAACAGTAATTCAAAAATTCAGAGGAGTTTCTATTTGCCTGTTCTTTCAGAAGCTTGCACTGACTCCCTGCTTTGTAGAGAGAATAAGTGGAGAAATTCCTCTGAAAGCCCTGAACTGGAAAGCACAGAGGGTAAGGAAGATGTGAGAATGCAAGTGCTCCAAGATCCAACTTCACTAGAGATGGATTACATCCTTGTTACTGAGGAAGAAAATGCACCTTTGCCAAAGGATACCCTTAAAAGAAGCAAAAATAATTTTGCATTTCAAGAAGCAAATGTAGCTGAACAAACAGAATCTCATGAAGGTTTTTTACTGGGCTCCTTGGATACCTTTCAGCCAGTCTCCCTTACAAATGAAAGCAAAAATCATCCTGTTTATGGGACTCCGTGGGACTCCAGTCACTTAGAAGAGAAAAATTCTTCCATTGTGCCTCAAAAGCTGGATGGTGAAATGAGATCACAGGAAAGTTGTGGGCAAGACGAGGGCTGGATTATATTGGGCCAAAATGAAGTAAGTGACATATCACCCGAAGAAATTTCTGCCAAGTCAGGGATGCCAAAATCAGGGTCTGGACATCCTGGCAAAGAACTGGCAGCTGTTGAAGCACAGGAATTGATCCTTGACACTGGGACAGAATTTCAGGTTGAAACTACCCTCCAGAAATCTTTTGAGCATGAGGGTTGTTCTCCTTCAGATAGGCTGACTACTGAGGACAAGAGTTTGGGCATTGCAGGAACACCTGTTTTGCAGGTAGTTGGTGGCGATGGTGCATGGGAAGCAAATTCTCAACAGAGACTTGGAAACAACACAGCTACAGAACAAGAAATGAAGGAAGAAATGGTTCTTCTCAACAATGGCAGAGAGCTGAGTCAAAAATCGGGGTAAGGAAAAATCAATCTGTTTTCTTTTGAAAGTCTTCTTTTCATTTGTTATCTATGTTATTGAAGTGTGTGTCATTATGAATAGATGGCAAGGCTTCCAAGTGTAAGTACACATTATATTTACCTTATTTAGATATCACTGTATTTCTCCCTTTCTAAAAACAGATTCTTGATTCTTGGTTGTTTGGCATGAGCCAAATTAGGATTGTTCTGCATTTGTCTTGAAGGCCACTTCCTTGCAGGAGTAAGTCTGTCTTCCTTCTGTGAAGTCCCATAGACTGTGTAACCTCCCTTTAAATCTGAAACAGATGTGGCCAGGGAACACATGCCAAAGCCAGGTACTGATGATACTGCCAGTCCAGATACAATGCCAATGATGAGATTATGAGAAGTACTATCCCTGCCTAATGTAAAACTCCTGGGAAGGAAGATAGGTGGGAGCCAAGGCCCAGAGTCAGAAAAAGGTGCTGCTTACAGAGGAAATAGAAGCATGAGGCAAAGCTGTGGTCTTTGTGATTATTTTCAAGGTGCAGTCAGGTCAGAGCAGTATTTCAGACTGTTTGACCTGAACTGGCAGCTGGGGCAGTTTGAGTATACATGGACCTGCCCTTGGGTGGACAGGCAGCCTCTGTGCTGATGTATTACTGCTGCCAGGTGTCTCTGCTGTGTGATGAGATGGAGAGAGATGGTCCTCTTGATTCCATTTATAGCACATTGGAAAAGATGCTTCTGTTGTTGACTTCTCTTTACAAGCAGAAGGTTGTAACTACTTTTAAGTAGTGAACTTTTAAGGCAGCACCAGAGATGCAGGCGTGGAAGTCATTTCTCCTGAACATCTGCAGCGGACATGTTGCAGAGTCACAAAGGAGGAACCTGGCATTGTGTTTATACAGTTAAGCTCTTGTGAGCAGTAAATGGAATTTCTCAGTACAAATAAAGCTAGATTGCATAACTACTTTGTAGTTGTTAATCCTTTCTAACTGCACTTACCCAAAAGCATGTGGTATGGAACATGTGGAAACATACTGTCCATGTGAAATGCAAGACTTTTTACTTTTTTCCAAATTTCTTCCAAGCACTTGCCAGTTCAGAATAGAATACATATCACATTCACAACTTATATTATCATGTTTTGCCTTGCATTTTATTTTACTTTTTTTAACAATTTTGCAGTTTTAGCGGTAGGCTTTCTTACCCCTTTAAGGTGGCATGCCTGTGTACAATAGTATAACCCTGATAACAGCACATACAGCTAATCTGTGATAGAAAAGCACAGCTTTATGCTAGGCCTCTCCCCACCCTAAATAGTTCATATTTCATTAAAATTTCAGGAATAAACATTTCAATAATTGTGATTTATCTTCCTCCAGATGTTTAAATACCTCTCTTCTAAACAACTTCACATATTTTTCGAAGAGTATATCATTATTTCAAAATCTAAAATGTTATAGCTGCTCCATTTTTAAAATATGGTAAGTGCTGTCTTCCTCCTGAACAGCAACTCCACTTTCAGAACCTCTGACATATAATGATGTTACTTAAAGACTTAAACTTAAGCATGTATAGGACTTCAGGTTTTCTTGGCAGACAAGATTTTAGTAGTATCACAGAGAATGCTTTGCCCTCGCACAATGCCTCAGCCTGAAGTGGCTTCAATCTAACTAGACAGATGGCACTGAAGAGACTAGGACATAAGAGTGCCTCTGTTTCTGTAGGGCAGTGACAGCTTTTATTGGTGCAGGTTAGTATTTATTGCTATTGAGAGAAAGGAAAATCTTCAGAAGGGTTAGCAGAAGATGAGCACTCACCAGATGTGTACAATCTGAAGTAAACAAATGCTGAGTGCCTGACCTTGAAACTAGCAAAAGTAAGCTGATTGAAACAACACTTCTGTTGCACCTAGGCCTCTAAACTTCTAAATTCCATACCAGAAGCTAAAGTAGAAATGTTGAGTTTTTCCAGAGAAATCTGGGAGAAGCAAAACAAGCAAAATTCCCAAGCAGTTGTTTCATATCCATGTTATTGTGTGGAAGGGTGGCTTAGGATCTGCAAATCCGGAAAAGCTAGGTGCCCTTGACTTTGAGGTGCTTTGTTTGTTAGGACTAGTCCACACCCTGGACACCATCTTCCTCTGTTGTCTCTCCAGGGTTTCACTTGGACTTTAACAAAACCAACTGATTTCAATTAATAAAGCTGGCTTTTTTGACAAACCAGAACTTTCTAGTGAAAAATCTTTGAATCAAAAAATGCTTAGCACCTCTGCTTACAATCAGTGGTGAATGGGACAGGAAACAGGAAGGGTTGTTTAGAGGAGCTGGCTAGTTGCAGGCATGCTTGAAGAAATCATCTGTCAGTTCCTCTGTGTCCCATAAAGCATTTTAAATTAAAAGCTGCCAGATGCTGACCCTACTTAAGTCACACTGATTAATTATGTACAGGCAGGATCCTATGGGTTTGACTTGCTGTACTTACATTGACACTTGTAGAGAGGAGAAGAAAACTGGTCTAGATATCTTATTTTAAATGATTTGTAAATAAGACTGCGCATTTTGGTCTTGAGATAACTTTGAAGCAGTAAGAGTCTTTGCTGGATAACTGAAAACAAAATCTGATTTTTGAACTTACACTGGTACTAGTAAAAACATTGATATGGCCACAGGGAAGCTTTACATCTT
The DNA here is from genome assembly GCA_013396655.1 of Campylorhamphus procurvoides. NCBI lineage: Eukaryota > Metazoa > Chordata > Aves > Passeriformes > Dendrocolaptidae > Campylorhamphus > Campylorhamphus procurvoides. The sequence goes on along the minus strand of WBMV01002022.1, from coordinate 224,466 downwards.
ATTGCTATGAATCATTAGATTCAGTTTGAGAAGAGCTCTGCTATTCTGTAGGAATCTTTGTAAGTCTCCAAAGTACTATTCCATAATGATTCACATTGCAGTTTTGGCTTCATTAGTCTCAGTATATTCTCTTAGACTTATTCCCACATTAAAATCTCAAACTGGGCCATGTCAATGTAAGTATGTTTTCAGTAAAAACTGAAATGCATCATGGAATATGGTGCATCCCAGAAGAAAAAGAGAAAGTAGTTCCTGGTATAGAATATATATAGTCATTACAGCTTCCAGTTTAGTCTTTAATCTTTAGAACTCAGAAGTTGCTTAATACCAACTGCCTTTTCAGTGGGTTGCAGTGGCTATTTCTGTCCTTTACACCAGTGATGCCGAAACCCAGAAAAGTACAGAAAAGCAAGGAAGTTATTCAGCTTCCACATTAACAATTAATTGTGGAAGCATGGAACCAATAAAATCTATTTTACTTTGGGTTTATGTTTTCTTGTTAGACTTTTTTATTGATATGGTGTAAAATCTAATGGAAGTTTTTTCCAGCATTAATGTTATTAAAAATATTTAATTAATCCTCTTGTATAAGGATTTCTTATTAAATGAGATTGATTTTGTGGTGCTGTTTCCTCCTCAGTTTCCCCTGTGGTTGGTAGCTGATATTCAAAAAACCTGTAATAAGCTTATGTCTTTAATCAGTTAGATACTGACTTCAGACTTTTTAGGAAATAGCAGAGACACATGCAGATATTCATATGCATGTCCACAGCATGATCACAGAGGCCTTGATTCCTTTGACACCAAAGCAAACAATACTATGATGAAACACATACAGGAATCTTCATTTCATTAAACCTCTTACATAATCAGCTGAAAAACCAGCAACTGATATGGTAGAAGTGTGTAATTAGAAATGCTTTCAAATGCATTTCATTGACAGTTTTAAAAAGACAAGTTCCTTCTCAAAACATAAATCAGTATGCAGCTTTTAAGTCTGAAATTAACTGCTGTTCTTGGCCAACTAAGTTTAAAACAGTGTGATGCGGCAGAGCTGCCAGCATATGGGAGGTTAGCACAGAAACACCGGTGTCTTTACATAAGAGAAGAAACTAAGATTTTTTCCTTGCAGTAGAATTTCTGGATGATACCTGATGATGCTGGTCATGAGGCTCTCAGTCTGCCAAAGATTTACATCAAAGTAGAATGTAAAGAAACTCTTCAGTGTGAGGGTGGTGCGGCACTGGAAGAGGTTGCCCAGAACAGCTGTGAATGTTCCATCCCTGGAAGTGTTCAAGGCCAGGCTGGATGGGGCTCTGAGCAACATAGTCTGGCGGAAGGTGTCCATGTCCATGGCAAGGGGATTGGAACTACAATGGTCTTTAAGGTCCCTTCCAACCCAAACCATTCTATGATTCTATGATCTTTGAAGAATAAAGAAACTCATCATTTGTATTCAAACTGAAATCCAACCAATGAACAACTGAATTAGTAGTCCAAGGCTTATAGAGGTATTTACTCGGCAACTGTCTTCTAAGCCCTTTCCTATCCATTTGTCCCTGCCTAGAAAAAAAAAATAAATAAAGTTCCTACTTGAATACTGGGCTGAAGTATGTTCCATTAGTAGTGGAGTAAGGGTCAGTGAAGAATGCAGTTTCTTTTGTTTTCTGCTCTCATGCAGAACTTGTCTAACAAAATTACTGTTACATAGAAGAGGGAATTAAAATTTTGAAACAGAAAGCTTAAACAAAAATTAGAATGACGTGCATTAAAATCTTCATGTCTGCTAGTCACTGCCCCCTCCACCCCAATGTCAAACATAAAAGCTCTTTAGGCAGTTAAGGTCAGTTCTGAGGAAGTCTGTTGTAAGAAAAAGTAAAGTAATATGTAATTCCCTTTGGATGCCTGATTTTCTTTTTTCCTTGCATACCTGTGGGGCTGTCATCTTTCACTCCTGTCAAGATTGTTTATTAATTGGCCAGATTTGCTGGAAAGCAATTCCAGGCACTCTGGGGGCCAGGCATGCTGCTTCAGTTATGCTTCCAGCTCCTGCTGAACTACAAGATTATGGACTTGAAATGGGAATTGAATTTAGGTCTCCCACTTGGCAGCACAAAGCATGACATTTGACTTAAATCAAGGATCATGCTTTAAAGTTTAAAACCAAACATGTAACTAAAAGAGCAATAACTGAGAAGGTTGCTTGTAGAAAAGTCCTGATAATCTAATTTTAAAAGAAAAAAAACCCTATTTATTATTACTCACTAGTGGTCCTGAAATTTTATTTAAATTGTAAGATCAGACTGACAGAATCACTTTCTTAAAGCAAGAAGACCTGGACTGTGTTACTGTGGTTTAGTGGTCACATGAAAAACTTCCCCATCATTAAAAACCCCACAGTTTTCTGAGCTAATTCAGTGTATAATATTCCAATCTGTGTGATCAATGGCATTACATTTCAGCCTAAAGTGTTAATGAGCTTGGAAACTTTAAGCCTGTTGTCACAGACCTCACTTTGGCAGCGAGCCCCAGTGGGGCAAGCGGTCCCTGCAGAGGGCTGCGAGCTGGTGCTAACCTTTGCACAACACCTTTGCACAACACCTTTGCACGGGGACCTGTGGTGCTGGCAGGTGACCCAACACTCAGAGACACAGCAGGAACCGATGACTCTGCTGGATGACCCCCAGACTTTCCCATGCACAGACTGTGAGGGTATGAAAGCCCAGGGTTTCCTTTGTTTGGGGCTCACTTGGAGACACTGGGCTCGGATTGAGCTGTTATTTTGTTGTTGCACCATGAATAGATTATTTTAAGGATTGAGACATCTGAGGTTCTGCTATGGGAAACAGGGGTCAAGCCGATAAGGAAACCTGGTCTGACAGAATGTGGGGGGGTCTAGCTGCAAAGGGGCCTTGGTTCAGATTGGGGTGCAAGTGTGGCAGCCACAGTGGCTCCTGGATGTCAGACAGGGAAGTTTTCTCAAAAGCATCCTAAAATCTCAGAGGTGTTCTATGTTATTCTAACCATGGAGGATCAAAACCATGTTTTCTGCCACATTACTAATTTCACAATTTCATCATAATCTTGCTACGAATGACTTCTATTGCACATAAATACTTTATAGCTCTATTTCCTGGATTAAGCTTTTGGGTGTATGGACTTTTGATTTGAAATTAATTAAATATTGGCCAGCTGAAAAAGTGCTACAAATACCCCCACCACTGGAAATTTTACGTACAGCTAGGTGATCGAAACGTCAAAGATGACATGGCTGCAGCAGTGTCCTCTTTAGAAGTGTATTTACATATCATTGATGATTTTTAAATTTTTTTTTTAAGTGCTTGGTGTTTGTCTCTTGACCTTTAAAATAGCCTCTGGAGACTGACTTCAGCAGATGATGAGCACTTTCCCTGTAGGATTACTAATACTATGAAGAACAAGGTGGGAGCCACTGAATTGTTATTTGCACTGGGCTGTAGGTGTGCATGAAGCTGCACTGACAAATGAAAATGGTTAGGCTTTTGTTTGGTTTTGACTGTTTACGACCAAGCAGTCTGATGTGAAAGCATCTCCAGTTCTCATCATCCAGGATAATCTGTGCAGTGTGAAGGCATAAACTAGCTGAAAGTTAGGCCATCCTAAGGTCTATTACCTTGCTGTAGGGATTAGGATTGGAAGCTGGTTTGCATTTGGAAAGAAACTTGGAGTTTCTAGTGAGCCTACACCCAAGAGGCTTTTATAAAAAGAGACTGTGGGACTGCACTGCCTGGAAAGAGATATCCTTCCTTCAAGCACAGCCGTAAGAAAGACCTTCAGGAGCACAGGCTGTGAGCGTGCTTCCTGCTGCATATAACATACAGTTTACGTTTCCAGAATCCGCCCTGCCTTCTGCACTGGTGGTTGTTGGTGTTTGCTTTTTTTTTTTTTGTTTCTGTTGTTTGGTGTTTCCTTGTTTAAATTTATACCTAACATTCCCATAGCTGAATTGCAATTAAAAAAAAAAAATCATGCAAACCATGTCTGAATATCCATCTGCTCTATAATCATTGATGCAAACAGAAATGAGGGCTGAGATGGGTTGAATCCATAGGATCTTCTGTCATGCAGTCTCATCATAAGCTTTCCTCAGGCACTGAAATGAAACAGCAGGGAGCCTTTCACTGCTGCCAGCTGACTCGCGGTATCAAAGTTTGGTGATGCTCTGACAAAGCTCCACAGGGAATGTGGGGAAAAAAAGTGATTTTCACGGCAGAAGCAGAGCCCTGCGCTTATTTAAGCACACTTTTACCCAAATCCCGGTGGCAGCCTGTTCACACAGCCGGCCGTGGGAAGGCAGGTGATCGCCCTGATCGAGCTGTACCACGGCCCACGTGACGAGAAAATGGTGGAGGATCTGTATTCCCAGTAAACTGCTACAGAATGAGGGATGCTGAGCTGCAGCAGTAAAGCATCCTTACTGCTCTCGGAGTAGAAAGGTCTTTTCAAGTGTTTAGCAGGTAAGCGTGGCTTTGCTCGGAGAGGCAGATATGCAGAAGGTTTTCTGATTAATGGCTCTAATGTCGCAGTTACTTTAGACAGAGAAAGGATAAATGTTAGTCAGCATGATGCAAAGCACCCAGGACCTCATTACTGAAAACAGGGCAGCTGTATTTTAATTCTGCAGTTCTCTCTGAGAGAAGCTTAAATCAGTTCAATGGGATTTCTTTTGTCTGAGGAGAGGAATGGTCTTTATAATTAGGAAACTAAACTTCACTGCAGTCACCTAACGTGTTTGATTATTTTCAGCTTATTTGCCTAGCTCTGAAGAGATGGTGGACAAAAAAGGAAGGAAGGGGCATTGTCAGCAGACAGCTTGCTTTTGACTGCTTAATTACTGGTATCTCGACTGTTTGTGGTAGCTCTCATTGTAGACTACTTGACAATATAGTTTTCTTTTTTCTCCCCTATCTACTGAAGCATTTGATTTTTTAATTTTTTGCAATGTCCTCTTAAAATGTTGCAATGAACAGAATGTGTAATCTTTGAAGGTTAACTGATGAAGAATGCAGCCATAATCTCAGTGGTAAGAGGACTGAAAAATTACTGCAAAAGTTGGTTTGTACAGGTAGTATTTTTGTTTCAATTTAATTATAGGAGCTTGATTCTGCCCCATTCAACTGCTTGCTTGCTTTTCTGTCTGTGATGAAGAAATGAAAATATTTTTCAGTTTATGGTAAGCAAACAAAAGATAGTGATTTTCAGGATTAATTGCAATGTATAGAATGTCTAAATATTAGCTATAAAGTAACACTGAAAGGAAGTGTATATAGGGTTCTTTGGTCTATTTAACCAGCATTGTTCTAAGCTGGGGGCATGGGTGGGTGAGGAGGCAGGCAGAGGTGTAATTTCGGGATTTACCTTAATACATCTGGGAAGCAGAGCTGTGAGAAGGGGAGGATGCACAAAGCTCTAGCATCAATGTCAGAAGGCATGAAAACAAGTGTGGGGGTCATAGCATGGAACAACACACGCCAATCCTTGCCTTGCCAAACATTTGTTTTTTCTGGGGCTACCATGTTCCTTCCATGACTTCTATCCATGCTTTCCACTGCTATCTCATGTAGAGCAGGGGTGTACAAAAATCCAAAATAGCCTTCCCCTCACCCTGCCCCATCCCATCTTTGATGAGTTTGGGTTTTTATTTGGCCTTAAAAAAGTCTTGACAATATTACAGAAAATTCGTGTCCTTAGAGATGTCTAGTTTTCATGTAAATTCACTGCTTTAAAATCTTAGATCCTGCTACAAGCAGTCTCTTGTGGGTCTGTGGCATCTTTGTATAGTATTCAGCAGTAACAGGAGTGCAGTGTTCCGTAATAGGCTGCAATTTATCTGTAGAAAAAGGATAGAAAAAAAACAATCAAGCTTTAAGCCACAATTTTTCTTCTGGCAAAAGATGCAGCTCTCAAACTTACAAAGAAACAATGGATAAGTGAGAATATGATTGTGATAGCACCTGTGAATATTATGGTTTTATTATCACTAGAGTGTCCTCAGGGCTGGAGACACTTCCTATCAGATCAAAAATCCAGAAAATTACAGTGGTACTGCAGCAAGAAATGATACTGAGGCAGAGGGAAGGATGGGAGTAACATTCCAGTTGCTTGTAAAATTTTGTAGTTTATCTACTTTGTTTTCTTTTAGACATTGAAAGAAATTGTTTCACTGTTGTGGGATTTTATTACTTGATTTGTTCAGTCATTACATAGTAGTTCATAGTATATTCTATAGTTTGTGACCTCTGTACCTATGAAAAATAGCAGCAGATCAGACTTCCTGATTTCATGCTAACACATGAAAGCTGACTCTGTCCCACAAGAATAAGATCAGTCTCCTTAACAGAAAATACTGGCAGCAAACTCTAAAAGAGCTGTCTGATGGGCAGCAGCCCAGCAGAATACACCTTGGCCTGCATTTTTAAAGCACTAGAACATATAGCTAACCTTGCCCTAGTATTTTCCAAGCCATAATGTGTGAGGAGTGCCATGTGGAGGAAGGAGGAGCCCCATTTTCTCACATCATTCCTGAACATTACTGCTTCAATCTGGCATTTCCTGTCACTCTGGCTCTTTCACAGCGTTTTTGCTATGTCTGACAATATCCTCTCTCGCACACTTAACTTGATTTTTATCTCCCTGCTGCTTCTGTGGTCCTTCCAACTCAGTTCATTTCTCTGACTCTCTTCTGTAACAGTGAATAATTTATTATCTTGAACTTACAAAGCTGTTCAATAATGTTGAATTATTTTTGGAAATAATATTTTAGGTGATTAGTAGCTCTGAAAAACACCAGGAAGGGCTGATGGCCCATTCTCTAGAGCAGTGTTTGAGTGTTGCGTGGTTAATAATGCTTCAGGATGCAGAAAGGACAAGATGAGTTATTAAATAGTTGAACATTGGGCTACACTGTCTTTTCTGTAGCATCCTGAGGTTTGCTGGTGACAAACCTCTAGGAAGAGACTTTTGGAGACTCCAGGTTCCCCTGCAGGCAGCATCAGCCTGGCTTGCATTTCTAAGACCCCATTTCAGCAAGACATCTAGGTTTGAGTCTTCAAATTTTCCTCATTCTCTATTAAGAAGTGTTTTTATTTCATATGGCTGGAAATCAAGCTAACTGACAAAGCCTGGAGCCTTGTATCTCTTCCATAAGCCAGCCTTGTCCATGGCCATATGCATAAGGTTGCTGAAATAGCCTAGTGAACTTCATTATGCCTGTTGACTTGGACTTGGCCCTCCATGGTTCTCTGCATCCTTCCATGGCTTTGCCTGCTTCTCTTCTGCTGTGACACAGGGAGGGAGCTGACAGGGGGTCAGGACAAACAGCGTATAGCTGTTTAATTTTTAGAAGTCTTGAACTGATAAGAGCAGACAGGAGAGCTTACTACTGTGACTGGCTACCTGGGGAAGAAGAAGGCTTACACTATTGATTAAAAAAAGAGGAATAAGGAAAACGACAGATAAGCAGATACTAAACAATGAATTTGATTGGAGAGTAGGAAACATTGTCATTAAAGAAAGATAGTATTTTTGCTACTTTTTGAGGGAGCGCTGAAAGAAGATAGCGCAGTCTAACAGCATGAAGATGAATACAAGGTGTTTGATGTGTTGGGTTTTGGTTTGGGGTTTTTTTTATGTTTAGATTTAACAAGATGCCCACAAAGATTCTTCAAGGTATTTGACTTCTGAGGAAAACAGGATGGATTACATATATCCCATGTTGCTTTTTGTTTCCCATCTTTTCTCGGCTTCAAATCCCCAAGCAAGCTTCTTTTTCTTTTGAGCTTCTTGGGTAGCCTCTGCTCTGATTAAAAATGTATTCATTGATCCAAAGTGAGAATTTTAACATGCCTAACCTTTTGTTCCAACTTCCATGCTGAAAATGGAATAAAATGTCAGTACCTGGAAAACACTGAGTAGTAGTATAACCAATAAAGGAAGACTTACATCTGAAAAGTGAACTATGAAAAAAAAGGAACTTAGATTTTTACTAATTTTTAGCAATGGTTTATTCTGTGGCTCTCATAAGTGACATGTTTTTCTGTAAAATGGGATTATTAGTATGTTATCTACTGTGCAGCAACATTTGCACAGATGTTTGATTAATAAACTTTTTCGCACCAGTAAATCACCACAGCTATTTTTCCTTTTTTGTTTGCATCCAGATATGGGAATAAAAGTCTTGTTCTAGTGTTCAATCTATAAATTTTTCCTGAAATAATTTGTGATTAAAAGCTACAAAATAAACAGCAGTAGAAACACAGTTAATTTAGTGTACTAACGTATGGTTGCTAACTGCAGATCTTGGGAGGTTATAAAATTATTCCATTTTTACAAGTCACCTGTATGCAGTATAATTATTTTACACAGCTGTGAGTAAAAGTAATTANTAGACCATCTCCTTTTGGCTGTAACCGCAGTTGATAGTGAAGTATGTTCAACAGTTCTCTGACTTTGTAGAATATCGCTACACATCATACATGGGTGATAATATCAAAATGGAAACACATACAGATTAAATTAGATTTGTTACTAGACAATTAACATTAAAGGTTTATAAAATAACACATCTCAGTTATAACATAGTTTATGCAGTTACACCTATAACTGGAAGAACCATCCTCTGTTTAAGATGAAGGACAGAATGACTATGTTCTGTCTTTTCTGAGCACTCCAAGAAAAGTCACGAAAGTAGAAAGTAGACATTTGCTGTTATTTTAAAACATACTATTGTGGTGATGGTCTGTGAACCTGTATTACCTTTTTCTGAACAGACGTGGCATCACGATTACAAGCCACAAGCTTGGAGTACACAAACTCCATATGGAAAAAAAGGAAAGATGTTTTATTTGGATAGCAATGCAAAACAGTTTCATTTCTAAAAATGAAATAACGTGAAATATTTAATTGTGATAATGGAATGGGTTTTGATATCTTTTGAATGAGGTGAGGTGAATGCAGTGAATGTTGGACTNTTGCTGAAATAGCCTAGTGAACTTCATTATGCCTGTTGACTTGGACTTGGCCCTCCATGGTTCTCTGCATCCTTCCATGGCTTTGCCTGCTTCTCTTCTGCTGTGACACAGGGAGGGAGCTGACAGGGGGTCAGGACAAACAGCGTATAGCTGTTTAATTTTTAGAAGTCTTGAACTGATAAGAGCAGACAGGAGAGCTTACTACTGTGACTGGCTACCTGGGGAAGAAGAAGGCTTACACTATTGATTAAAAAAAGAGGAATAAGGAAAACGACAGATAAGCAGATACTAAACAATGAATTTGATTGGAGAGTAGGAAACATTGTCATTAAAGAAAGATAGTATTTTTGCTACTTTTTGAGGGAGCGCTGAAAGAAGATAGCGCAGTCTAACAGCATGAAGATGAATACAAGGTGTTTGATGTGTTGGGTTTTGGTTTGGGGTTTTTTTTATGTTTAGATTTAACAAGATGCCCACAAAGATTCTTCAAGGTATTTGACTTCTGAGGAAAACAGGATGGATTACATATATCCCATGTTGCTTTTTGTTTCCCATCTTTTCTCGGCTTCAAATCCCCAAGCAAGCTTCTTTTTCTTTTGAGCTTCTTGGGTAGCCTCTGCTCTGATTAAAAATGTATTCATTGATCCAAAGTGAGAATTTTAACATGCCTAACCTTTTGTTCCAACTTCCATGCTGAAAATGGAATAAAATGTCAGTACCTGGAAAACACTGAGTAGTAGTATAACCAATAAAGGAAGACTTACATCTGAAAAGTGAACTATGAAAAAAAAGGAACTTAGATTTTTACTAATTTTTAGCAATGGTTTATTCTGTGGCTCTCATAAGTGACATGTTTTTCTGTAAAATGGGATTATTAGTATGTTATCTACTGTGCAGCAACATTTGCACAGATGTTTGATTAATAAACTTTTTCGCACCAGTAAATCACCACAGCTATTTTTCCTTTTTTGTTTGCATCCAGATATGGGAATAAAAGTCTTGTTCTAGTGTTCAATCTATAAATTTTTCCTGAAATAATTTGTGATTAAAAGCTACAAAATAAACAGCAGTAGAAACACAGTTAATTTAGTGTACTAACGTATGGTTGCTAACTGCAGATCTTGGGAGGTTATAAAATTATTCCATTTTTACAAGTCACCTGTATGCAGTATAATTATTTTACACAGCTGTGAGTAAAAGTAATTACTTTTTTTATAGTCTCAGATATCCTGGAGTGGATTCCTTCCAATAGTCTCATTTTCTTGGTATGAAGATATACTGGAAGCATAATCTGTGACTGATACTAAGTCTTGCATAATGTATGTCACTTTGATTTGTTGCATACTCTATTACAGTTTAGGGATCATTAATTCTGCTGAACCTAAAAAATTCACACTGCAGTCTCTTTTATCTCTGAGTAGGCATCTGTATAAATTTTTGGGGTTTGTCTAGAAGTTTGTAGTAAAGGACTAATTATAGGAAGTAATTTGGGGTTCATTGCTAATGGCTTTCTTCATCTCTTAGTGCACAGTCCATTTGGGTTTTTGGGGACTGATGTTCTTGGCTTCTTTCTCAGTTTTTTTTTTCTGTGTATTTTCATCAAACTTTCTTTACATTAAAGCCCATATTTTGTCAGATGTTATTTTTCAATTTTATATACTAACCCTCTTTGCTAGACCATCTCCTTTTGGCTGTAACCGCAGTTGATAGTGAAGTATGTTCAACAGTTCTCTGACTTTGTAGAATATCGCTACACATCATACATGGGTGATAATATCAAAATGGAAACACATACAGATTAAATTAGATTTGTTACTAGACAATTAACATTAAAGGTTTATAAAATAACACATCTCAGTTATAACATAGTTTATGCAGTTACACCTATAACTGGAAGAACCATCCTCTGTTTAAGATGAAGGACAGAATGACTATGTTCTGTCTTTTCTGAGCACTCCAAGAAAAGTCACGAAAGTAGAAAGTAGACATTTGCTGTTATTTTAAAACATACTATTGTGGTGATGGTCTGTGAACCTGTATTACCTTTTTCTGAACAGACGTGGCATCACGATTACAAGCCACAAGCTTGGAGTACACAAACTCCATATGGAAAAAAAGGAAAGATGTTTTATTTGGATAGCAATGCAAAACAGTTTCATTTCTAAAAATGAAATAACGTGAAATATTTAATTGTGATAATGGAATGGGTTTTGATATCTTTTGAATGAGGTGAGGTGAATGCAGTGAATGTTGGACTAGTGTCCTTGTTTTGGCTGGGATAGAGTTCATTTTTTCTCAGTAGCTGGTACAATGCTGTGTTTTGGGCTCAGAATGAGAATAATGTTGACAACACACTGATGTTTTATTTGCTGCTAAGTAGTGCTTACCCTGAATCAAAGACGTTTTCAATGTCTCATGACCTAGGAGCAAGCAGGTGCACAGGAAGTGAGGAGGGAGCATAGCTGGAACAGGTGTCCCAAGCTGGCCAAAGAGATATTTCACAGTGTAGTACATCTTGCCTAGTATTTAAAATGGGGAGTTATCTGGAAATGGAACTGATCATGATTCAGGGACAGAGTTGTTGTTATTAATTTCTATTATTAATAATAATTATTATTTTACTTTGTTTCCAAAATAAACTGTTCCTACCTCAACCACAAATTTTACTATTGATTCTCTACCCCATCCCACTGTGGGGGAGGAAGTGAGCAAGTGGCTCTAAGGTGTTTTGTTGCCAGGGTGATAGCAAAACACTCCTTCTAAGTCAAATACCTTGTGAGATAATTTGGCTTTAAGTTTATGTTAATTTCTGTAGCATAGAATTGTAAACTGAAGAATATAGCAATTAAGAAAACACTACTTGCATTTTCACTCACTTCCTTGACTGAATGCCTTAAATTGCAGTTTATGGAGTGCTTGGACATTTTACTTTAAGCTCCACTTCTGAGGCTTTTAATTGCTTCTTAGTAGGGCAAAATTCTCGTTTTGTCTTAGTCATCTTCCAGGTGGAGCAATCAAAACATCGTGAGACCCATCAATAGGTTGTTTCTGGCAGCAGGAAGGCCACAGATCGATTTGCACAAGATACTGCATACTCTGGCCTTTGGCCTGGCCACACATTTAACCCTCCTTAATCTTAACTAAGGGCACTTAGAGATGGAGCTGTGCTGAGAGTTATTGGGCAGGCATTACTGGATAAATGCCAAGGGCTTTTTAATACCTCCCAAGAAAAATACTGTACTCTCATGTCCAATCCCTCAAGTTCTGATTTCTATTTTCCTGGGCCCTGTACTTGCTAAAGGGTGGTGTCACAGGGTGGAGACGGGAGGGGTTCAAAGGAGAAAAACTTTGTGCAGCCTGTGTGCTGAAAGAGTAACTGAAGGAGTTTAAGTTCCTTTCCTTGTTTTCATACCAAAAATTTCATAATTAGTGCATTCTTCCTGAAAACAGCTCAATTTTTCAATGTAAACTAGTGAGAAAGTGGGCTATAAGCAGGACTTGTATTTCCTCCAAGACCAGGGTGTACCTGCATAATGTGTGCAATTTGAGAATATGAAAAAAATCTACATGTCTAGTCTCTGATTAAATTTTTCATTGCACTTATTCTCCCATCCTCCGGTTTAATATCCAAACCAAGCAGAGGAAATAACATGAACAGAGGAGATTTCATCCAGGTCATTCTTTTTACTCATCATGCTTTGAAACTTCATAAAAAACCTTTGACATCTTGTGCAAACTTAAGTATTTCTGTATATGGAGGGAACAGCATGGAGGAAACAATTTACTTATCTAAGAAAAGTGTTTGGCAGTTGTGGACTTCACTTCAGATTAAATTTCTGCAATGGTGAGTACAGAAGCCTGAATAAATGTATGCAGCTCAAAGTCTGGTTGGTGAGTAAGTTGTGGTGGGTTGGAGTGGAGGGATTTGCTTTATAAAGGTGACTGTCACTGCTGGATTAATGTTGATCTCTTTTGCAGGTTGTAGGTGTTCATTCAGAGCAGTGCATTGGAGACGTTTCTCGATTTAGACTAGAGAAATTAACTTCTTGATATGTAATTGCTGTAGAGCAGCTTGGGACACTGGTGATATATATCACAGATGACGCAAGGGTGAGGCAGCACAGCCCATAGGGATTATGACATATTGCTGTGAATATTCAGAGCTGCTCTTTCCAAAATAGCAGAATGCTGCTGTCCCTAGAAAAGTCAAGAAGGATAACTTTTATTCTGAGAAACACTGATTTGTGAGGGCACTAAGAATTTTTTAAAACTTATTAATTTATTGAGCTGTAAGAATGTCTGAACCTAAAAAAGAGCAAGGAAAGTATTTCAGCCTCCAGCTTCTCATCCTTTCCTATGAATTTGATGTCTGCCTCTGATCCACCTTTGAGAAGCAAGGGGGATTTATCTGCTTCTGAACAAGTACGTAGACCTGAATATCAGAGCAAATAATCAGTAACTTGATTCCCAGTGCTGCTGATCCTTAAAGGACCTGTCTGTGTACAACATAAAAGAAGTCAATTATGACACCAAAAATGTTAATTGACTTTGACATCTGTTCCAATTAAAGGTCCTTTTTTTAATCAATCTAATAAATCAAATGTGATTAGAATGGTCCTTTCTAAAGTAACTTAATTTATTTTTGGCCACATCATCCATGATATCAGTTGCACCTGGTGGAGGTGCAAGGAGGGATGGCAGTGGCAACCCGATGGGAGGCAAGGAATTTTGTAAGCCACAATTTTGGAAGTATGTGAAGTAGTCTGTGGGAAAGGAAGAGGACGTAGTTGCCTGCTTTAAAGTTTCTGGAGCCTACCTTCCATTACTTAGGTTCCTGTTGAGATCTGCTGAGAGCTTCTGCACAGGCGGCAATTACTCTGAAAGGTACTGAGCTGCTCAGCATTACATGCTCTCAAAATCCAATTTTGAGAAAAATCCAGTTTCGGAGAAATGAGCAGCTGTGTCTGTAGAAAACTTACCTTCATCCATATCTTGGTCATTCTCTTACTGATGACAATTCTGGAGCAGTATATTGGGGCACAGTGTCACCGAAGTCATGATTACTGACTGGCTTTCTAAACCCGTGAGATTTGAAATACGCCTTTATTGCCTGAAAAATTTATGACTGAAAAATTCAGAAGTTTCACTGAACATAAGGGATGTATGTCTGGCAAGGAATCTTTAATCTGGGTAAAGCACAAGAGATCTGGA
>WBMV01002022.1:173616-209834 GCA_013396655.1 Campylorhamphus procurvoides | reverse complement strand
CCATATCTTGGTCATTCTCTTACTGATGACAATTCTGGAGCAGTATATTGGGGCACAGTGTCACCGAAGTCATGATTACTGACTGGCTTTCTAAACCCGTGAGATTTGAAATACGCCTTTATTGCCTGAAAAATTTATGACTGAAAAATTCAGAAGTTTCACTGAACATAAGGGATGTATGTCTGGCAAGGAATCTTTAATCTGGGTAAAGCACAAGAGATCTGGAAAAGTAAGACTAGCTCCCAAGTCAGGCTCTTTCTTCTCCAAAAAGCCTGTTGACTGTTTTTGATAGTAAGTAAGAACCTGACACANATTGACATTAATGACAGTGTGCCAACAAAATTAGAAATTCTCAGACAAATTGTTATGCTGTTTAACTGTAATCCCTAAGTGAGGAGTGTTTGTTGGGTATACTGCCTGTAGCCGTTTTTTAGCAGAAATTGAAACACAAATATCTTTCAATCCCTAGAAATGTAGTCTTCTAAACAGAACTGTGATAAAAAATTCTGTTTTAACTCAACTGTAGTGATCCCATTGAAAGCAGAAAAACATTTCAAATTGTTGTTGTGAAAGTGTAAGAGACCCTAGAGAAAGCAATACCAGCTCAAATACCTATGTGTTAAAAAAAACCCGAATAGAGATGCCATGGGGAAAAAAGCAGTCTTAATGCAATCCTAGAAATGGCATGACTTAGAATCATTCAATCCCAGGCATTGCAAACATTTTAGGTAGCTCTAAATTTGTGAATTAATGACTTATGGGAAATTGCTTTTTCAGACTATAAGTATCACTCAAATTGCTTTTTCAAACTATAAGTATCACTCTTTCTGTAGAGATAGAGTATCTAAAATTCAGTCATGCTCTTATCATACAGAGAAGATGATCTTCATTCTGCTCAAACATCTTTTTGTTTTTGTTATGCAGAGAACAATGTCTCTTTTTAATACAGAAAGCATAAAAATTCACTGCTGTCCTGTATCTTAGTCTTCATGTTGCTTTGAGTGTTTCCTTTCAAATAATGTTCTGTTGTAATTTCCAAAGTTTGCTCAGTATGGAATTGCCATTTGATCTGATAAGGCTCTAAGAAATATTATAAATCAATGGTTTATATTACAGTATCAAAACCCTATTCTGTCTGACCAAAACATAAACCCTTGAATACCCATAAGCCATCATCTGACTAGACCTGAGCTGGTTTAATCAGAGAACACTTCGTATTTTTATTTTTTTTAAGGTTAATAATGCCCAAAATAAAATCTGAATCTGAATTTAAAATGGGCTAGAAGTATTCATCCTCCCCTGATACTCTTTCCCACGAGTGTGATTTCTTACCTTATCCAGCTGTTATTTACAGCACTTCTTCAGAATTCAGATTTTTCTCTGGTAAATTCAGATGAATGAATTAGATTTCATTACACATATTTTATTGAGTAGACACACACAAAAAAAAAACCCACAAAAAAACAAAAACCAAACCCCCAACCAAATAACTAATAGTTATTTATGTTTTCTAAGTAAATTGTGATGGTATTGAGTGCCTTGAATACAGGTAGTTCTACAGAGTAGGGGAAAAAAAGGAAATGGTACCTTTACGGACAATTTGTGTGATTCATTTTGTTCATGAGCAGGATACTTGGATAAAATCTTTTCACTATTCTGTGTATCCAGAGAGAAAGATTATTTCAAGCTTTATTTGACAGTAATTGAACATATTCCAGAATTGGCATGTTTTGTAAAAATCCTTAAGCTGTTCATCTCTGTATTTTTGAAAGATATACTGTAGGGTATGTGGGGATAAAATCAAAGTTAGTAAAGCCAGTTTTTATTGAGGTGAGGCTCAATTTTGAGTTGAGCAGCAAAGCATGTTTGACTGTTGCTTTAAATTATCTGTATTCTTTACGACCTCATGGAAGAGCAGAAGTTCACTAAATTTCCATGTCTGTATTGGGAATTTAAGGGCATGAGGCTTGACATAAAGATCTTATTTGACTTTAAGCACAGTGAAGCCCTTGGCAGGCCTACATATACACATTTCTATTTATTTCATGTGAAATTAACAAGGAATCACAGAAACTATACTCTGATACAGTGATTGACCCAGAGTCTTGTCTGCACATGGTAAGATGATGAGGGTAGCTGTCCTCATCAGGTAGTAAGAAACTGCAGGAGCAACAAGCCAAACCTATTCAGATCTGTTCAGCTGAATGATTCAGAACATAGCTAGCTGATGCTGTGGCATGGAAAAGTACCTTCTTTGATCTCATCATGATTCTTTTAGTCAAAGTGTAAAAATGGTTTTTCAGATTTTGTGGGGAAAAAAACCAGAGACTTCAGAACAGTAATATAATTTATACAATAATACAATTATTTTTGATAAAGTATATGAAGCTCTCTTGAAGTCATACATTTATAGTGCCGATAGTTTGGAAGCTGTCAAGAGTGTCCTGAAAATGTAAAATGATGTTTCCTATTTGCAGTTGAACCATCCTTCCAGCAAGTATTTTGTAAAATACTTGAGTAGTAAATTGACATGAAAACAGTTCGAGTCAATTTGCTTTAAACATTCAACCACCTTTGCTGCTATTTTCACCACTTAATGCCTTTTCCTTGTCTTGTGTATGTATGAAAGTTGTCACGTATTTTCCTATTATCTTCCTAAAAATGAAGCCTAGGTAGGTTATCTTGCAACATTTTAATCTTTGAAAATCTGTGATGTAGTTTTAGTTCTCATTTTTGTAGTTTCTGAACTCTTCCAG
The DNA here is from genome assembly GCA_013396655.1 of Campylorhamphus procurvoides. NCBI lineage: Eukaryota > Metazoa > Chordata > Aves > Passeriformes > Dendrocolaptidae > Campylorhamphus > Campylorhamphus procurvoides. The sequence continues at coordinate 207,078 of WBMV01002022.1, read as the reverse complement.
TACATCAACTGCTTCAGTATTACTCATTTGGCTCAGAATTGCTCTAAAATGCAAATGATACCAAAAGAATGAAAAAGCCACACTCATCTCATTTTTGCTGTACAGTAACTGTGTATACAGTCATGAATATAGTGTTTTAGAAAGAGTAGCTGAAGCTTTTTTATGTGTCTAGTTTGCTGGATGACAAAAGACCAACTTCATTTGCATAAAATGATAAACAATGCTGTTTCCCAACCTGTTATTATTCAGTGCTCTGTCTTGATACAAGTAAAAGTGGGTATGTGAGTCCTGTAGTCTCCAAAAGCTCTACAGAAGTGTGCATAAATTAGGGGTGAGATCAGCACAGTACAATCACAACAGCTGTGTTTGTTTCTCACAGCAGTTTTGTGATCAGACTTCTGAACTGGCTATGTTGAAGGAAATTTCAGTTCCCTATAATATCACATGAGCTTGATACCATTGATACCAAGGTCAACTCATGCACCTCTTTGAGATTTTACTTTGTATTTATCTCTCAGGTTTGTACAAGAGGATGTGGGAATGGACATCCCCTTGGCCGAGGGTGTACTAAGCCCGAATTCTACAGAGATGAGGCCTGGTAAGAGAAGCTCTTACTCATTTTCTTAATTGTATCTTATTCCCATGGCATTCAATTATGCAGTGAGAAAGATGTTTCTGTGATGGTAAAAAATAAGTTCAGTGTTAAAAAGAAAAAAGTGTTAAATTTGCTCTATTTTAGTCAATTTGCTTCTTGACTTGAGAAATAATACTTGTAATGTGACATTTTCTCTTGTGCATTGTTATCACTTGTTTAGTCCTTGTGAAGTTTTAATAGTCTGTATTATTTACTTTATAATTGCCTACTGTCTAAGTGAACCTAAGTTTGACAGAACAGCTTAAAATTGGCCACACAAGGTAAAGGAAAGGGGCAAAGGCATACCTAGCTTTTGTCTTGTTGAAGAATATTTGAGGCTGATTAAGAGAATCAGAGAATTTTTGATTTCTGTTATTGTATTAAGATACTGCATAGTTAAAACTTGAGATGTAACTACTTGCAAATCAGCAGCATTCAAATAGCACCAAGTGCATAAGAAAATAAATATTTACAGGGGACTTTCACTCATACTAATTTTCCCAAGACCCACCAGGGTATTGGTTCATACCTCAAATTACTTGTATATTGCTCTTTAAATTCTTTAACAGTGTAGGTCACAGCATGTTCAACACCTGATTTTTGTCTGATGATTGCAAAAAAGTGAATCTGAATTTTTCATAATTTACCAGCTCTGAGCTACACCTGCCATTGCTGTAAATGCTTGTTTTATTTCATTAAACAGTAATTTTGGTATTTGTGTTCTGTATTAGATGGTCTTAAATGCTATGGTGTTACTAAAATTGATCTGTCTCAGTGTTTTTGAAGGTGATTTTTAAGTATCTGGGAGATGAACTGTATGTGACATAGATAAAATTCCTTTTTTCTTCTTCTTCGTTTTTTTTTTTTAAGAACCTCCCAATTCTCTTGATCTTAACGGTTCCCAACCCAGAAGGATAAAGCTAACTGCTCCAAACATCAACCTCTCTTTGGACCAGAGTGAAGGGTCTGTACTTTCTGATGATAATTTGGATACACCAGATGAAATTGACATCAATGTAGATGACCTTGACACTCCTGATGAAGCAGAGTCTTTTGAATACACTGGGCAAGGTAATATTTTAGGTTGTAAATGTAGAGTTCATCTTTTTTCTTTTTTTACTCCTTACATGGTCAGTCTCATGTCTCCCAGTATGGTTAAAGCATTTGAGCGTTAATGCTAGGCAACCAAGTGTTTTTATTGTCTGCTATTTTTTAACCCTCCTTCCATCTGTGTGAATTATTATACTTCTATTTTTTCAAAGTGCAGAAAGAAATAGTACAGCTGTTCTAATAAAGCAAGAGCAGCTACCTAGAGGGAATCAAATTCAAAGTCCTGTCTTTGTCTGGTACCACAGGACTTGTCTGAAAACAAGAAGGAGACAGCAGTTGATTTTTGTTGTAGAGAAGGCTATAGCTGACTGCAGCATAGTACAGCACTGGCCAGCTCTCGATTACAGTGACATCAGTAGCACTTGGGAGTATAACTTTATGCAGAATGCATTGGCTGATGCAAGCTGCACCAAAGACCTTGGAGTGTGTAAGTGAGGTAGACACAATGTGCTGAGAGGCCTTTTGTTAGGAAGAGATGTCTGCTTTTTATTCCCATGTGTTTTCAGAAAGGTGAGATGTGGAAGGTTGTGTGCATGGCATGGTAAAGCTAGTTCAGGTTGCAGAATTCCTCAATCCACTGATTTAAATATTCTCAGCGGGGCAAGTTATACAGTATAAATACAACCTGAAGCGTGCAATGGATACTTCACTCTTCCTTCACATACTAATGATTTTCTGTCATAGAAATAGGATGTAAAAGTGTTTTACACTGTTTTACTCACTTTACTTGCCCTCATGTTGTACCAAACAGGGTGTTAGCACTCCTTGCTAGTACCTTATAAAACATTAAAAGAACTCTAATCACTGATGTAAATGTATACAGATCATCATAAGCTATTTGACGGGGAAAATGCATGTGATCATTTTACAACATACAGCAGAAAGAAACTTTGAAACTGGATCTTAAACTGAATTTTTCCCATGCATTTACATTCTCTAAAACTAGTGAGGTCACTTGAGTATACAACAGTTGCATCATTTCAAGTGATAGTGCCAAAGAGGGCATTACTGTGTGCTCAATCATGCATGAGCGCATCTCCAGTGTCGTTTTTCATTAGAAGGCAGATTTCCTTATGGGGAGATGCAGAGGGTAGTGGTGAGTTGCTTGATGGTTTGCAGATTTTATGGCAAAGGTTAAAACTGACACACACACACAGGCTCACATGCTTAGACTGTTGTGACCACAATGTGAGAGAAAAGAAAAATCTGTGTCTGCAGAAGAGATTTTGCCTTTAAGCTCTCAAGTAATTAAATTCAACTCCAGTGATTTTGGTGACAGATGTATTTATGGCAAGCATTTCTTCCTGGTGGGTTTTTTTCGCTGCTTTCTAAATGTGATGGTTTGTTCAGTTCTTAACGTTGGATCAGTTTCCCTAGCCCCTGTGTAAAGAGCTCAAGGTCATAGGGTTTTTGGTCACATGTTTACAGTTGTGTAGTTTGGTTTTAGACATACATAGTAACAAAAATGTCTTCCACTTAAGTGAGCCATACACAGAGAGTAGAAAAGGAAGTTAAAAAATCAACATTTTATCAAAATAAGCCAGCCATAAAAGAAGGTTGATCTATATGTGAATCTGATAGCTAAGATTATAGTCATAAGAACCAGTGCAGAATGGTTTTATTGCATGGTAAATAGCCTTTGTTATCTTTGTACTTTTGTACTCTACTGTTAACTCGTATGTACTCAGATGGTACCAGCACTCACAGTCTCCTGTAGTTCAATGTACTTAACTGGTGCCAAACTCAGCAAAGTAAATACTGAGAAGACATAGCTGCTGAGACCAGAGAGAACACTGATTTTTAGCTTTTCATGGTAAGACTGTTGACAGTCCCTTTAAAGTATAAAAGGCAACTGAGAAAAACAAGGCTGTTATCATAATTCAGGCGTCCATCTCATCACTGAGAAACTGATGGATCTACATTACAAGTAATACTGGAATCCATTTGTCTAAAAGAATGGTGAAGAAGAATCATCACAATTTCAATATGTAAGAAAATAGGAGCAGAAATACTAAAATACTTGTCTCAAATTCACCTGACTTGTTTAGAGATTGGTTGATTATCAGTTTTCCAGAGTGGTTTTCTTTTTCTCACTAGTACCATGTTTAAACATTCTCTTTCAGAATTCATGCTAGTTTCTGAAATATTTTTTTTATAATTATTGCTTTAGATGGCATAAAAGTTGCATTTCTGAAACCCATGCATGAATATCAATGAAGGCCTGCCCACAAATTGGCATTATTTGTAAAGGAAGAATGTTTGCAGATGTTTTATTTCCTTTCTGAATTTCACACTGGTGCAAAATCAACACTCCATGCAGTAAAGCAGAGCTACTTCATTAGAAAAAGGAAATCTAGTATCATTTTTTTTTTTAAAAATAATTAATGTGTCCAGTTTTAGCATTGTAAGTTTTATCAGGATCTTAGTAATTTTTCATAATTTGCACTTTCACCGACCCAAAAAAAAAAAAATATTATCAGACCCCATACACAATTTCAGCATTGGTCTGCAAGTTACCTAGCCCAGCCCCTTTGCATTAAAGCTGTTCTGCGAGCTATAGTTCTCTGCCTCCATCATGCTCTTTCTAGAAGGGGATCTTCTGCCAGTGTAATTCCCTAATAATACTTTGTATTAGGGACAGAAATTACAAGACAGGCAGCAGGAAATTCAGACTTTGTTAGTCCTACTGTAACAATAAATACGTGCTCAACCTAATATATATTTCTTTTTGAAAGCTTTTTTTGTGTCCTTAAGGTAGATATATATCATATAAAGACAGTATACTATCATATTCCTGATTTCATAAAGACAATATCTTTGTTTACTGTTACCTTGCTTATTGACTTGCAAATCAAACTCTGCTCTGATGACTGCAGAGTCAGAATAATGCTTTAAAAAGAACAGTTTACTTCAAATATGTGTAATGCATAAAATGTACAGAATCTTTACTGTGAAGGTAAATTAACAATATGTGCACAAACACAAGGCAAAGGTACTTCAGGAAGAATAGTACAAAAGAGGAAATATTTTTTTTCCTTCATGGAAAACATAGTATGTGGTAACAATATCTAAAGAGGGAAATCAAGTATTTCCACCTGTGGACATGGCCACTTTTCCTGCTGTTTTCCATGTAAACAGCCATTAAATCTGAAAAACTGGAATGCAGTTAAATTTATTGCTAAGAGCCATCTCATCAAAGTGCAACGGAAATGTGGATTTTTTTAATTACTTCACAATTTTTCTGAAACTGAAAGTACCCAGCAGAGAAGCTGTGTTTGAGACTTCATAGTCACTTGTCAGCTGTGTGGTTCGTCTACTGTGGTCGATTGTGTCTGTGGACTACATGTGCCCATTCTCTCAAGGGTTCTCGTAGAACAGGTCAGACTTCTTGGCTGCTCTGTACCTCACATCTGGGAGAGGACTGGTATTTAATCCCACACCACAATCCTTGGGGGAGGCTACTACTCTGTTTATATGGAGTCAGCATGACTGAAGCAAAGGAAGATGGGTGTCCTTCATATTTGCTGGTAGCGGATGGGAAGAAATTGGAGATAAACTGGGAAAAAGTTGAGAAGCTATAGCTCTCTGGGGTAATTCCTCTCTAGATGGGAAGAATTGCTGTGTTCACTTTTAGTTCTTTATTTTTTGGTGTTTTTTTATTTTTAGCATAATTCTTATACCTGCAACACAAAAATTTTAAAAGACCTATGGTGCAGTAATTCTAGTGAGCAGCTGCTCAGTTTTACCCACTGGATACAAAGATGCAAAAATCCTGTGGCAGTATTCTGCACAGTGATAACTGCTGTTATTCTTTTTATGCTCATAATGATGAAAAGTCTTAAAAAATGGAAGCTTCTCATTTACTGACTGTCAGATGATAACATTCTGCTCTTATTTATACCAGTACTGTAAAAATTTGGTTAATTTCAGTAATTCATTTAAATGTGTATAATAGCAACAATATATAGTGCTTTAGCAAGAAGAAGTAATATATACAATTTTGTCTTTTAGAAGAGCAGACTGCTACTAAGGATGCATCCCAGGAGGAGTCTGAATCTATTCCAGAGTACACTGCTGAAGAGGAGCGAGAGGACAACAGGTTATGGAGAACAGTGGTTATTGGAGAACAAGAACAGAGAATTGATATGAAAGTCATTGAACCATATAAAAAGGTTATTTCACATGGAGGTAGGAAAAGCCTATAAGCATTTTTTAAACTGATGTAAAAAATTCATGCTTTATTGATCATGATTTATTTCTATTTTCATTCTGTTATCTTACTGGCAATGAGAGAGAGAATTCATTTTTCAGCCTTGGCTGAAATGAACCTGGCATTCAGTTCAATGTGGCAATGACAAATAAGTATTTTAAACTCAAAGCTATTTCAGGAGCAGCAAACTGATATACATGTTGCAGGAACAATCTGGTCATTATATGCTAAAACTGTCTTGAAGAAGGGAAAAAGCTTTTGACCTACAGCAAAATAAAATTATGAAAACTTTATTCCATAGGTTTTAACAAAACCTTTTGCATGAGGAAGTATAGTGCTTTGTGATTTGCCAAATGATGTCTGCGGGTGCACAGATCTAAACAAGTAGAGTGGCAAAAGAAAAAAGGAAAAAGAGTTTTCCCTGAGGCTTTAATTTGTCTGGCTAAGCTCCTTATGCTGGTTTTCTGCCATTTATAGTTGGCAGCATTTCACCAGGAACTGGTTTATGGGTTTTTTAGTTCACATCATTTGTTAATGATTATCAAATAACATATTGAAGAAAACATTTAAAGACCTCATGTGCCTGCTGTATTGTCTCATTTGTTCATCTGCTCCCCAGCCTCCTCAGAGGATCACAGAATATGTTGAGTTAGAGAATTTGTAGTTCCAGTGTTACTAGTACACTTCGGTATAAATTAATACAAATGGATATATATTAAAGGAAGAAAATGAAACAAAGCTTTGTAAGTGGCTTTTCCTTGGTATCTCAGGTTTAGACTATCTTTGGATTCTATATGTTTGGGGGACATTATTTGCTCTCTATAAGTAAAGTATTAAGGATGAGTTGTTCTACTCCTGCTAAAACTGAGGCAGACAATTCAGCATTTCAGAGGTAAGATTTGTGAGTTTATATGAGAATGCATTTGACACAGTAGTGTTGATCTGTGGCACTATTTAAAGGTCAACCATATTTTCCAGTATATTTTCAGTGCTGAATCTCTGATAAAAGTGACAGAAGTAAATTACGGTTAATTATATTACCTGAGGATGTGGTCCTCAAATTTGTACATTTACATTAAAAGCAACCAAATGCTAGCCTACAGGCATTCATGGTGGCCAGTGTGCAGGTTTAATCAGGATTAATAAAGATGCTCAAACCTCCAAGTATTTTTTCACTACACCACCCCCATCAAAGATTTATGAATGTGATGACACCTCAGACACAGTTTAGCAAACAGACACAGATGGCATAATTTAGGAAACAAACACAAAATATTTTGGGGCCTTGCTAATGGTGTTTATATATTTTTGTATGCTGTAAACTAGTCAATATACATTTGTGGTGAAAACTATTTCCTACTAGATGCTGATGTATATGTATATGTTTATGCCAGCATTTGTGAAAAATAGATACCACTCCATTTTAGCAGGTGAATAAGTAGTTCTGTGAAGTGCATAATAATGGGAGCCTAGGTAATTCAGCTCAACTATCAGTGTAAAATAATTTGAATTCAATTTTTACATGTCTGACATCTTGTTTCCTTAGATCGCTCAAATCTAAGATCAAGAGCATTGTTTCCTTTACTTTTGAAAGGATGCTGGTCAGTAGCATTAACCATTAGACAAACAGTGTGAGATGTAACGAGTTTCAGCCTGGCATGGCCTAAACTGGAAATTTAACCTGATATCTAGCCAAGTCAAAGTGAGTTAAGGACTGGATTAAATTCTGGGTTTATGAAGTGGCAAATTGAAGATGTGGAAACCAAAACCATTTTGTTGCATAGATCATGGGAAGACTTTGGACAGCTCTAACAATTTCTACATTATGGTAGCTAGGCCTATTCTGTATGAAGCTCACTTTGGCAATATTTTAGTGAAGTATTTAGAGGGCCAGGAATCTTTTCTTTAAGCTCAAGATTAATAATAGATTCGGACTAAAATTAGTTAATTGGAAGTCAAGTAGTCTAGATGATCTACTGAATATTCCTCCATGACAAATGACTGATAACAACAAATGCGGAATCTGTGTGGTAGCCAGGAAACAGGAAAAGGGAGAGTAGACTTGGCAGTGCAAGTGTTAGACTGTCTTCAATATATGTTGATGGAGAAATTTCTTACAGATATTTCTGTTTGCATAGGCTGACAATCTGGTCAAATGGCATTTACTGGCTTCTAGTGACGAATTAAAATGCACTTCTCTCTTGCATGAACATTCCTTCCCCTTAAGCATGTATGAGAAAAGGTGGCTTAGATTTATCTGTGGGTTTTAATTCTTTGTGTTGTTAGTTAGCATCTGCAGATAATCATTTTGCTTCCCGTTAACTGCAAACTGTTCTGTGTATTTTAGTGGGTACACCTGCCACAATGTGCTCATACTGCCAAACTCCTATGCCAACTGGACAGATTGCTTTATGGCAGCATGATAGGAAATATTTTAAAGTTTGTGTTTTTTTAATTTACGGAAGGAAGGAAATGCCCTCCCTATTTGAAACCTAAGAAATGCTGCTTTATTTCTGTTGCTGTTTAACTGCAGCTAGCAACCAAGCTCCACACAGCCGCTCACTCACTCCCCCATGGTGAATCAGAAGGGTAAGAGTGAATAAACTCATGGGTTGAGATAAGGACAGTTTAATAGGTAAAGCAAAAGCTGTGCACATCAGCAAAGCAAAACAAGGAATTCATTCACTGCTTCCCATGGCCAGACAGGTGTTCAGCTATGGCCAGGAAAGGCAAGCTCCATTGTGAGTGGCAATGACTTGGGAAGACAAACACCATCACTCACAACTTCCCTCCTTCCTTCTTCTACCCCTGGCTCTCTATGTTGAGCATGATGCCGTATGGTATAGAATTTCCCTTGGATCAGCTGGGGTCAACTGTCTTAGCAGTGTCCCCTTGCAACTTCTTGTGCAACCCCAGCCCGCTCACTGAGCAGGAGAATACTGAAAGAAGTAGAAAAGTCCTTGGCTCTGTGTGAGCACTACTCAGCAAAACCAAAAACATTTCTATATTATCAACACTGTTTTCAGTGCAAATCCAAAACATAGCCCTGCCTAGCCACTGGGAAGAAAATTGACTCTATTCCAGCCAAACCCAGCACAATTCTGTAACAATAAAGCTGAATTTGTGCTAAAAACAGGACTGGAGTTCCACAAGCATTGTAGTTAGAATACTGTAGTCGGATACTGCTCTCTGCTATTGAAAAAGCACCGTTAGAAGTCTTAAAATCTCCTTTTGTAAGGGTTGCTTAAGTGGCAGTATTATCCTTTGGTTTTTTTCAGGTTCATATCTCTGAGGGAAATGAAAATTTCCTTCACAAACATTATCATCTCTCCCTCATGATAGTTTCTTCTAGACTCTTTTGAAAGGCTTTCAAATTGTTCTCTGAGTGTATCCAGCTTCTGTATCTCTGCATCATTAGTGCTGTCTACCTACAGCCATTTCTACAGCATCTATATAAATTGCTTCTTGATTGCATATATCCTTTAAGCAAAACTTAAAACTAAAATGCAAGAGTATATTTTATTTATTATTAATAATGCAAAAAATCAATAGCAGCTTCAGAGGATTGTGGAGAAGACTAACCAACTTTAAACCATCACAAAAAGAAAGTATTTTATTCTGGGTAGCAGGCAACAGTCCTGGGCCCCAGAATAGTACTGCTACAGCTGTGAAGGTTTACAGCTATCATTAGGCAGTGGTGCAGCCCAGAGAATACCTGTATTGGATGACTGGAATGTCCAAGGTAAAAAAGTAATTTATATAAAACTTGCAACAAATGACTTAGCTGTTCCCCAGAAGCTCTTACGGTGTAGTAGGGTACAGTCATAATTGTCATATCCTGAAGCCGTTGGAGCTGCACAAGCCAACTGAGATTGGACTGGAACACTGTGAAACATCATTCAAACAATGCAAGACAGCAAACGTAGGATATTTTCTTTAGCCCCTTATTCTTCAGTCTGAGGTGAGCATTCAGCACATAATTGCCATAGAGATGCAATGAATCAGAAGTAGAAACCTTAGAAGACATTTTTGCTGATCTCTATAAAAAGTTTACTAATAGTTATGAAAGTGTGTTTTTTGGAAATTTACCTTATCTAACTGTCCTATTTCCTTATCACTTGCATTTTCAGTCTGCTTCAGCAGTAGACACAGTAGCTCTATTACAGGACTTCACAATTTCTTTTTAAATTTATCCTGTTAAAAGCCTTAGACAAAGATAAAAATGCTTGTCGTTTTTTTCCACAGGATACTATGGTGATGGTCTGAATGCTATCATTGTGTTTGCGGCATGTTTCTTGCCAGACAGCACTCGAACTGATTACAACTATGTCATGGAAAACCTTTTCCTGTGAGTGATATGTGAGAAATGTGACAGAGTCTTTTGAGTTAGTACTCATAATTATGCAAAGAGAGGTAACCTGTCTTTACTTAAGAGGTAATTTTGGTCATTAGAAGAAGTGATCTGAATGACAAGGAAGACAGTTTTAGATAAACTGCTTAGTGGAGTATTATTTCGGTATTCTTTACCTACTCCCCCTCCCAGATTAGGGCATATTTGTCAGGACCAAATCAGACTGTAGTATCTCTAAATGTCAAGGAATGCAGTATTTTCAGCTTCTGGAAGATTTGAGTCTTTACACTGTTACACTAATGATTTTCAGCTCTCACTGAGAACAATCAGCAGGGCTTAGACCACGAGACTGTTTTTCACTGTGTGTTGTTTATTATATATTATCATGATGTATCACTATATATATTTTTAATACATGCTGTGCCCTGTTTAGGAGTCACAGGGCCATTTTTTAACACTTGCTTTTAAAATACCAAATAAATGGCATTTGCTGACAAAAAGCTGTAAGTATGTTTCCTGACTCTAGCTGGTTCTTACTCAGCTAGAAGTGGCAGGGGCCAGTTGAGCCAGACACAAATTTGGCCACATAAATCCAAATGTATCACAAAAAAATTACTCCTAATAAAAATTTATTTTGACAGCCAAAAATTGTGAAGGCAGCACTCTCCTGAAGTGCCTTCAGCTACTTCCACTTACAGCTGGTAAAAAAATCAATCAATATGATGTTTTCTGTGCTAAAACCCATAAATCATTTCTAAAGCTTGCAGGAACTCTGCCCTTTGCCATTTGCAGCTTACAAGGCACCAGAGCACAGTCTCCTTGAAATTCCAGTCCTTGAAGATGCATTTGGTGATGGCCAGTACCTTTAATATTGTCTCTATGAGTGAAAAACAAGAATGAGTTCTTAGTTCCTGGTCAAAACAACTTCCATTATTTGCCCAGTAGGGCCTTTAAGAACCCCATGTCCTCTACAGTAACTGATACACACAATGCCCAGTGATCTAAAAGGTAGGAAGGAACTACTACAGTGGTTTTAAATTGATAACAAAGGGAACAAAGCTGAGAGTAACTGTGACTGTCATTCAATAGTAGTTCTTTGCCATCACCCAAGACCCTTTTTCAGATAGAGCTGGTGGTAAATGGACTTTTCAGAGAAAGCCTTAAAAGCCTTTTCCATATGGCTTGAGGCTATTGCCAAAGTCAGTTTTATAACTCATTTTTTCTGGAATAGTAAGTAATATAAGAGAGTGTTCAGGTTGGCCATGAACCTTCAGCTTATTTTAAGGCTTGTAGACTGCTGGCTTTCTAAGACAGCAAGAAAACAGAAAGCTGACCCTTTCTTCAAAAGTTCACCCCTTTCTTCCAGTTGTAGGCCTATTAATGGTACGGAAATAGAGAGATTGCAACAGTTTACTAGATATGCAGAAACTGGTATATTTAAATATTAGTTAATGTTTTGTTATGGAATTATATAGTGATGTAGAGAGACCTGCAAGTCACTGAATTTCCATTTTTAATACAGTATGTTTCTGATGAATAATAATGTTTGTGTGGTATATATGCCACCTCTAGCTTCTGGTTAATAACTTTCCTCAGTTGCTCCCAAGTTTACTGTTACCTTTCCATTTGGATTCCATTCACATTTCCAGTTGTCTAGTTCCTATTTGTTATCCTGACTAATCCTGTAAAATTGTTTTTGAAGTGTGGAGTTTGGACCAAAACCCTTGAGGCATCTTCTAGAGCAGTTCTTCTAGATAATGCAGAACCACAGAATTCTTTAAGTTGGTTGTTTAATTTGTGGCTGCTTGAAACAGAATTTTTCTCATTAACTAGAACTTCTTTTAGAAGAATCCCAACTTGAAAAATCACACTTTGAAAACAAAACAGCACTTTGCTTTCAGAGTGAGGGAATTGTTCTATTTAATGAGAAAAATTCTGTCAATCTTTTCAAATAATAAAGAAATTGCCATTATTACCAAATAATAAGAAATTGCTAGATAGTAAGGTTTGCAAGGGAGCTCAGCCTCCTTAAAAGGGCAGATGGTCTAATACAACCTGCATTGGATAAGAGCTGTTGAATGAAAGTATGTGAGATAAGTAAGATCTGACTAAAAAACTAGCAGAGATTTCTATTTGTCATAATAGTCCTCTTATTTCCTGATGACAAATATTCATGATTTTTCTTATTATAACAGATTATTCATAATATTCACAATTATTTTTGCCTTTAGTAAACACATTTTTCAGACTGTCTGTTTCTGTAACTGAAAGGCTTGTAGTGTTTTAACTTCTGTATAGCTCAGTGTCTAAATGCCTTTCAGTCACTAGATGTTGTGCCCTGTGGGAAGGACTAATTTCATAACCTGTTCAAGGAATCAGTAGGTTCAATTAAATTAAACTTCATGCATCAAAATGTCCATACAATCCCTTGCTTTGCTATTTCACTGTTAGACCTGAGTCTTTACAAGTGTCAGGCAAAAGCAGGGAATGCACAACTGCGTGGTAAGAAAGAGCAGTGAAATGTATTGAGTGAGTAGTCATTTAGATAGGATTTATCAAATGCATGGAACTGGTCTACTTCATGACTGCCTACTTTATGCCCAGGTGAAATATCACTCTCTTTTGTGAGAACTAGATTTCCTACAATTCTTTTAAAGACATTGCATCCTAAGGAATTTCAGGGTCAGATTAGATCATGAGTCATTCCCATACACCTATGAAAGGGGCCATTATGCTCGGGATAGAGCTGCCTTTTGCAGTGAGTGTACTCAGGCATTCAGGTTTTTAAAGTGTGACTTACAGTTCTTTTTTCTGGTTTTTACACAGGGATGCCTTGAGGCTGCTTAGTAGTGAGAGCAATTTGAACATTCGTGCAATGATCAGCTCCCAAATGAGACAGAGACTACTGAGTGGAGCATCTGCATATATAGTCCCAGACAGGAATTTAGAGCTGTCCTCTCATTTGACTGAGTAGTGTGCTGTTCTAAGTAGGATGAATTTGGCCCCAGGAACACTGTGTTAATGAATGTTTGGAGTGGTTTTCTTACAAAATTAAGTTATGTCATGGAGTGATCTCTCCCATCAGAAGTCAAGTTGATAGACAAGTTTTATGAGCCTTGAGTTTCAAAATGTTTGTAGTCAACAGTCGCAGACTTATAGCAGCAGTGTGAGAATCACAAGAATTATAACAAGTATCTTCTCCTGACACTTATTTTTGCATTGAACAACCTTCATCAAATTTCATTAGTAGAGTAGTGAATAAAAGTTTCTCAGCAGTTAATTTGAGAAGTTCCTAGGACTTCACATGATACTGTTATGTTCTCCCTTGCAAAATCTCATTATTTAGTGTCTTTTTAAGAATCGGTAAAGTCACCACTGAGATTTGAAAACTCACTCAGACACTGTATTTTCTTAAAGAAACCACATATTTTTGAAGACAGGTAAGACTGTGGTTTTCTAGTTACACGTCTGTAGGTACCATGGTGACCAGTGCTAAATGTTTGCTTTGATTTAAAGGAAAAGAAAAGCCTCTCTTGTAATAAATTACTTAGTCTGCCTTGATTTATTCCTAGTAGACTGATCTAGTTTGGCCTTAAGCAGATAATGTACAGTTTGTGCTCATTGGCATCTGTACTTTTATCAGCTATGTAATCAGTACCTTGGAGCTGATGGTAGCTGAAGACTATATGATTGTCTACTTGAACGGAGCAACACCAAGAAGGAGGATGCCTGGATTGGGTTGGATGAAAAAATGTTATCAGATGATTGATCGACGGTGAGTTATATTTTCCTTTCTAATTCACAGCTATTATTTTAAACACTGTCCATTTTTGTTACTCTCTTGTATGCTTGTGTTCACTGTATATGATCTTTTTGTATCTTTTGTGGGGTTTTCTGTTTTTTTAAAAAACCATTACTTTTTTTACTTAGATTACGGAAGAATCTGAAGTCATTTATAATTGTTCATCCATCATGGTTTATCAGGACAATTCTAGCTGTGACACGACCTTTTATAAGGTATGTAATGAATACCAGAGACTTTCCATGTCCCTAAGAATACATAAGCACCCTAAGTAATCAAACATGGCTGTTAATGTTTCACTGAAGAGTGCTCATTTTATAGCTTATGTTGGGATTTTGACAGTTCACTTTCTAAAGCAAGTGGGAGAGAGAAAAAGTGATTTAAATGAGTATCTAGACAGCATAGGGATTTGTAAGCCTGTATGCATCTGTAGAACTGGGAATTTAGTTTTGTCTTGTTTGGAGCCCAGCTCAAAGGCATGTAGAAAAGGGGACAGCATGTAATGATAATTACCTTATTTAAAAAATCCTGGCTATAGGACAATATTAAGCTACAGTGTTCTGGGTTTTCAAAAAGTCAATTGCTGCTCATACAAGAGGACTGCCTGAAGCCTGAGGTATTTGAATGCGTTGGAGTTCTGGTTCCAAAAAAGGTTTAATGTCATCAAAAATAATGCTTTGATTAGTAAAAAAGCAAAAAAAAAAAAAAACCAAACCACTTACTGACTTTGAAGACCTGACATGTTGTTGAAGAAGATAGACAAGTATGCAGTTGAAATCCTGAGATGAGGGAGAGCAGCCTTACAGGTGTGAGGAGTTGCTTCAGGCAAAAGAAATATTGTCTACAGAAGCCACACAGTGAATGACATACAGCAAATGAGAATGACATATGTCATGACAGCTTTAAGTATTCTGCTCCCCAGCTGCAGATGAAGACACTGGAGGTGACTGTCACAGGGTGCTCTGGCCTGACAAGGTGACATTTGGATGGGGAAACATGTGATTTCTCCCATTGCTGCCCAAGTGCAAAAGGCAGAGTGTCATAATGGAGCTTCTTCTTCCAGATGTGGTATCTTTAAGACCAAGGAGAAGGTGACAATTGAAATTACCAGAGTAACAGGGAAACAGTTCTTGGAATTACCAACAGAAATTATGAGGATTCAGTGAGTTGCATTTGATATCTGAAATATTTCTGTTGCCATCCTCTTTGCTCCCAGAAGTTAAGTAGACAGTATTTGTTCTTTTAATGAAAAAGTCATGTCTATTTCAATTCATTGTTTATTCAAAATGATCATTCTAATCAGCAGTGATTAGAAGTTTTTCATTGCCAAACAGGAGAAAATGTTCACTCTCAATAGTTTGGCAAAGCAAATTAGCAGTACAAACTAGAGATAAAGGAGAGCAGTTAAAACTCTCCATTTAAGTCAAGTAGATTGAGTCGCTGTGCGAGATGAAAGTGATGAATAAATGGGAGCTGAAAAAGGTGGGCAGGACACGTGGCCAGTGTGAAAAATGACATGAGATATTTGAAACCTTACTGTGAACAGAAGAATGTTATGAGAAAGCTGAGTAAACAACTCGGTGAGGCATGAAAAGGGAGAGTCAATTCAGTAATAAGCAATGTCAGGCAGATAGAAACTTGATTAGACTGATGGCCACTGGCTATTACTTTTAGTTATAATTATAGTTTGCTAGCCCTGAGGTGATCACTGACAGGCACAGTGGGAATTTTAGAGTAAGAAATAATTGATGTGCTAGTTTAAAGGTAAACCAGCAGGAGAAATAAACCCAGCTCAAAAGGAGACTACAAGTCAGAATTACAATTAAATAAAAAGATTACAATAAATACAATGATACAGGGAAAATCTGGCTTTGACCCACAAAAATCAGATGTATAACCGGCACCCTGGGACACAAACGGAATGGTGTTCATCAGACCTTGTGCTGAGCACCACATGGTCACCCTTAGTACAAAGTAAAAGAAAAGGAAAACCTGTTGGTGAGGATGATGGTCACAGTCTGGTCGAGAGTGGCAGTTACAGTCCTGTTGAGGTTCTGGTCCTCTCTGGGTCTGACAAGTGGTTCCAGAAGTGCCCAAACCTGAACATTATATATGCTCAGGTTCAGGTAGGAATTCTCAGTACCTCTCCCAAGGTGAGGAGTTTCACAGTGGGTGATTTACTCTATGAGTCATGGGATACTCCTTGATGGCTCATTAGCAGACATGACCCCTCAGGCTGGGTGTGAAGATGCTAATGTTATCACACCTGATTCATTGGTGTGAAGACAGGAAAACTTCCCTATCTCACAAGGTTCTTAAACACCCAGTTTGTAGCCTGAGGTGTCAGGTGTGCCCAGGGCAGCTGCTGCAAATTATCCATTATTAGCAGTTCATGAGAAATGGCATAGAGGGTGTAGAATACACAGTTTTTGTTACACCCACACACTGATGAACTATAGGACTAGGCCACTATAACTAGGACAATTGGTCACAGGCAAACGGAGATTTTGATGACACAGATAAAGGTGAGGAACATAATTTTAATTGTATTTCAGCTGAGATGCTGGAAAAAACAGTAGAAATCATGAACCTGAAAGATAACAGAAAGGCAAGGGACAATCAAATCACTAAGGGTGTGCTAACATCGAGTCTATCTCAATTCTACCTCAAAACTACCTCACAAACATGATGGAGTCTGGGACTCATCTTGACTGGCAAACAGTTGTCTGAATACACAAAATGAAAGAACTAGAGGTAGCAAAAAAGAGATCCTCGGTACTCTTTTCGGACAAGATACTCACACCAGAGATCATTTGAGCTGTGTTAGGTAAGAAATTAGATTTCTAGTAAAACAAGTGTCTGTGAAACATTTGTCACTTGATGGAAATATTTAAATAATAGGAAGCTACTATTATTGGCAGCATGCTTTCCCTAAAATCCAAAAGAAACAAGGACATACTTTGGTCATGTATCTGGGATGCCCATACACTGACTTCTACATGAAGGAATTACTTAGAAGTCAGTCACTGTGGTGGTTAGTGGACTCAGGAGGATCCTCAAGGGGACAAAATAAGCTTTGAAAATTTGTTTAAATCTGCGCTCTCCCCCCACTTTGGAAGCTTCTGATTGGCTTGTAGCTTTGCCAAGCTACTTTAGCTGGCAGTTCTGATGTTTCAGACTGTCATTAACATTTTGGATAAAATGTCAAGAATTACTTGTGTGTTATCATGCTTTGACTAGTCAACTGTGAGTGATGCTTGCATCTGAAATGTGACCATTGGCTTGTTCCAGTGTGTGTATGTCTAGCGATGCTTATATGGTACAGAAATAAATTGAAATGAATGTGCTTAAACAACTATTCACAGCACACTGCACCTTCATTTACTCCTGTTTCAGTTGTTTCACTTTACCTTACTGGGAAGATATGTAGGTTAAGGGAAAGGGTTATAATCTTCTGCTCAGAGGTACTTCAGAGGCTTGATGTTGTCTTGTTATACCTGCAAATTAGCAGTAAATAGAAGGAATATGTTCTGTTATTCATGACCTACCCTTAACATTTACAGTCAATGAGTTTGTCACTGTTACTGATGTTAAAAGACTATATAAATACTACCAGAGCTAAATTTGAAAAATTGCTTTATGAGCCAAATGAGAAAGATATCTCATAACCTTGTACATATCATATATCTTAGGTTAGGGAAGTGAATAGCCTTACACTTTTAAGTGTGTTTTCTGGACAATTTAGCCTTTTTCCAGGTGATCATTTTTCAAGCACAATAAATGAATCATATAGCATAGCTGAAATAAGCAACATATTTCCTTATAAGAAGGCCCTTCAGTAAGAATAAACACAGTCATATCTACTCTCCTCTGAACAAATGAGCAAGTTCAGTTTTATTATGTTTGATGGAGAATTGGTGTAAAATAGAAACGCTAAGTTGTAACGGTCAGTTGATAACCATCATGATGATTATGATCATGTTAAGTGAATGCTTCCCATCTCTTTTTAGGTGAAAATATTCTGTAAGAGATTTGATTGTTTTCAGAATGTTAACACATCTCCTACAAACTGTAAAACTAATTGCATTGTCTAGTTAGGCATTACTGTTTATAATGTCCTAAATACTTTGATTCAGACTAAGGAAGGAACAGCCAAAGGTCTAGAGTCAATTGCAGCCTCACTTCAGGTAGGCTTATGATTAGCTGAGATCTGTAATTGAAATATGAATATCAAAATGCTTAATTATTTAATACATTTAATACATGCCTTCATTTATTTTTAATATATCATAAAAGATGAGGGAACAAAATTAATACTTTTTTTCTGTGTTTCAGCTCTAAGTTCAGCAGTAAGATACAATACGTCAATACATTGGCAGAGCTTCGTGAGATGATTCCAATGGAATATGTGCATATACCAGACAGTATTGTCAAGTAAGTGATGTACAGTAAGCATGTACTGGTTCTAATGGAAACTATTTCCACAAACTAATAACAGTATTTAAGACTCTATGAGAAAAACAGAAATCAATTTCCTGATATTCTTAAAAATGCATATGTGTTGTTCCACAAACATTTCACTGTCAAACTCGGAAGCAGGTAGCCACTGTGTAATGGAAACAAAAAACACCAGAAATACATACTTCTAGGGGCATAGGAGAATAGTTTAACCTTTCCACAGCTATCATCTATGCCCTGTTTTTCTGTAACTTTTACCACTATTCAAGTAAAGGTGATTTTAATTTTTACTTGTGCAGGACTTTGAACTGAAACAATAATTAAAAGATGGCTTGTTCAATAGGAGACCACTGAAAGTCCCTAGGTTCACCTTTCCTTATCTTTTTGATTTTCATGGATAAATCCAGAACCACTGAAAGACAGTTTCTCAGGTTTTGCTACTTAGATGTGTATTTTTTTAAAATAAAGAAATTTAAAGGAAAGTAACTCTTAAAAGGAAAATAAGGTAAGGAAAGTATATATTAAAAAGTTGTAGGAAGTTGATTGGCATTCCTCATCTAAACTAACTTTTTTTAGACCTGAAAACACCAAAATGGAATATATCCCAAGAATGAAAACATGACTGAAAAGTTCATGAGTTTCTTATAGTTGTTATTAAAAAGACAATCCTGTTCAGGGAATTTGTTTTTTGCTTTAATTGTTCTCTTTATCAAATGTCCTAGGTTTTGAACAGCTAAACATCCTGTTCTAGTAAGGAATTTGATGAGCAGATATACAAGTATGATTGTCTTTTCCTTATGGTATGTCAGTGACAGTTTTTGGAGGTGTCATAGATCTCTTTGACCCAGACAGCAGTTTTCACACCTGTCTCACAGTAGGTATGCAAAGCAACATCATTTCCTTCATTGAGCTGATGGTGTAATTCCAGGAAGCAAGTGGGAAGCTCAGTTCTGGCAATGGCACTTGTAAATTATTGTAAACAGTAAATTACAGTTGTGAAATCAGGGGTCATAGAGACTTTTCACTCACCTTCATTTGCTGCTGTAACTCCTTTAGAGGTGGAGTGATGCTAAGATTGTGGAACAGAGGCTGTTGTTGAACTGATAAAGACATGTCCATAATGTTTTAACATCCCAAACGATTTTTCATCCACCTCCCTTCCTTCCTCGGCCCCTCCCTCTTTTGATTCTTATGAAACTTCTAATTTCTTGTCATTCCCTTTGACAGAAACCTTAACATGATACCCAGTGATTTTCTGTCTCTTTCCTTGCTCTGTTTAGTGTTACACTGTGGCAGCATACACATCTGTGTTAAACACATTTTCACTTCCCTGTAGACCTAAAAATGTTTGGAAAGTTCATTCACATCTCAGACCAAAGGTGAAATAATTACATCACCAGTAACAAATAAACTTTAGTACTTAAAACTTAAGAAATTTTAGGGAACTGCCTACTTCATGTCATCAGCAGCCAGATGAAAGATCATGATTTTGTGGAAAAAGATAGAACTAGAAAGGTGACAATTGTGCCCACTGGTGGCAAGCATTTCAAGATGCTGTGATTACAAGATTTAGGGGATGTGTGCATTCAAGACACTTGTGAGTGGTTATTCCCATACCATAGGGAGGAGAGCAGTGTTCAGCTGATAGCTTTGCTTCTGGGGCAAATTGAGAAAGATTCCTGCAGAAAATTATGATTCATCTTCTGGCTTCATAATTTCTCCATTGGCAAGGACAAATATACCACCTGTGCTCAAGAGGAATTCCACCTGTAGAAAGTACATAGGGTTATGCCAGGTTTTGAGTTATGTGGTTGTTTGGTAGTTTTTACTGAAGTGGGATAGAACATGCTTGTTGCATCATATGAACTTTTACATATTTTCTCTTCCTTCACCCACTCTTATCTTGTAAGGTATGATGAAGAGAAGTGTATTAAGAGAAGAATGAGGTAAAATTCAGTTTCTAGCCCCTGCTGCTGCTCATAATGGAGGGAATCTGTGTGACAGCCTTTCACCTGCAGGCGACCTCAACAGCTGAACGAGAGAGGACTTGCACTGATGTGGAATCTTACTTTCCCCTTCAAGCTGTTGAGATCAGCCTCCCTTGCAAAAAAAACTCACTGAACCGTAAATGTCCTTGACTTGGCCCAGGCTGCAGCTAGTTTAATATTATCTGATAGAGCAATTGAATGCTTTCAGCTCTGTTCACTGGGCATGCCTCAGATCCCTGCTGCTTCTCTGTCTGCCTCCAAATGAGCTAATTAAGAGTTACAAATTTAAGGTGGGTTGAGTACAGGGAAAAACGGTATCATACTGAACTGAAGAGCTTTAGTGCCAGTGTGCACTAAGTCACACTGGATTTCTGATTTAGAAGCATGTATTGTATTTGTTCTTTGCTCTGCTATTGCTCTGCTTCTCTTATGCTCTGCTTGCTTCTCTGTTTCTTTATATCAATAACTTTTACTCATGCAGACTGGATGAAGAGCTGAGGGAAGCTTCAGAAACAGCTAAGTAAGATAGCTTTCAGCTGGATGCTGGCACTTTATTTACTTGTTTCACAGGAATAGTTTGAATGCAGTAGTACAGTATGTGTTTGGTACAACGACCAGCTTGTAGTTTCAGTTACTGTGTAAGTTGCCACATTTGTGAATTTACTTCCCCTCTCACTAAAAGCAGCCTTCTTTTGTACTGCTGGGTCTTGGTGAGAAATAATCACACCCTTACACTATAAAAACTTTTTTACTGTTTTTTGATGATTGTTTCTGTAGTCATGGGGCTGACTGAAACCACTTGTTTACTCAGTTAAAATGAATCATTAAATATTTTCTACCCTTCATCTGTTATGTTAGATGATTTGTACAGTTTTTAAAAGGTTTTGGGTTTTTTTGTTTCTTTTTCTTCTAAATAATTACTAAATTAGGGCTAGCTTTTGTACCTCATTCTCAGTTAAGGTAGGTACATAAATTCTCCTCTTTTTTTCCAGCATTGACTGGCTAGGCCAGGGTAGTAAAACTTGATAATAATATTGTACTGTATGTGGTCACTTAATAAATCAATGTCAGCTGATGATCAGATACTTTTAACTCATCTGCCCTTTGACTTTAAAACACTGAGGCAGTATGGTATAAAGTACCAAAGAAATCCTTAACTAGAAAGACTTGACTCACTGAGCTGAGCTCAAAAAGTATCCAGGGCACTTTCTTCATGTGTTTATTGTAGAAAACATTCTGGAGAAGGAGCCTGTGTCTATTGGTTCTAATACAACATTTTCCCTTGTGGCTTTTGTAATCAAAGATTTTGAGGTTTGAAGTTCCTTTTCCTTCCTTCAGCTTATGCACTTCAGGATTTTCACCTTAGAGCTTTTTCTTTGCTGTACTTTTTCCTAAAGTTTCTTCTTTTACAGTACACATTTTCTACCAGAAGAGAAATATCCAAAATATTGGCCACTGCTTTTTGACTCTAGCAGGTAGACTGCCTCAGAAACAACACATTCACTTAAGTAGTTATCACCTGAATAGTTTGTTAAACAAAGAGACCCACCCAGCCTTGAAATGCAACTTCTATCTCTTCTATTCAACCATTTTCAAATGCATTATATATGTGACAATAAAAACTCTGTGAAAGAAAGCTGCTTTCTTGTTACTCCATTTAAAATACTAGAGGCTGCAGCATATCAAGTGAAAGGGGAACTAAATATTCATATGAGGCATCCCTGGTTATTGTTACTGTTGGATGTAGGAAGTCACTGTAGTGCATTTCCCTTCCCCAACTTAAAGAAATAACTTAAAAACTTGTTACTCAAACTAATGTGTGTTTGCGGGCACTGAGATCACTACATTCCTAACAACATTTGAGTGTTGTGCTGTCAAAGATACTCACTACAGTTAATTATTACATCCTCAAATTTGATGTCATATTTAAAAAGAGAAAGCAATAAACACAGAAGAAATGTTTACTCCTCTTTTTCCTTGTATCCAGAACTAGCTGCCTCTCAAATGATCCAGAAATTACTTCACTGGAGCAGGAGTAAGAATTTATGCCTAATACTGTCATTACATTTTAACATTATTTTACAACCATGCTGCTGGGAACTGAGGCTGGATAGACTCCATAAAGCTTTTTGAACACCTAAATACTTTTATGGTAATATTCAGCAACATATGCAATCGGGAAAACCACTGAAGCTTTATTATATTTTATAGAATTTATATATGTATTATATACTGAAGATTTATTATATTTGTATTGCATTGCAAAAACGTTTGAAGTGTCCTTGACCATTTCCAAGCAGAGACATGTATAATTCTTAGCCTGAGGATATTCAGGTGAAGTTACATGAAAAGCTGATATAAAAAGTGCAGCATAGCCAGAGTGAAGATGGTCCCATGCATTAGCCTCAATTTAAAGTGGTAAACTTGCCATTCTCATTCAGAGATTAAAAAGTCTTATGTTTTATTTTGATTTCTGGATCATGCTCTTGTCATCTGCCTTCTCTTTGCTTTTCTGCTTCTCAGCTTCTTTCGTGGTTATTTTCCTAATTAAACCTTAAGAATCCTTACATTTTTTCATTTAAAAGCTGGACTGGTTTCCTTGAAATGGGAATATGTCAGTCCTCTGGTATGCTGTTCCTCTGTCTGAAGCATGAAAATGGAAAACCCTGTACTCCTATTACTGTGCATCAGTGAGAGTGTTCATAGCTGTAGTGTGTCACACAAACACTAACAAATCATTGCTAGAACAGCATGTCAGGAGAACCAACTATTGCAGCAGACAGTATATTCCTGGCCAGAGCATATAGGGGAGGAGTGGCTGAGGACTTTGCTGTCCCTACCTATCTGGCTGGTGTGTAGAAATACACTGGTGTTTCACACTGGAATATTTTTCATGAAATATCATATTCTAACACAGCTTGATGGGGCACACTCTCCCCTTCCCTGTCCCTCTCCACGTGGCCAGGTGGCTGGCCACAGGGTCCTCCCCAGGTATCAGTAAGGAGGACACATACACACCGGGAACAGGAGGCAGAAAGAGAGATTTATTCACCTGGTCAGGCCCTTTATAGACCTCATGGCCAGGGTAAAGGGGAGGGATACAAGGGAAACCAATCAGAACACAGCCTGAAGGGGGCTTGAATACTAATTAGGAAGGTGAGAGGTGTCTTTCCCAGGGGCCTGGGGAAAAGGGGAGATGGCTTTCTAAGGACCTGGGAGAAGGGGAAGGTGGCTTTCCAAGAGCCTGGGAAAAAGGTTAACACAGCAATAAACATGTTACAATACAGTTTTACAAAATGCTTTCATTGGTTTCTTTATCTTCAGTGGCCCATCTCCTCTAGGATCTGTTCCACTCTTTAAATTGTAGGTCTATTCCCACAATATTCTAAACCTGACTTCTCAGTAAAAGATTCCATTAATAACATGACTGTTGATAAGCAAACAAATAATTAGAAGTATATGTAGCAAACAAGTGCATAAATAAAATGGAGCTTTGGTTTTCACTTTTAAAAAAATAAAATAGTACTCTAGTAAGCTGTCACATGATCATATCTGATACATACCTTAGAACCACTACCTAAATTCCTGATTCCTGGAGCAGTTAACATTATATCTCTGAGCATATTTTTTTCCTCAGATTCCATTTTATTCTGTAATGAATTAATATGAGAACTGGCTTTCAAAGTATAAGAAAAGAAAATAACCATCAAAGACTATTTGCTTAAGATTTTAATCTTTTTGTGGCTTGAAAATTTTTCCTGTTTTCTTCAAAAGAAAAGCTGAGCAGCAGAAAGTAATGTGAGAAAAAAAATTATATTTATCTTAAATATATATAGTTGAGGCCAAATTAATCTTAATTCTTTCTATTTGTTTTCTCTGCATGAATATGTGACTATGTCTTCAGAAGTGGCAATAATTTTCTTGTGATCATATCCCTCATTTCTTGTGTCATTTCTTCAGGAAATAAGATTTCCCGTGTAAATCACTCCACACTGAGAACAGCAGTTTTACACAAATACTTTTTTGTATGATTTCTGCTGGAACGTCTCTGGAGTCTACCCAGCTCTTAGTTTGCTTATGTTGTCTTTTTTATTCTATTCCAAAGGCTTTTGTCTTTTGTCATGCTCCGTTGTGTTCTTTTTGCTCAACTCCTTGCACTTCCTCATGACTTAAAAAAACCCAAACTATAAAATAATTCACAGTGAAAGAACCCTGTGCATTGTGTAACAGTTCATAATTATTGAGGAAACTTTAAATAGTTATGTATTCTTTAAGGAAAATTGTATCTTGAGGCAACATTTATGATAACTTTTTACTTGAAACAGTACTTCTAAAGTGTTTGACATGTGCTTTGCACTAAATAGCAAAATTGTACTCTTAGAAACATTTTTCAGGGCACACATATCTTGCCACACTGTTGTGTCTTTCTACCATTGGGTTTTTCCACATCTGTTGTCTACTTCAGGTTGGAATTGCTGGAAAAGTAAACAATATAAACAGTAAAACAGTAGTGGAACTTATTAAGGTGTGTACTTTCATAAATGGTCGATAGGATGTGTGTAAATTTTTGGACAACACTGTGTTGAACTAAATGAGAGATGAGGATGCTCAACACTTTGGGGGAGCTCAGGATTGGGAAAAAGATTATCCACATGCTTCATAGCACTAATTAATTTTTTTTGTCATTGTTGTTCTTTGTTGTTTTGTCTTTAATATATAGCATGGACATGACCCTGAAATAAAAAGCATCCTTGCCAGGCATTTGAAGAAGAGGGTTCATTTGGATTTTCATCACCCAGACACTCACAACCATGTTGTACAATAAGTGATTCAGTCAACTGTGTTTGCTTTATATTTTTATCATGTCATTCAGCAATTCAAGAAGACCAAAAGGGCCAGTCTTATTGCCATGGAAACAGCAAAATTTTGGGGCCTGGTTATTTGTTTTATTTTCAGAAATAATTTTCTTCAGGAAAGCTATATCGCCTAACATCGGTTTCTCTGTGTATGTGCAATTTCTGTTTCAAAGTTACCAACACTGTGCCTCATGAACAGGTCAATGAGGATGGGGATTTTTTAATTTGTGTCTTCAGAATATTAATGTTTATGCATAGCTCAACAGAATAGTTATTGTTACAATAAATAGTTTGCTTGTGTCACAGAGCAGCAGCAACTATATTGCTTAAAAATAATTCTACAAATGATGCAGGACTTTCTTGAATTTGACAAGTCAGGCTGGATAGGATTTTGGGCAACTTGGTCTAGCGAAGGGTTTCCCTGCCCAAGTCAGGGCATTTGGAAGTAGGTGATTCCTAAGGCCTCTTCCACCTCGAAGTATTCATGCTTCTATTAACTTGTGTTTCTTGCTGTCTGCAAAGCCTTTCCGTTTTCATTTTACCCTAATGACTTTTTTATTCAGTCAAAGACTGATATACTAAAAAATAATAATTAGTCATCAAACAGACTTCCCAGAGGATGAATAACTGAAATTAATTTTATTTTCATATTTTTTTAGTATCTTTATTTTAGAGATAGTTTTTCTAGAAGAAGCTAGTGCTGTAAATGATTGTCATATGTTCTAAAATCCTTGGACCATTATTAAACCTGCTTTCTCTAAAAGTTTTTTTAAGTTATGAGTCTTCAAATGACATTTTGTCTTCAATTGCAAAGTCTATTAATGCTATGAATAGGAATCAAATAGTATTTTCCACTAACAGCCAAAAGTTAAATGTGTACATTTACGGTTGCGAGTCACAGTAATTTGTCAGGAATAGGCATTAAAGTATTGTTCAAAGTGTTTCTATTACACAAAAAATAAGTCTTACAATGCAGTTTATTGTCTGTGTCACAGAACACAGCAGTAAAAGCATGAGAAAGAAAAAGCCCTAAGCATTTCTTGTTTGCTGCTGTCCTGTGTACTGGCACAAAAGACACTACAGCAAGTCTTCTTATTTACTGGAAAATAGCTGCAATTTCTCAGACCATGCATTTGCAGAAGAGTGCAAATTAATTATCAAGTTAATTCTCTTTCTCTGCTTTAAAAAGACAAAGAGTCAAGAATATGATTGATACTTTCTCTTCCCCTAATGAACACATGCACACACTCACCTGCCTTTTGAGAAGTCCTAACAGAAATAATAGTATTACATACTCTCTAAAATACTATTATTTTCTTCACAAGATCTTCATATAGCCTAGAATTACATTTGTGAATTCTTTACTTTGTCTGTAAGTCCTTGGACATAACAATCCAAGACAAATTTCACCTTTTAAGTGTGCTCTAACTCCATCCTGCTTTCAGTCCAGAATTACTAATGAAAGAGATAACAAGCAAAGTTTTCTTGGAGAATAAAGTTAAAGCATGAGCCCTGATTTTTCATTAGGACTTAAACTGAAAGTGGAAATTCTGTTTTGCTCTTCGTTAAAAGTTTGACGGTTTTGTTCTGTGGTTTGAACATTTCCGACTGTCAGATTCTGTCTTATATTTGCAAGATAGTCTGCAAGTGGTGAGGCAAGCATCCACCATTATGTGCATAGTTGTTCAGCTACTGCAATGAAAATTGACAAATTTGTCAGAAAGGTGAAAGAATGCTTTCTTACTGACCAACATAAAACCTGAAATACGTGCCACTCTTCAGTCCTTGGTCTGTATTGACAGGTGGTACAAGGTATTTCTGTCATACTTGCTAATCTGCTGTATCACATCTTTCTGTCAGTTTCTGTTAATTTTCATAGAGAAAGGACCTAATCCTGCTGACCATTGTTGCTGCTCTATATAACCTTGCCCTAAATTAGGATCTGGTAGTCCACCTTTTCTCAGATGTTTGAATCCTGGCTTGTGTCTGCCTTATAAAAGTGCTGTCACTTAGTATATTGGGGATAATGTTTTATGTACAGATTAATATTTGTATTGACTTCCAGATGCTGATTAAGCTTCACCAAGATCTAAATTATTAAAAGCATTTAGTAGCATGAAATTGCATCTTTTGTAGACCTGTAGTTTAAGCCACCTAGGGTGAGCCAGATAACTAATGTTGTGCTGTAGGTAAGAGAAGTTTTTGCTAAAAGAGAAGTTCACCACAAAGCAGAGCTCAGCACAAATCTTTATTCACAGAGATTTGTGATTTTAATGGTGGATGTCAGCTCAGAGTTGAAGTTAATTCTAAAGGCTTTGTGTGAAATTACGAAGCAGCAAAGCTATACATGAATTAACATGATTAATGTGGGTGGACTAACTGTCAGCCTGAGATGGAAGGAGTTTGTTTAAGCCAAATGTCACATTAAAATAAAATGGGGCATCAATGTGATGGTACAAAAATGACTGCAAGATCAAGGTGTGATTATCTTTACTTATTAATATGTTTTGAAAAGTTTTTTAATGTTATGATACTGCAACTCTATATTATACTAACAATGTATCACTGTTATTAAATCGGTAGTTTATTGAAAGAGGAATATGGTACATATAATTGCACAGATTAAAGCTTTTATATATGGATTTTTTCTACTGTGTATCAGAGTGCTCAGATGAAATATAAATTAATAGTTGCAATTTTTTTTTTGTTAAAATACCTATGCTGACTCATAGATTAAGCAATACAAGGATATCTAATACCATTGTATGGATATATATACATATGAATCAGAAATAAAGAACTGCAACCAACCACTGGAAGTATTTTATTTCAGCTCCTAGTTGGGGGATTTTTTATTCCCTGGCTATGTAGAAACACTTGTTGTTTCAAATCACAGTTCTTTGCTTATTTAAAAGTATTGTTTTGCTTTCTATTCCCTACCTGTCCTTCCAAAAATTGAAACTGAGTCAATTTTGTGTCTCATGATGTTACTCTCCATCTCCATGTACTCAAATTCTTATTTTGTTGATACTTGGAATATTTTTCCTGGAGGAAAGCAGAAGGAGCTCTTTACATTGCTTTATATTTTGTATCCATGCTGTTATCTAAAGATCAAATGCATAGATAGTCTCAGTCCATCACATATAGAAGGCAGAAAACAGGAGCTACCGGGCAGGCAGAGATTGGCTGTGAAATCACTCTGAGCTGACTAACAACTTTATTGCCTGCAGTGTAGGGAGGAGTCAGAGCTGGCTGACGTTCAGTCTTTTCAGTACCTTCCTGGTACCATGTGCTCACTCACATCCCAGTCTAAGTCTGTTTCAAATGGATCAGTTTATACTGCCACCTCTTTAAGGAAACCTGGCTAACATTTGGACAGCTATCCTGGAGCATTGGCCAGTGAGGCATCAAATACAAGCTTAAAAGGGGATAACTTATGGCTTATTGTTTGCCACCCAGCTGCAAGCAACTCTCTGAATGCTCCTAGACCTTTTCAGTGCAAAGTCAAAGAAGCTGGATTAAAGAAACCTTTCGTGCTTTTTGCAAATATGCACTTTGACTTTTAATAGATTTGAAGATTTATCAGATGCTTATCAAATTATCAATTTGAGTGTTAGAAGTGACTCTGAGTTTCCTACTAGTGCCACTACTGGAATAAAAGACAGCAGATTGTGTTAGCTGTGCAGCCTTAATTAGTTATTTCTAGAAACAAGAGGGGTGTCCCTGTATTACCTGGCGCAGATGAGGCCAACAGAGCAAGTGTCAGAAGATTTGCAACTACTTCTCATTCACTGTCCCTTTTCTCCAGTCATGCAGCCTCTCTAGCACCCTGTTCCCTTTGCAAAATACAGCTGTCGTGTAGGCAGGGGGTGACAATTACCTACCTATGGTCAGGGGAACATTAAAGAATGGCATTGTGAAGTTAAAATTTCGGCTGTTCTGTTTGTAGTGTAGTTTGTAGTGTTTTGTTCTGTTTGTAGTTCTCTAATCTGCCTTGACAAATTGTCAACTGCTACAGAATAGAAACTCTCCTCCAAAAACATACATTGCAAAGGTACTGAAATCTTTTTAAAAATCATGTTCTGACATTTATTTTTCCTAGAAATATTCACCCATTTAAGAAGTGGTCACTGCTTGCACAGAGTTCATCTCAGCAATCGTTCTAGTGATACTCTGGGTTTGTCCATTCAGCAGGAGCAATGGAGCTGACTGGGCTGAACTCTGCCAAATTTGAGAACCGGGAAAGGCTCTCATCCAGAGCCTGCCACCCCTTTTTTATTCCTTGTTGCTTTCCTGCACTTAAGATATCCCTGTTAAACATAGCTTTGTGGAAGCAAGGCAAAGCCTCTCTCAAGGCTTATAGTACTTAATAGTACATTTAAAAGTGCAGACTGCTACAGGCTTTTTGATGTATCTGTGCTGGTTATTCCAGTAGCAATTATTATTGTTAAAGGAAAACACACATGACGGATTCTACAAGTGCACTTGCAAGCTTCTCATTTTTTTTCTGTTGTGGGAAATCCAGTGTAATTTTGCAAGGGAAAATCTTTTAGGTAAGATGGGAATCCAAAGGCAAAATAATTTTTTTTTTGAAGTGAATACTATTATTAGAAAAAATCAATTTCATGTGCTAAAGTATGCATACATTAACATTATTAGCAAGGTCTTTGTTTGCTTCAGAGGATTAAGGTTTTTGTGTTAAGTTCAGAAATATGTTAGGTGTGAGAATGCACCATACTCTATTATCACTATAGTGCCTCATATTTGGATTACAAAGTTGGAAGAAATGGCATTTGAAGCCAATACTTTTGTATCATGAATAAGTAATTGGGATCCAGCACAACACTTCTTATGAATGATTTTTAAATGCCTTGAGGGACAGACCAATAGACCCATGTACCTGTCCTAACACTAGCTAGTAATCTATGAACAGTCTTAGGAGTAAATGCTGACTCCAGAGAATGAGTTTTCTTTTGTGTTTGAGACGACCAACTGTGACCTCCGTGATGGGCTGCTGCAGAAAAAAAAAGTGCGCTGTGTCTCTCATACAGTATCTAGTCTGTTAGAAAAATATTGGATTGCCAAGCCACACTTTTCAATGGAATTCTTTCTTTGTTTCAAGTGAAAAATAAGAAGTGTAACATCGCTTCCCAGTATTATCTGTTTAGCCAAGTCACAACTTACTACTGAAATAGAATCAGTTTAGTTGAAAAAAATCAAATCAGACATGTCAAAACCTTAACTGCTTGCCTCTCTATTATTTATTTCAATAGGCAGCAAGTAAAGCAGCCTCCAGCAGTGGCAGGAAAATAATCCACAGAGTACTTGCCATGCTGCTCCCTGAGGCTTGGTATGTAAAGCAGACTTCCTCCATGAGAGAGTGACTCAGAAAATTAAGTGCTGGCTTTCTAGAACAATGTTAGGCCATCAAGACTTACCTTCATCTCTGTCTTCATCCCTTTGAAGTGTGAGTAACATTGCATCATCCGTCAGATTAAGGAACACAGAAAATATTAACATGAGATTTGGGGTTTATGATGTAAAAAAAAAAAAAAGGAAAAGGAACACACCTAAAATTACCAGTCACAGAAAGAAAAACTAGGGGAAGGAAGGACAAGTCAGGGAAAAGACGAGTGACTGGGGGAAGGTAAGGTTACAGGCATCTTTCTGCTTGAGGCTTCAGCCTTCTTCCAAATTCTGATTCTCCTTGGGGACAGCTTCTGAAACATAGCAGGCCTGTTTGCCTGGAGCCTTTGTTTAAAAGAAGTACCAATGTGCTCTGTTCCAAATGTTCCTTTTTTTCCCCCTCATTTAAAGAAATTATGGAATCCCTGGAGATAAATGGCTTGATCTGGTTTTCAATCAGTATCAAATAAAAACCTCTCAACCCTTGAGGAGACATCACAGAAGAAAAAGCTGAAAAAATGGGAAATGTTGCATGAATTTAGAAAATGAAATTTTACGCATTTCTCAGTGACTTGCACAGAATAAGCCTGTGTCAGAAGACATCATGTAAGTGTATATAAGGAGACTAATTAAATATAGAATGGAAAGAGCAAGATGCAATAGAGGAGCATATGGAACAAAGTGTTTCATAGTGGAAAAGAGCTGTAGGAGAGAAATGACTGAATCGGAGATGAACTGTGCCAAAGAGGATAAAGAGAGACCAGAAATACAATGTAACAAACCCCAAAAAACTGAACCCTGAGAAACAACAAAACAAAACAGACAAACCCCCCATAAGTAATTACCTCAGAAGAGAATTCCTGTGCTACTTAGTGAGTCAATAGCAGTGCTCAGTGTAGAAGCTGCCATCTCCTGAAGGTGTCTCAGTGGTATATGATGGCATAGATGTATACAGCAATAAAAGATCTCAAGTTACGTATTGCCTCACTTCCTACCTCATTAACAGGAGAGAAAACCAGTATAGTGCAGATATGGCAATCAAGCAGCAAAATTAGTGAGATCTTGCTGGTCTAATACTCTTTAACTAGAAGAGTTGGCTTTGGTGGAATTCCCTCACTGATATGATCATGCTTACTGAACACATGGTTCCCAAAACCTGGTCCACCGGTGAAGTTACACTATCATGGTCATTGTACCCCGAGGTGCGACAGTGTGGTGGAACGCCCCCCCCTTTCTGTTCCCCCCAGCCACGTGGTCCCCGAGATGCCCTGGGAAAGAGACACACAGAGATTGCAGGGGAGGATGCAGAGAGAGTTTATTCACGTGGTCAGGGGTATATGAAGTCTTTTAGGGAATTTTGGTTACAACCAGTAGAAATTGAGGGATAACAACTAATGGGGAAAGGGTTAACTAAAAGCTAATAGGGGGACTTCATATAGACCTGCCAGAACAAAGTCCTGCATACCAGGCTGGGGAGATAAGATTTTCCTCAGGGGCTTTTGGGAAGGAGAACACTGACTCAGGATAAAATCCATTTTACAATACAGTAAAGCCTCAGTTTTTAAGGCACTTTGGCTGGTTTCTTCATAGGCCCATTTCTTGCATGATTTATTGCACTTCTGATATTGTAAGTCCATTGCCGCACTCAGGAGGAAAGGTTCATAGATCCTGTCTGCTGCTATTTTCTCTGGAAACAATTTTCTTTGGAAAAATGTCCTTTCAAATAATATTTTGTTCAGGTTTCAGTAACTGGGTATTTGGAACCTGTATTTTGTCTGTCAGGCTGTGACACACAATACCTGTGAGAAGTGTCTCTCAGTCATAGCTCCCATTGGAGCTTTCTGGTTTTCTTACCCATCTCACAGATGTTGTGGGTTAACCCCTCTAGGCAGATGAGTCCTGCCACAGCCTTTTGCTCACTCATTCGCCACAGCTGGATTTATAAGGGTAAAAATGAGAAAACATGAGTTGAGATAAAGACAGTTTAATAGGTAAAGCAAAAGCCACATGTGCAAGCAAAGCAAAACAAAGAATTCATACACCCCATTGACAGTAAGGTGTTCAGCCATCCACAGGAAAACAAGGCTCCATCACACCTAACAGTGACTTGGGAAGACAAAAACGTAAGAAATACACCACACCGCTTCCTCCTTCTTTTCCCCAGCTTTATATGCTGACCATGATGCTACATGGTCTGGGATATCCGTGTTATCAGTTGGATTCAGCTGTCCTGGCTGTGTCCCCTCCCAATTCCTGTGTGCTCACAGCCTACTCACTGGTGGGGTGGGGTGAGAAGCAAAGTTTCTTGACTATATGGAAGTGCTGCTCAGCACTAACTAAAAAATTCTTTTCTGTGAGGGTCGTGAGACACTGCAACAAGTTGACAAAGAAGCTATGGATGCCCCATTCCTGGAAGTGTTTAGGGCCAGATTACATGGAGCTCTGAGTAATCTGGTCTAATGGAAGGTGTCCCTGTCCTCAANGGGGATGGGGGGGTTGGTGAGAGGAGGGGTGGGAGAAGCACTCCTCTGTGCCAAATCGCACAGGGACAAAGCAGGGTAAAGTCCCCTCAGAATCACCCTTCTGAGGCTGTCTAGACACCCTTCTCATTTTCCACTGTGATTTCAACTGCTGCACTTTCTGTGCA
>WBMV01002022.1:141296-173352 GCA_013396655.1 Campylorhamphus procurvoides | reverse complement strand
CTGGTCTAATGGAAGGTGTCCCTGTCCTCAACAGTGGGGTTGGAACTAGGTGATCTTTATGGTCCCTTCCAACCCAGACTATTCTATGATTCTGTGATTTGTGTGCTATCAACACTCTTTTGGTCAGAAATTGAAAACAGCAACATACAAGATACTATGACAAAAATTAATTGTATACCAGCCCAAACCAGTACAGCAGATCAAACTCAGGCTGCTGTTAATAAGTATAATTTTAGTCTGCTAAACCTGGAACTCAGGCATCTTTAGCTGAAAGTGTTCTGCCTTACACAGAGCAGTAATTATCTAAATGCTATTGGTGGTGTGAAATTTTTGGTTCATGGGAGCATTGTCAGGCAAGTTCAGTACCTGTTGCAGGGTACTTTCTCCATTGCCAGAATGNAGAATCCATAACAGACACTCTTTTGCATCCCTAATTGCTTAGTCTTGATTTCTTTTTCCCTCTGGTTTGCTTAGCTGGATAAGTTGGTTTTTTGTTTGTTCCTTTGTTTACTAGGACTACT
Source organism: Campylorhamphus procurvoides (assembly GCA_013396655.1). NCBI lineage: Eukaryota > Metazoa > Chordata > Aves > Passeriformes > Dendrocolaptidae > Campylorhamphus > Campylorhamphus procurvoides. The sequence goes on along the minus strand of WBMV01002022.1, from coordinate 172,831 downwards.
CCATACTAGCTGTTTTTACTTCATAGCACTTTTTCTATTCATAAGCTTCCAAACAGTATGCCAACTTCAAATGAATAGTTACTGTTCATGAAAAGGTCATTTTTTTCATATTTCTAGTTCAAATAGCACTATTTTGTTAACTGTCTTCTCTTGAAGTAGGAATGTGGTGCAGTGGAATCTCAAGGGGAGCATAAGGTTTCTCAGGATCTTTAGTGGTCTGAAGCTCCTGGACTAGCTCACTGTGAAACAGACAGTGGTGACAACTCATCTAGGTAGACAGATGTGATATGATCTCATGTGGTGCATGAGGTACTTCTATATAAATATATACACATATTTATAGATGTATAAACATATAAGTAAAGCCAGAGTTGAAGCATTCAAGCTTTTATATTTAATTCAAGCTTTAAAACATCTACAATTGTTGCTCTGCATGATGCTGTGCTGGATGTTAAGTCAGCTGTTCCAGGGATACAACCATTTTTATGCCCAGCAGGATAAATCTATACATTTCCTTACATACACTGCAAAAATGCAGTGGTTTTTGTTCTAACTTCATTTCAGTGATAATTCACCATCTGAAAACACAAAATCTCACTGCTACTTACTGTCTTTTTTTATTATTATTATTTATTCTTAGTGTGAATTTTAGGCATGTTTTGTAAATGAAGGGGGAAAAATATTTGGAGGGTCTGCCTGTTTTAGTTACTTTACACTTCCATACATCCAGATCTGAAGTCCATGAAGTGCCCAGTTTGTTCCAGCACCTTCCTCTTTCCTACAGGAGGGGGAAGCATGAAGGCCATAAGGAACCTACTCCATATACAGGCAACTGGTTCAAAAAACTTGTTGCCATGCCACTAATCTATGTGGCATACATGGAGGAGCAGATGTGTGATAGCCCTTCAGAGTGAGAAGAAATGAGAGAATATTTCCTGATAGTCTACTTAGGCTTTTCTGCCCTTCCATGTGCCCACACACTCCTGAACCGTACTGGGTGACCTCCTAACCTAAAAGATGAGCTGCAGCCTGTCACCCAGGGTGGGACCATCATGTTATCATTATTGTTCTCATCCCTTCAGAATTCTTTTATTCTGTGTATTTTAGCTAAACTCATGCTCATGTTCTTTCCAAAATCAGGTATGTTGTACTTAATATTGTGGAGGACCCAAGATGTATGTGACAGATGTTCTCTGCATGCACAGGGATTAAGAATATTGAAATAGGTAGAGTAAAATATAATGATCAATAGCTTCACTACTACATATATGTTTTCACTTTTGTTATATACGGTTGATAGAGGGACGATAAACCCTCAAACATTTGTTTACGGGTTTTGGGGTTTTGTTGTTGTTTTTTTGTTGGTTGGTTTTTTGGGGGTTTTTGTTGGATTGTTTTGTGTTTTTTTTCACTTTGGGGACCTCAATAAATAAACCAAGTTTTGAGGTTATTCCTCTTTGTATGGAAAAGCTGAGTCCTAAATGATGAGCAGAACTGGTGTTGGGTTTGGAGCTGGCCTGCTGATCTGGCAGACAAGTTTCTCTGTGAGTTTCTGGTTGTTAAGGTTTATTACGAGCATAGCTCTTGGTTCAGTAGATTAAAACTGCTCAGCTGAAGACAAATAGAGATATGCTAATCTTAAGTAATGTTATGCTGCTTTCACCTAGGACTTTGTTTTTGTAAATGGCTGAACCTGTTGGGTGCCTGGACATTTTGTCTTCATTAAAGAAATGCAAATAAGGAAGTCAACACAAGTAGCCCTGACAACACCTGATAGAGAAGAAACAGGAGAAGAGAGCAAACAAGTCTAATTGTTTCATAACAAAGGGGGCAAACCAGAAAACATTTTTAGTGGATCTAGAAAAGAAAACATTTCCTAGATTCTTTAAACATCCTTCCTTAATTCAGAATTGATACAAATATGTTTGAAATTCTGTGAGATCACTCAAGTATTAGAAACTCAGTGCATGTGGGTAGTCAAAAATATAAATTAGTCATTTGGTGATTCAGGTTGAAAACTTGAGATTTTCCTGAGTATATTAACAAGAAAAATGAAAACCTGACCATGTCGATCTGCTGGTAGCTTCTTCACATATAGTCAGATCACAGTTAAAAGTAAATCTTTGTATCAAAGAAATATTTTTTTCTCTATTCTTAGGAGGAATTGGCCTTTAAGACCCTCCAGTGGCCTCTTTTACTCTGTTCACAGCCTACAGACAACACACACCTTCCCTTCACCACTGGTTCACGTAAGCCAGGGCGAGGCTATTTCTGCTTCTCAAGGCAACCTGTGGGGCAGGTATTGCTCAGAGCAAACATTTTATATGACCATTTCTTTACCAGGTGCCAGATCCATTCCTGCCTCTGGCTATACACTGTCTGACTGCTACCATTTCACTGCACAACCCTCAGTGAGCTTTCCTTTAGCCTTCTGGACTAGCCTTCTCTTCCCCTCTTCTTGCATTTTTGAGAGTGTATGTAATAGGTTGTGACTGTTTGCATAGGTAAAATAACCATGTAGGGCCAGTACACTTAAACATTTAGATTCTCTGACTATTCTGCTAACAATGCAATAGTTTAACTGTAGTGAAATCTAGGAAAGACTGTTTTGTCTATTATTTTAAGGCTGTTTAGGGGGATAACTGCTACCAGATAGAAACTAGTTCTTCCCTGGTCTGGATAGAACAATAGTCTGTTCCCTAAAGAAAGTATTAACGCAAGATGTAATTATGAGGCTGTCTTACACACCTTCATTTGACACATTACCTAGTATGTATCAACTCTTGTATTTCACTCAAGAATTAGTTTTAATAAAACTAACCAAGCTCCTCTAAGTTTGCAGTTTGCTGAACAGTGTTTCTGTCTGGGACAAGCAGGTCATTATGAGGTGGGGAAAATACAGCAAGTAACAAATCTCTGGTAGCTACTGACAACACTGTTGAATTCAGACTATTTATTTGGCTCAATTTCTACAGATATATAAGTCCCCTAGGAAAACTCTGGTTGCAAATTTTCCTGCACTTCCCCAATGAGACCTTTTTCAGTTTCAGAACTCTCAGCATCTCAATACTGGCTACATAGTTTTCAAATTATTCTATGTACTACCTTCATTTTTACTTCCTTATCCTTTCTATTAAATGCCTTTTCATGATTTATTTTTTTGTTTCTGGGAAAAGGAAGATTCAGAGAAATTGATCCTCAAACCCATTGGCAGGACTCAACCTATGAAAACTTCAATGTCTGATAAACATTAGGTGTATTATTCTTGAAAGATCTTTGTGTGTTACGTAGGTCTGTAGCTATTCTAGTGCTGTAGCAAATGGAATAGCATGGCTTAAGCCAAGACCTTACCGATATAAAAGAATCTTGTAAGACCATACAAACTAGAAAGCCTGTCCCCTTGCCTCAATCTCAGACCTTAAGAAGGATGGATTCATCCTCCTCTTTTCCTCAAAGTAACATGTTGACAGTGTGGGAAAGTTCAAGTAAAAAGTGAAGCCAAGGAATGGAAGGATATAATAAAAAAGACTGTGATACCTTTCTTAGCAATATGCTTTCTTAGCATTATGCTCCTTCATGTGCCTTACTGCATTTATAAGCAGAAGTAGTGGCTGTACCTGGCTGTGGTGCTAGCCAGCACAACACCAATTCCAGTCCTGAACTCTTACTGCTTACACCTATGAGCAAAGGAGACTTAAGTAACACAACTCTGTGTTTAGCACCAAATTAAGTATAGTTTGGATAAACAAAAATAGCAGACATATTTTGGTATTTTTTTTAAGAAGCGATTGCTTAACTGGAACAGTGAACTCAGACTCCTTTAGCTAAAAGGTGAATCAAATTGTTATTTTTATGGGTTTTTTTCTAGTCCTACTGTAATCCCCTAACAATTTACTCATTATTTTTATTAATAATGCTCCATTTCAAAGATTAGGATGAGCCATCTATTTTTATTGTTAGTAGAAAAGCTAAACATACCCTGAACTGTGTTGCTGGCATTTCCACTACTGGTAGGTGGGGAGTACCCTGGTAAGTAGTACAAGTTAGTATATGGATACTCATCTTGACAAAAACTTTCCAGAATGAGTCAATGCAAGTGTGTGCAGCTAAAACCAACCAGCTAACCTCTCCCATTTCCTAAAATGTGAACACTTCCACTGGAGAGCAGCTTTCTATGTGAATGCTAGGATGAAGCTGTGCTTCAAATAATACATTGATTACATTTGTTGTTCTGCTTCTTTCTTTTTTGTGACTTTGACCAAATAATGAATGAAATTTAATTTGTGAGCACATTGATCATGAATTTAATTTCAGTAGTGCTGAAATAGTCAGCTAACACTATTTGAAGGTTAAACGTATCTGTATGGACTTCAGTGTGTAAGTTTCAGAAAGTTACATCTGTGCTTTGGTTCTTTGCTATAAAAAGGGTGTAACATCAGTGGAGTCAAAACAGAATGAAACAATCCATTCTGAGGTTTCTTTGCATTCCTAGATGATTTCTTTTGTAGGTGCTAACCAATATAAGAACAGCCACACACATTTTCTCAGGAAAGATGCCATGTGCTGGCAAACACATTATGATGTGCTATAAATCTGCTTTTAAGAATCAGCAATATTTTAAAAGGTAAGTGCACTGGCTTAGAGTCTGTGGCAGGAGGGTGATCCCACTGATGGCTGCTGCTTACAACAATACAGACAGTCTCAGCTGGCTTGCTTATCTCAGTACCTGCCTCCAGACATTCTCAGTATGCATAAATTTCCACACATGTGAGCCGATTTTCTCTTCAGAGACTTCTGTCTTCTATTTGCTGTTCTGTTCATCAAGTGCAGAAAGTAGTTCTTCAAACTGGCAGATACAATTACTTTTGAAATTCTTTTTCATTGTGCTAACACCAAATCAATACACAATATTAATCACAGCCTAGCTAAAGCTTTTACTTCAGAACAGGAGTAACTACTACTAAATGAGAGAGTTCAGTTCTACTGAGAGTGCCTGATACTAATTTGGCTGTGTATCAGTTTCACCCACTGCAGTCTCAAGCTGAGAATAAAAGCCTCTTTCACTCAGATGGTCTTATTTATTACCCTCTTGAAAGTTTCCACGGGTATGTGCTCAGAACTTTTCAACAGAACTGTTATTTTTCTTCAGTTTTGCTCCTGTTCACATTCATTTAGACAGGAGGAAAATGTGTGTCATTGTAGTCAGGGCTGTATAATTATTTTGCTTTGAATCCTCATTTCCAGATTGAAGTGAACAGAAGTGACTTTAGGATCATGTCATAGTCAGTTGAGACACCCTTTACATCAGCGAATTCCCTTCAGATAGATACAGAAGTGATCTGGCTGGGCTAGTCTCAGACTTTAGAGAGCCGAGGTATTTACAAATGTTAGACATATTTAAAAGGAGAAATGTAGAATGCAATCTCTTAATGAAAACAGACAAGAATCAAGAACAGGAATTCCTTGTTCAGTGTGGTAAGCATTCCCTGAGGCATACCTACCCTAATTAAGGCAACTGTGAAGTCAGTGGTTGTTTTGCATTTTGAGGAGATGGGACATGGAGAACTTGTATTCCACCAAAAACCTGAGCAGAAAGTTGGCTAAATGGTATTTTCTGCATTCAAACAGTAGTGCCTCTCTGTTTGGCTCTACTGTTTCCTTGAAGGGTTCAAAATCACAGATTGTGGCAAATATTTGTGATGCTGTGCAAGAAAAGCCTAGCATGACACCGTGCTGGATATAAGTACAGATGGATGGGGTGCCAAAATACTTAAAAAGGATACAATGGCTAACCATCTTCACTTTGACTAATCCCTTATTGGGGAAATAATACATAGTAAAACCATATTTTTCCTCTGGGCAGTAACAGTTCATTGAGAATAGACCTGACAAAATAATGGGCAGCCTAGGGCTTAGATCTAACAGTAAAATAAAGTACCGAGGAAAGCGTCCAATTTTTAGGAAATATACAGAATAAAGTTTCAAATATAGATACAGAAAACCTCGGCAATCCCAGTGTATCAGCAAGTAACCAAGAGAAATGGGATGGTTCATAACACCTCCCCATCTTTGAAATGCACAGAAATTGTCTCTTGTTTACTACAGTTGTGACAGAAATAATTGCCATTTGCTATAAACAAGTATATTTGAAACCAGTATTTTAATTTTTTATGTCGTGTGCAATTAATCTTAAGGCTATTCACAGCTTGCTGAATAGTGCCTACAGTATTCTGATAATGAGCTTACTTAAATAGCATTTCATTTCACACAGGTTCAGTTTTATTCCTTTCTGGACACTCCCACTGCTGCTCCAATCCTCAGCTCTGCTGTTGTCCATTATTTCCCGGCTGTTGCTGGCATCACCAGTGCCACTGCCCTCATCTGGGCTTGCTGCTTATGCCAAGGACAGAGCAGAAGAGGCATGGCAATGACAGCAGCTGTGGCAGCAGAAGTGCTGGGATGAGCCTCAGAGCAGGCTGTGCCATGGCCCTGTAGCTTTCTGGACAGCTGGAGAGGGTTGGATGACCAGGGGTCATTTCACACAATCACAGAATTATTTAGGTTGGAAAAGACTTCCAAGATCATTTGAGTCCAACCTTCACCAGTCATCACTGATTTGATGGTTTTGTGACTGAAGTGCTACAGTTGAGTGATCACTTAAGAGTGAAGTTTCTTTCCTTTTGTATACAGAAAAAGATCTAGCTTGTAATCAGGACAATAAAGTAATTTAGAGTGTTTTGAAATTTAACACCTGGCTAAATCCAAATATCCTGTTATTTTACTGCAGTCAGCATTCAGAACTACTGACTGAAGTCACTGAAGTCACTAAGAAGTCAAATGACCTATTACAGATGGCCAGCACTGAGACTGCGTTTATCATTAAAGCAAGTTCACTGTCCATAGAGATATATATCTGAGTAATTTTAGACTGAAAAAAATTATCCTAGAAAGACAGAGTAAGAAATGTAAGAAATTAGATCAATAAAATATTTAGTCATGTATACACGTTTCCATAGCATTTCCCCACTGCTCTTAAAAAGTTACATGTAAATGTTAGTTAATAAATATAAAAAGCTACTACATCCCTTTTAAAGCCAGAGAGGTTAAAGAAAATAATGACCCTTCCGATACTGGTAGAACATCTGTGGAACTGGAATTTCCTGAAGACTTCTTGTTTGTAGCTTACAAAACAGGTTTTGCTTCTTTTTCAAACCTAATCTGTCATAACAATTAGTTTAAACTTTTAAGGATTTTTTTTTTAGTGTAAATGAATTATTGGCCTTCTTTTTTGATCTCTACTCCCCTATGAGTCTTAAAAAAACATGCTTTATGCTGTGTGGCCTGAACTAGTAACTGAATGTCCAGCCAAGAAAAACAATTGTATCTTGGCTTTCATTAATGAGGTTAAATGCAGAACAGGCTCTTTTCTGCATATGGATAAACCAACACTGTAGTTGTACATCAGGATTTGCTGGTAATTTCCATTTGCAGTGAAACCGCCAATAGAAAAAGAATAGCATCAAATTGATTTAAATAGAGACAGATCTGGGATAAATCTTGTAAAGTGCTATATTAAAGTCAGATGCCTCAAGAAAACTTGATGGGAAGTGAACCCATGTTTTGTGATATAAAGGTCCTTTTGACCACTGCTTTATCAAGACTTTTTTCATACTATAAATAATTTGTCCTGATCTCCTGATGATAAAATTTCAGATGCAAAGTCATGAAAAAAAATTAAAACTAAGAATTATTTATCTCTGATTTAGTTTTGTTAACAGATGTCAACATATAGAATCATAGAATGGTTCAGGTTGGAAGGAACCTTAAAGGTAATCTAGTTCCAACCCCTCTGCCATGGACACTTTCCACTAGACCCAGTTGTTCAAAGCCCCATTCAGTCTGGCCTGGAACACTACCAGGGACCAAAACTAGCACAGTAATTCTCTCAGTCTGTGCATGGAGCAAACCCTGGAGAATACAAAGTACTGCTACCCAGTTGGAGCTAGTAAAGGTATTGATCTCATTCCCTGTAGGATCCATCTGCAGGTATCTTTATTTACCCGGGATTTATAAACAAAATTAGGATTACCTAATAAACCTGTACAGGAGATGAGGTGAATCCTTATTCTGTTAAACCTGCTCCTGGGAGTGCTAGAGTCAATGTTGAGCCTAGAAGGTCTTTGAACAAGTCATCAGTCAACAAATTATAAGTGGGTAATATACATGTCACAAATTATAGGCACCAAACTTCCCAAAAGTATTGCAACTGCTGACATTCCTTCCCATCATTTATTACCAGATGGAGAGAGAAAGAGAGCTGGAAATAAGCAAATGTTCAGCTCTGTGGAAAATGAAATTAAGCCACTTAATGTTCTCTGGGGCTGTCAGTATGTCCTTGAAAGGACAAACAGGAAGATACAAAGCTAAAGACCAGTCGAAGCAAGTGGAGTTAAAATTACCCATAGGGTAGCCACTAGAAGACCAGGCTGGCATAAAGCCTCTTGTGCACCATACTACAGCCAAGTACTATGACTTTTGGAGCCAAAAGTATATTTCAGGTGGTGTCAACAGTCCTGGTGAGGTGATGGGTGAGATGGTGTCCGAGACCAGTTTGTTCCAGACAGCTTGTTCCTGTGTTCAGAACAAGGCTAGTAAACAGAGGACTGAATAAATGTGAAATGAAAATGTGTTTGAAATAGATGATACTTCCTGATTCAAAGTAAACTAGGGAAGAAGGACTTGACAGGCTAGTGGGTTTGGGTTTGTGTTTCTTCAGAGGACTGTCAGGTTAACCTTGAATTAGATCCACTGAATGGTGTGCGCATGTAAAGCAGGATTCAGAAGCCCCAGAAGACCATTGTGCTGGGGAGCAGTCCCCTACCCAAAGCTATCTGAGACTAAATCTGCAGAGCTGGCAGTAGCAGGAAGGCTAGGGCAGTGTTGTCCATCTCCATGACTCTCCCTCAGGCCTGCTTTGCTATGACAGTTCATTTTCTTATTTATATGCGATAGGAAGGAATTTTGAGACCCAGACCTCTTGCACTGAATTCAGGTCTTTGCTAATGCTGGGTTCGTGCTTTTAGATTTCATTAACCTTGGACCAATATCTTGAAATCACCTATATGCTGAGGATACAGAGGATAAGGTCATTTTCTTGCGGTATAAGCACATAATGTAGTTTGATATCCAGTGTGCATGAAGTCTCTGGAATATATTCTAATACCAGTTGTAGTGACTGCACTTCTCATGACAAAAATTTCTGGATTACAGTATCTCATAAATCACTATAGTATGAAGGGTGTGTGCTCCCACAGGAAGCAAAGCTGTCTTAGCTGTCTGGTAGTAATAAACCTAAAAATTCAATTTACTCAATTTACTCTACTTTTAGACCTAAAGAACAGACTAGGTGAAAATCTAGTATGTACTGGGTACCAGAGAACTTCCTGCTATGGTTTAGGCAAGGTAATGGGTGCATTGTGAGAAAACACTACGATATGGCTGCATAGAGGGGCAAGAGGTTGTCTCATTATTTAAGATGATTACTTAAGATGTGATGTTTAACTTCCTTTTGTTCAACTTTCAGATGGAAATGAGCATCCCGATCTACACTGTTTTATTTGTGGAGCTATCTCAGGCGTTTTTGTTTAGTGAAAGTAAGTGTGAATGGCCTTGTTTCAGAATTAAATTTAAAGGATCAAGGCATTATTACATTGAATTAATTTTCCATAAGGAAAGATTGTCCCAAATAGTTGTTCCATTTTAGGTAAGCTAGAAATTTAACTTTCCAGGGAGGAAAAGCCCTAGGTGTCTCTGTTGAAGGATTTTATTTCCATTTACTGTCAAATCTTCTGGCACTGCCTGATGTTATTCTGAATGCATACATACTACTTTGCAGTTGGGAGGAGACTGTGTAAGTTGTTCTTGGAAGAATAGTGTAAAGATTTTAGCTTTATTATGTTTTATTACTATGTGCTGCTTTTAGCTTCTTAGAGTGATTTTCATTTATACTTCTGGTTTTGCCTTGGAGATGCAGATCTGTTGCCATTCCAGTAAGAAGAGTGCTCAGACATTGTAAGGTATCACTCACAATGCTATTAATTAGTGCTAACACATGTGCAAGACACCCTGCAGACCCTATTCATGACAGAGGGAGCGAGTTACCCCTGTCAGTCATTCAAACTGTTACAGGATTTCCAAGCAAGAAAACAACTCTATTCATAATTTCTCCTATCAAAAGAGACAGACATTCTTCACAGAATTTCTTGTGCCCTGTTAAAGACAAGGCTTTATCAACAGTGCTGAATGGCAACTGCCCCCAGACTCTTCCAGCACCACGTAAAGGCTGTGTTGGAGGAAGGTGTGCAGCACAGTACAGCATGGCGTAGCATGGCATGGCACAGCATGACATGGCACAGCACGGCACAGCACGGCATGGCATGGCACAGCACAGTATGGCATGGCACGGCCTGGAAGCCAAATTTGGTACACAGCACCTCCCTGGGATAGCTGTGGTATGAATCACTGCCTCCTAAATGTACAGTGGCCTCCCAGTCAGGATCACAATTTCTGTTCCCAGAAACTTGTAGTCTCCAACAAGTAAAATTTTAAGTCATTTATAATACTCCAGTGGAGTAGAGGTGAACAGGATGGTTACAGATGAACAGACAGAATGGATAATTTTTTAAGATGTCAAAACTTCATTACAACAGTTTTTTCCACCATATCCTGCCATTTTACTATTTTTTTGTTCCTCCCATCTGCTCTCTCTTATCAGCCTTCCTGTTTTCCTGGGTTTTTTGGGTTTTTTTTCCGGTTCCAATCTATTTTTTTACACATTATTTTCTCATTCTATTTTCCTCAGTATAATAAAATATATTAATCTCCTTTGACTTTTAGAGCACTGCCCTATGATTTTTGTGATGTAGTTCCTTTGGGGGAAGTGGTCTGTCTTCCTATTAGTTTACATAATACTTGCTATAGCAGGGTATTTTGATAAAATTACAGTGAAATCAGTGAGATAGTCTGCTGTCTTTCATTTCCTCTGGACAACTTAATATTTAACTCTAGTGAAAGTCATGCTGTGGGTAACTTTTTTTATTTCTTCTTCCCCCACACTGTGTCCCCTGAGTATGTGTTCACTGCCAGAACTCCATAAAAAGTGAATGGATCTATGACATTTGCTTTTCTATACTACTGCATTCCCAAGCTTTACATGGGCTTCCCTAGACACTTTACTTCTTCATATCTAACATTGCATCCTCTGCCCCTTCTTACCATGTCTGTGCTATGTGGAAAAAAGCAAGTGCTTGTGCTAAGTAGAGTCTCATCACTGGCTGTGCTTTTCACTGTTAATTTTTAAGATGTTTTTTGGCTCTAAGTTAATGTAGACAGTTTCAATTTCCCTAGAAGTCACTGTGCTTTTCAAACCTCTGCTGATGTTCTCTGCCTAATAAAAAATGTACTGTGTGAACCCACTGTAGAGCCACTGAAATGACATCACACGGCCTCAAATCTGCCCAGCAGCTGGACTCCCTATGGCAGGAATAATGTGCTAATGTGCACAGAGCAGCTGTGAAACCAGGATTTGCATATTGAACTTCAGCACTGGAATCTATTCAGTGAGAAAAAATGCCAAGGGCCTCTTGACATATACTCAAGTGTTATTTGACAATGTTTTATCCAACAGCATAATCCTTTTCTGCAGATTCTCTTTAACCACTGAGGCTGAAATTTTATTTTGATATTTTTTTTAATAAAGCAGAAAATATATCTATGAATAGGCCAGACATTTAAAAAGTAGGGTAGTGAAGGGGTTTTTTTCCGCTAACCAACGTTTATTTTCATAAGCATTTTGAGGCTGATTTTCTTTCTGAAAATATGCAAAGTCCAGCCTACTGTAACTTTTATTGCTTTGTTGTGTTTTTTTGACTTTTCCTGCCTGGCATTTTTCAGACATCAGTTCTTGAGACTTACCATCAGTCTGAGCCATCCTCCCAGCTTGGTAGTGGGCCTCTGATACTGCTTGGTTTGTAGCACAACCTCAGAGAAAGACAAAAGAATCCTGACATCAGACCGAGTGATACATCCTCCTTAGCTAAGAGTTAGGAAGTGTGAATAGCATGCAGTATCTGCACAGAGATCTTCAGACATCAGTGAAGATGTACACGTTTAAAATGTTTTTTCCAGAGAGATACTGGCAGTATGTGCCTGATTTCCTGTCTGGGTTTATGCACAAAGTTCCATAGATGGCATGAACAACTGGCACAGGAAGCTAACTGCTTGGCACTGGCCAAGGCAATAGATAGTATGGAGAAGTGTTTGTCTTTGACCCACTTTCATGTATAGAGCTGGTGACTTTTTCAGAGAAGAGACCAAATTCTTGTGTAGACAGACATATGTATTTCTCATTCTTTTAAAAAACAGAGTGTGTTGTTTTTCTGAGATGGAGAGGAGGGGAAGGAAATTAAAGCTTTCTGAATGTGCCTACAGCAATATGTCTTTGTGCAGTCTTAAAAATTAACTAGGTGCTGGGCTATGCAGCACGGGTCAGGCCAGGTGGAAGGAGATGTGTTAATCCACATGTTTGGGCAAAGGATCAAAGACCAAAGAAAAGAATACGATGGAAATAAGATGCATCTAACTTGAGGTGTAGTGGTGTATGGATGTAATTTTGAACATAATTATTCTATGTACCACATTAGGTGCTTTGAATTGTTTTTGAGAATTGGCTAAGGCTAGGAGCTTGAAATACAAATTGGATCATAATTCTTTACTGTAGTTTGGGCAATACCAAATATGGGAAAGAAAATTGGAGGCAGTGCTGTTAATGTTAAAAAACCCATTTCATGTTCCTTTTTTGTTGCTGATAATTTTTCCTTCCATTAGTTTTGCCAACAAATGACACAGAGCACTCGAAAGTGAATTCATTTTGGTGGAATTATTTTTCCTTTTTTTCCCATCAATTAAAGAAAGTAGCACTTAACAAACATTAACCAAATACTCCCTTCTGCCAAAAATCATTTATACTACTCTAACCCCAATGCCTTTATAAAAAGAATACTACTACCACTGGTATATTCTAATGTACAAATTTTAAGACAAGATTTTGCATGGGATTGTCAGACTATATATTAGGTATTAATTTCCCATCAAGGGCCTCCATAATGTAATTTCTCAGTCTAAATTATCTAAGCATCAGCTCCTGTCCAAAGAGACTAAAAGCTACACCAGCATATGTGACATCTAGCCTTTTTTACTGTTATTTTTAAAAGTACCATGCCAGTCCAGAAATACAGATTTTCCTCAGCAAGACAGAGCACACATGAAAATAATCCCACAAAAAAGATTTGCTTTCCTACAGTTCATCATTACAGCCAGTTTGATGAAATAGATACTTCACTATTATAGCTACTAAACAATCTTGAAATGGCCAAAAGCCAAATACCTTCTTAGAGCAGCACACAGAAGATTGACTTGATTGTGCAGACTCCTCTTTGTTTCCAAAAGGGGACTTGTACAAGTGCAGACTCATTTTCCTTCTAACTACACTCCAAGAAAAAGTGAGGAACCATCTCCTACTATCCCATTTTTGCATCTTACAAATGAATTAGTCAGTAGCTTTATTTGAGGAGGTAGGCAGAGCCAAATGGTTGACACAACAGTACCAGAAAGTGCTAAGCATCTTCATTATTTTCCAGAGTTTTCTGCTCTTAACATACTTTTCATTTTTTGAGAGACAATCGCAGTTTGTTCATCTTAGGATGTCAAAAAGTAGCCTTGTGAAGGATTTTCCCTCTCATTTCATACATTTCTATATGTGACTATTTTTAGTGCTAGAAAGGTGCTTAGTTGGTCAAAATAGGTTCATGTTCTCATAGTTTCACACAAATTAACTGAAGTGCATGGATTACACAGCTGAGCTGCAGTCTTAACAGATTTAGTATTTTCTGACTGTTCTTCAGGCTGCCTTCAACATCTCTTCAGTAAAAATTTAACCTTCAAAGGTCAAAAAGGCAACAGTACTCTATTTTGACAGCAGATTTTGATACATTCATAGGTAAAAGCAATGTGACCTCAAAACTACTGAAAATACTAGCAGTATGTAGTTCAATACTCATTTAGTTAGATCTGAACAATATTGAGCTTATGTGGGATTGATCAAGGATATTTAGGAACAACTTCTTTTTCCTGTGAGTATTTATTTTAAGAATACTGATGAAAACTGACTTTGACAGTGGCAGCTGAAGGTTTTCATTTAAAAGAAAACCCTGGATCTTTTAAATTATTCTCTGCCAAATAAAAGGGAGATATGCCTAAGCAGTTATTTGGACAAGGATTTGAGATGCTGAATTGACTGAAAAATTAAGTTAAAAAAGAGCTACCAAGATGAGAAACAAAGTCACCCCTTACATAAAAGATCTTATCCATTCTCTAGGTCCTGCTTTCTCTTCTCTAGTATTGAACACAAAAGTATTGAAGAATAGAGCTATGCTGAAATATGGGAGAAATCATCACCCATCTGTTCATCCTTCCCTTAGACAAATAAATAAATGAATATGCCTCTCATTTATACAACATTACAGGAATGACTTTACTCAATTTAAAACATTTCTCTTTGATTGTTTTTTATGAAAAGTCCCATAGAACCTAAGAAATATGTGTTAAGTGTTGTGTTAAAAAACCCTAAAACTATTTCTAAATGATGGAATTTAATGTACATTCATTACTCAATTTCTGTTTTATCAGGATTGTCAGTCCATTACTCTGATATGTAAGCAAATGTAGTAAAATTGTAAATGTGATGCATGTAGTAGATTTTTGAATTCTAATTCAAAAGTGTGTGTTTACACATTTCACTGCTTCAGAAGTATCTAGAAAGATGTCAGCTGCTGAGAGAAATCTGTTCCCCACCCAGGGTATAAACAATAAATAAACAATTATTGCCTCATTTTAGAAAGATTTTCAGATAATCCACCAAAGGGTTCTCTTGCCTATGTACATAGGTAGAGGACATTTACACTGTATTTTCAGTCTAGATATTTCTGGGGCCTTGGGGTTGGGAAGCTGGGAATGGGGTGAAGACAGCCTTCAGTACAATGGCAATGAAGTACCCTTGCCACAAGCAGGATCTGTAAACCCATCTGAAAGTAGTTCCACTGAAACTTAACTTCTCCTTATACCTTGGCCGCCTGAAGTAATGTTTGGCAAGGTCTGTTAGTGTTTCTTTCACATGTGCCCACTCTTCACAGATCCTGGCAGGAGGAGAAAAGGCAGAAAACCATGAACTGAGGAGGCAAGGGTAGGAGAAGTCTTGTACTCTAAGGAAGGAGAAAGCCTATAAAATTGGAGATTCTGAGGAATAGATCTCCTTCTCTGTATGCTCAGTTACACAAGCAAGCAAAAAAGGTTAAATGGCAGCAAAGGCAAAATGCTTTGACTAGTTGCTGTTAAAGTGAAGTTTCTCTTTGGTCGTTCTGGTTTTGATCATTTGAAAAGAACAAGAGCTCTCCAGAGGTCTGTTGCCCTAGGGAGCAGGGGCATTATCTCAGTTATTTGTTTGCTGAGTTTCCTGGCATGGCAGCTATTTAAATTAATTTTAGCGGGGAGGGAGGAGGAAGAGAGGAAGGGAAGGGTACGTGTGGTGTTTGTATTTTACCTTCTATTAGAAGTGCTTAAAGAAGACGTAAATTAGTTGTATAGTCTGGGTATTTACTTTTTCATTGCTGCCTGATTGTTGTTAAGGATTTATATATTTCACAGGCAACAGCTGCTCAGTGATATGATGTAAAAGGCACTCAGGGAAGAATAAATGCTCTTGGTCTCACTGTCTCAGTGTAGATTCACCTGGGCTACCTCTATGTAAAAACAAATCCCCTCTGCTCTTGGAGGCCTCTGCAGCAACAAGAATTGAACGTGTCAGGATACAAGGCTTACAAGTGTGTCCTACATTAGTTGTTAAGAGCACCTCCTTGCTCTGTATGCCTGGCAAAGATATGCCATGCAGGTACCTAAACCAGCACTGCTTGGTACCTTGTTAAAACTAGGTTTGCTGATTTTTGCAGAGCAAAGGTATAAAAAGGTATAAACAGTGGCTGAGACTTACTCCCAAGTTAAGGTCAACAGCATTTCCACTCCTGCTTGTACATGAGGTACTACAAAATCAACCTCATAATCTAGTGGTTCAAAGAGGAAATTAAGGTTTAACTCCCTGGTGAAAGCAACATATTTAATTAACAACAGTCTGTTGTTAAATGGGATTATGAGCATTACCTACAGATTTATGATGTGTATTCTTCCAGTATGTTTTCCATACTTATCTAATTTCACATCAACACTGGGAAATCCCTATTTTCATCATCACTAATACAGTTCACAGAGCTGGTGCCAAAATATACTAAAGACTCACCCGTAACTGTTCATGCTAAGCCACAACTGTCACTTTCCCTATCACACACCAGCTGGTAAAATACACTTTGAAGCCGTAGGACCATTTCTGCTCTCCATCCCCATGTGTAGCTAAGGCAAGTTGGCTGAAAGGAAGAGAGAGAGCACCACTGTATTCAAAATTAAGGGTCGAAGGGTTGAGGTAGCCATTAAGTTTTTAATTTTTGGCTATTCCTAACAAGAGCCCAGTGTCTGCAGTACATAAAAATCAGCTTGTTGCTGCAGCATCCAGTAGAAAACTGAGAAAAGTTATGAAAAAACCCACAAACTGCAGATTTCAGTAAGGGATGTAATTCAGATTTTAAGTTTTATTGGTGCCTGATTCTACAATCATTATTTTGACTAAGTTTTTTGGCAGATTCAGTGAAATATTGATGTTGCACAATGTGGAACACGTCAAGATTACCTTAAGTCAGGATGTTCTTTGATGTAAGATCTTCGCGTACTTTCATGCCTAACCAGCAAGAAAGGAAACCTAATCAATATGGACCCTAAGATTAGCTCAGTTGGTTAGAGCATGGTGCTGTTAACAGGTTGTGGGTGTGATCCTTGTATATGCCATTCACTTGAGAGCTGGACTTGATGATCCCTGTGAGTCCCTTCCAACTCAGAGTATCCTGTGAAATGTAACACGCAGCAGATAGCAACCCCTTACTCAAGGGCATCTGGGAACTAACAAGCTTTCAGAATGTAGTAAATCAAGATGCTTATGTATGTCTATGTATACATTGCTAACTTGGCAAAATACTCAAGGCCCATGTATCCTATATTTGAACTATGTTCATTATAATACTAAAAATCATGCCTACAGGCCAAAAAAACCCTTGCCCAGGTGAACACTCCTTCCCCTGAGCATGCATAGAAGTTAACTGGGGCTATGTAACATGTATGGAAATTATTAACCAATCATAACAGAGGGGCTGTACTGGAAAGTTACCNCAAGAAAGGAAACCTAATCAATATGGACCCTAAGATTAGCTCAGTTGGTTAGAGCATGGTGCTGTTAACAGGTTGTGGGTGTGATCCTTGTATATGCCATTCACTTGAGAGCTGGACTTGATGATCCCTGTGAGTCCCTTCCAACTCAGAGTATCCTGTGAAATGTAACACGCAGCAGATAGCAACCCCTTACTCAAGGGCATCTGGGAACTAACAAGCTTTCAGAATGTAGTAAATCAAGATGCTTATGTATGTCTATGTATACATTGCTAACTTGGCAAAATACTCAAGGCCCATGTATCCTATATTTGAACTATGTTCATTATAATACTAAAAATCATGCCTACAGGCCAAAAAAACCCTTGCCCAGGTGAACACTCCTTCCCCTGAGCATGCATAGAAGTTAACTGGGGCTATGTAACATGTATGGAAATTATTAACCAATCATAACAGAGGGGCTGTACTGGAAAGTTACCAACTCTGAACTTCTGTGTATAAATAATGGCAGGGAAAGTTCAGGCAGGCCATGCTTGATTTCTGGAATACCAGATCTACCAGATCAGGGTGTCTCTGAGTTTTAGGGAGGTGACATTTCTGTACTTCACTTTCCGCAGAAGAAAAAGAAATTCCTCATCTTATGGAAAATGTACAGTAAACAGCCATGTTCTCCTGTTTGGCCTTCTGTACAGATGATACAGTAAGCATACACGGGATCTCTCTTGACTATCTAAACACTGGTAACATTGGAAGCAGCTAGTCAATCAGCATCTTCACCATCTGTAGTAGCAGTATCATTAACAAAGATACACAGACAGGCATTCAAAGCAGGTTGAAAGAGGTAAAGGGATTGATGCTCTGTCTGGCAGATTTCAAGCAGTTCAGTCACCAGTCCATCCTGTGCACAGAACATTTTATTATTTATCATCACTTCTTCAGTCTATTTGAAGTAGCAGTTCTGATCTCACAGAACTTATTCATGGAGCTTGTGTTTAGGTAAATTCTTAAGAACAAATTCTTAAATTCTTAAGAACAAACAACCTCCTTGCTGCTAAAAATACAGCATGACTTCCTGGAACTTCCCAATACTATATGTGGTGAAGTTAAACCTTTTTGTAGCTTGTGCAAAGGTGGTAGAGCACAACTTTCTACAAGAGCATTCTTGTAGTAAAGCCAAAGGGTGGGGAAGATGGGGAATTCTCCTCAACTGCCTCAGCTCACAGGCTTTAATTATCTGCTCATGTGAAACTCTCTGAAGACTCACTAATGAGTTTTCAGGTGGTTTTGAAGGCAGGGGTTGGCAAGAATAGGCTCTACTTCAGATTAAACTGCTTGCATCCCTAAGTTGTTTTCATTATCTACTAAGCAGCTCATTATGTTAATGTCTAAGTATTGAGACTCCCCTTATGAGAAACTTCAGGACAAACCACCTTTGTAAGAAACATAATAGCTACAGTTCACAACGTCAAAAACTTTAGTCTTTTTGCCATTTGCTAGTGTCTGCTGTGAATTCCACTGCCATCTCAGGAGTAGGATGAGACACCTGGCAGTAATTATGTATGACAAACCTGAATTGATATAGAAAGAATATCATTCCTCACAGTGTCCTATTATTTCACCCCCATGTTTCCATGCCACACTGCAGCAGCTAAACTAAGCAGGGACCTAACTGGAACAAAAAAAAATCATACAGACTTCTTCCTTTCCCTTTCACCAAAAGATGCAAATAAATAAAAATCAGCCGTACCAGCTAAAGCTAAACAAGCAGAGACATGTGAATGAAGGACTGTATGGAGATAAGGTAGGACTTACCTCAGCTGCAGCTTCAGTTGTATGAAAATCTACAGTAAAAACATCTTAGGCCTTCATCATTAGGATTTTTTGGTGGTGCTTTTAGAGGGTATTTTATTGTAAGAAGAGGCAGTATCATTTAGAAAAATATTTGAACATTGAGTACACAAAAATAGTTAATCTAGAATGCAAATTGAGCTTGACAGAAAGCAGAAACCAGCATTTCCATCTGGGCACACAGTGACATTTAAGACACTACTGCAGTTCTTTTAAGTTTTTAAGGAACTTTTGATCCAAAAGCAAGACTCCCTCCCAATAAAGTAAGAAGTATGAAATTACGAGTCTAAATCTCATCAGGCACAAAACTGACATTTCCCTGAGAAGATGTAATTACAAACTAGCATATAAACTTTGTATCACAATACCAGGGGGCTTTAAGAGCACAAAAGCAAGATTTGGCTACAAAGATTTAAACACAATTCCGTAATATTCCACGCTAGAGACAAAATTTTCAGGAGGATTAAGAATTACATGTAACAAAACTGCAGCAAGCAGTTAGTTAAATTATGACAGCTGGCTTTGCATATCCCCTTGTCTATAGTTTTCAGATAATTTCTAACGTTATATTCCTGAGCTCTTTCAGTACTCAGTATGAAGTCTGTGCAGTCCAGCTGCTTTTTGCACCACCCTTCATCTTTCTCTTCCAGCTTGCATTGCATTTATGGGAAAAAAATTAGGAATAACCATAAAACATGTACATTTTCCAAGCCTTAAAACAACCACTTTAGCCAAAGGAAGCCCACTAATTACACTTTCTAGATAATAAATATTCCGAATAGTTGGCCTTCCAAATGTTGGTGTTCTAATTTTGTACCTAAAGCCCCAAGCCTCAGTGTGGAACACAGGGCATCCCCATATTCACTTGAGACATGTCTTTTCTCCCTTTTGTGCATTGCTGCGGCAGGGAGAACCTCAGCACCACCAAACCACCATGGTCCGATTCAGCATCAGCATGACCATCACTGCTACATGTCAAAGCACATAGCAGTATAATATTTGTATCTATGTTTTGTAATAGGAGCATACAGTATTTCAGTTCTTTTGCAGATACAAAGCCTTGTGTCGCAAATACTCTTCCAAACATTTCACTGCAAAAGGGTCAACATCAGTGTCAAACTTATTAGCAAAGAAGTGGTGGTTTCGTAGCATCCAGTTCAAGTCTCCTGCCCCAAAAACACAGACAGAGCGAATGTGAACTCCACTGCATGGTGGGTAGGGTGCACCTTTGGACACGTCACCTTCAAAGTACTGCCACTTGACAAACCTGGCCAGTGCATTCATGTCAGAAACGTCGTACTTGTCACTAGAAGAAACTGCACCTGGGACATCAGGGATTCTCTGAATTGTTGCCCACAAGTACTCATCTGGGCTGTAAGTATCTTTTGCCCACTCAATGAACTTAAGTATTTTGCTGCTTTCTAATACATATTCTACAAATCTTCTGCTAACTACAAAATAGGCACTACCAGAAAAAATTGGAGTACTGAGAGGTGGTAGTTGTTTGTCTGTACCTGTGTTCTTTATTTTACCATCAATAATCTCATGGTGTTTTTTCCACCTTACTTCTTTATAAACAGGCATTTTTTCTGTTTCCAAGCTGTTTTCACCTTTAAGGGCTTTTAATTTTTCTACTATTT
Organism: Campylorhamphus procurvoides; assembly: GCA_013396655.1. NCBI lineage: Eukaryota > Metazoa > Chordata > Aves > Passeriformes > Dendrocolaptidae > Campylorhamphus > Campylorhamphus procurvoides. The sequence continues at coordinate 151,964 of WBMV01002022.1, read as the reverse complement.
CCTGGTTGGTTTTTATAGGGAAGTCCATACCACATAGATTTATTAGGTATTTCCAGTTTGAACTTCTTCTGTAGAGATCTTTCATGCAGTTAATGTCTGCCTGCACTCTGCTCCATGAAGCATATACCACACTCTCTAGCTGGCTGGAAATAAAGACATTATCAAAACATGAGACTATTCCCTTCACAGCAGCAAAAAAAGATTCTGGAGACTTTTTGTCTACATGAATGCAGTAAAAATTCTGTGGAGCATAGATTGATCTTAGAAGTCTATCAAGCATCTCAATTTTGTGATAAACCACTATTGAGTAAGCAATTGGAAATTCTGCTTCTTCATTGCTGAGAGGTTCCATAATGTATTTCCTAGTCTTGGTGAAGGAGGCACAGTCTGCCGTCATGTTAATATAATCATTTGTTGTTAGCCTGGGGCGTTTCTTAAATGACACTGACAATGTCTCAAGTTTTACCTTTTGTATTTCTTCCATATCCCCCTCAATAATCTTGGTGCAGTTAACACTGCTGATAGGATCTTCTTCTGTTAGCTCAAGATGTCTCCGATTTAAGAAGTTTGCTTTCTGGTTAACTTTGAAAACTGAAATGATTACTAAAATTAGGGTTAGACCCAAGAAAAGCCTGAAGCGCAAGTTATGGCAAAACCGTAATTTCCTCTTCAGCATTTCAAATATCAAGTAGTTTTGCAGAGCTAAAGAAAAATGTTCTCCCTTCTGCTCATATCAGCATCAACAACTTCAGAAACAAGTTTGGGTTTCTCAGCAATTTGGCGAGTTTGTCAGGAAAATGGAAGGGAAAATCCTAAAATAAAATGAAATATGACTGTCATTCAAAGACTAAAAAGTTTCTTAGAGAAGTCAGTAATTAATAATCACATTGTTACTTAGTGACAGTAAAAAGGTGAACCATTCATCCAAAAATATTCTGTTGAAAATTAGAAATTAATGAATAAAATTAGTTTATCTTTCTAGAAAACGACTGGGAGAAGCATATAGTTTTTTGTGAAACACTACTTCTGCAGCCTAAGACTACAAACTAAAGATCAGTAAGAAAACAGAGCTGATTCTGCATCTAACAAAATTAAAGTCAGGTACATTACTGAGAAGAAAATACTTCTTGTTAATTCAAGCTTCAGGGTTTGACAAGAATGTTTTATACCCACTTCAGTGCTGACATAGATTTCATCATTATGAAAACTTACCTGGATGATAGTCATGCTTTATGTCTAGCTGGCAAAGAATTACCTGAAGCCTTTCAAGATTTTTATGTCCGGCACGGTCTTACATATGAGCTTAGAAATACCACCAGGAAAGAGCTGATAAGAAGGTAGGGGGAAAAATTTAGTATAGCAGAGCACCTTAGTTTTCAGAGCTGTGAAAATGACTGTTAATGAATTGCTGAAATGCCTTTTTAAGGTAAAAGGCAATACTTATTGCCTATATCTCAAGGTAATTTGTGTGAAGTCAAGGTAAATACACAAATCTAAGAGCACAGCAGTGTTGTATTACCATTGTTTAAACACACTTGTTTTATGCAGAGTTGTTCTGCAAGGCTGAGTAGCCGTAAAATTTCTAGTATGACACTTTTATTTTCATCTTTACTTCACAGGCACAATATCATTTTTGTTTCTTTTAAGCAACTTTTTTCTGTTTCAGTATTTTGTGAAGGGATCACTGCATAGTTATGCAGCTGCTACAGCTGTAGCTGTTGAGAAAACTGCAGTCTAGAACTATATTAGAGAACTGTGTGTCTTTTTTTTCCCTAAGCACTACCTCATGCAGGTAAATGGATCAAGAACAGGGTATCTTTAAACAACTTCCATTACTACTGAAGTGCCATTTCTACTCACAAAATCACTGCCTAATAATTTAGTGCAGCTTCAAATGAGCAACTGCAAAAGTCCATTCAGTTTACAGAGAATGTATTCCAAAATTTGAATCTGTAAACAATGAAATATCAAGCGGAGAGATATAAAGCTCCTTAAATTTTTACTACTTTCAAGAAAAAAACAGTGCCTTCGAATAACTTTCTGAACAGCTCTAACAGAAACAACTACTCAGAAAAATTAGTAAGAAACTTAAGAAAAAGAAGTGTGTATTGCACCCACTTCTGGGTTTTGCTATAGGCTGCTCAGACTAAGATTTTCCTTTTTTTCACTCTCTTTTCTTTAAGTGACCACAGTATCATTTTTGCTTTCAATTCCTAAACTGTGGTTTTTAACTTGCTACTTGCACATCTCAGAACAGGTGCATTTAAGAAGTTGAGGCCTGGCATCACAGGGGTTTTTTGTTAGTAATGCTGCCACTGGGATACACTACACATTGAGACCACCACTTTGCCCACAGCACTGCAAACTCAGGAATCTGACACAGGTGTAGAAGGTGGGCGGAAGCTGTGGATCACTGCACAGATGTTTAGCACAGCTATGAGGATTAGCAGTATCTTAAGAAAGTACTATAACCAAGTATTTTGTAATTCAAGCCAACAGCAGGCTCACAAACTACACACAAATTTGTGACTAACAGCATTATATAAACATCTTATTTACTCCAAAGTGTACTTTCTTTTCAGAATTATAGTTGACATTATTTTATCTTGCATTTCTAATTTATGTTAAGGAAGGTAGATGTTTGTTCCCAGTCTGGTTTAGATGTATAGTGAGTCAAACTAGAAGAAAATGTAAATTTTGACCCTTAAGACAAGCAGCCAGGTGAGCTAGCATGCAATTATAGCAGAAAAGATAGAGAGGAACATTTTAAGAATCAGGTCTCAGTCTTTGAATGTAAAAAAAATATAAAAAATTAGAAGGAAAATTCCACAGTTCTACCTTTCAGTTTGCAATGGGACATGGAATACAATGACTTAAGTCAGAACAAGTTTTAACATGTTTTAGAACTTGCTGCACACTTGCTTACTTGATGTCCTGCTAGTTTTGACTAGTAGATCTGATCCAATAAAAATAATATTCATCACATATAAATTAACAAAGGAATGATACTAGCTGTGTATGTAGTAGTCTGTTACTGTTTTCTGCCTAACAACTTAAAAATTAAGACTTTTTAGAACTTAACGTTTACTTCAAATACAGTTACGTTCGTGAAGCTTTAGGTTACAGAAGTCAGAATCCTTTCTTTAGGCTGTTAGCAGTTCTATTTTACCCTATTCTTAGTTTTTAGAGGAGCACTAGCATTGAGCAGTAACACACACTCAAGAAAACTACCGCCCCCTCCCTGTTTTTACAATGCAGGGAGACAGTCTTAATTGAAAGTGACCATTGCAGTCTTCACCTTCTAAAATTTTCAAAGAATAAAGCTTGCAAGAAGTCTTTCCTGCTCCTGTTTTGCAATAAAACTTAGTTGAAAGGAGGATAAAGAATATATTTCAGAAAGGCCTTGTACACTCAGCTAGGTGCAATTCCTCAGCTGGTGTGAGCTCAGAATAATCAGAGCCTGCATTTTCATTATACCAATATGAGAGATCTGCAAGCATTTGCACATTTATATGGCTCTTATCTTTATATCAAGATTGTTTCCTGCAGTCAGATTTCTCTCATTGACACACTGCTTCCTCTGACTAATTTTAACAGTAAGTTACTTTTTGTTTACACTTGCAATTTCTAAACCATAAAACCGGATTATATGCCATTCACAAAAGCTGACCGTTACAGGGTACCATTTAGTATCTCTCATCTAATAATAAACCTAATATACTTAGTGAGTCTAGAATACTCATTAATATAGCTTCAGACTGCATTCATTAAAGCTTTTAACATCTTTTTCTTTAGGTCTGCATAGCTTTAATGTGCTTACTCAAGAATATCCTGTCAGAGGCAGTACTTCGCACTGTGTGAGAGCTGAGAGTTTTGTGCACACAGAGAAACGACTTTATTTGGCAGCCTTCATCTTGCTCTCAACTGAAGTTCAGCTGCAGAATTTACATACCTGACCCACTTCCTTAGCACCTCCCTCTCAAGTCAGAGCCTTGTATTTCTGATGCAGTAGTCATTAAAAGGGGAAACTTAACAGCACTTGCTGGTAATTGAGGGAGTTAGTACAGAGGCTGAGTTAGCTGCCTACTTCCTTCTCTCCTGCCAAAATTATTCTTCACCACTGTATACAAACTATACAGTATGATTAAACAAAACCAAGATAATTTCAGCTGGATTTCTACTGTAAACTCCTGTTCTCCATAATAGAAAGATTACTATACTTAATTTAAATCTCCATTTTTGACACCTCTTCTGTGTCAGAGGACATATCACTTGGGTCATTTGCGTCGTTAAGTTTGTTTTGTGAACAAGTATTAATCATCTGGCAGTTTGGGAAGTGTCTTGGTAAAAATCAGGTTCTGATTTAACTTTTATACAACTGTAAAGGTGCTACTGTAAACCAGCTCATTTTGGTAACAATGTCTTTACCTGGTGACTGTATAAATTTGTGTTAACCTTACATGATAAATTGCTAATCTGTCCCATGGAACTGACTGAAATGAGTCAGCCAGGAGACTACATGGGTATTTGTGATAAAGGAGATGAAGGGGAACAACCTGGATCAAAGGCTGTAGTCACAGACAGCAGAGAGCAGCACCCTCTGAGTCCAGCTCTGCATGCAATTTTAGGTAAGTTTGGCTTCACCCATCGTTAAAAGCAAAAACAAAATCTCAGAAGAAACCTANCAACCAAAAAACAACCAAACAAAACACTTTTACAAGAGGATGCCACAGCTTGAAGGGAGATCAAAGTTCACGTGGAGATTTTATGCAGAAGGGTTGGACCAGAGCTGCTGTCCCCAAGAACAAGGATGCTTGCAAGGGTGCAGAGCCAGCAGAGCACTGCTACACCAGCCCTGATGAAGGGCGTGACCCTCAACCCAACATCGTGGACACCATCCTCGGCCACCAGCACAGCAGACCTCTTCCTCTGGCTGCGGTTTCACAGTACAACTAGTCTGACATCATGATGTGCTGCTGGTGAAAGGAGGAACTCCACTCCCAACTCTGCCAACTACATATCAGGCCAGAAAGGGTACAACAGATCTAACCAGCTGACCTCTGTAGAGTTCTCCAATATCAGTTCTCATGGCTGCCAGCTGGGCCATAAGGGCCCCACAAGGGCAATATATCTACCATCTATATGTAATATATCTATATCCTTGACAGCTCCAATTAGCGCCCTCTGAGCTACCCTGTGACCCCATTGCACCCCAGTGATGCCAATGAAGGGCCATTCTCCAGCCCCTGCAGCCTGGCCCTGGACTATGACAAGTTGACCCAGCCCAGCCTCAGCCAGGAAGGTGCCTGATGTCAGGGCTGCCCCTGTGCCTACTGACTGCCCTGCTCCTAACTGGGCCCTGGCAGACCTGACACGGGGAAACACCAGCCCTGCTGCACCATGAAATCTCCCCTCCCCATGCTGCAGTCCAGCAAATCCAGGTTCTAGGCTTTGGCTCTCACTTGGACAGATACAGCTGGCAGTGAGAGATACATCTTTTTCTAAATGAGATAAAATGCAACAGCAACACCTAACCAGTGTTATGCTAGGGTGGCACTGCTCTCTGGGCTATTCACTTTGCCTGAGTTACAGCAGCAGTGCTGGCAAAACAGGATTCCTGGCACTGCAGGGCTTCCCTCATGCCAACTTACCTAAAACACATCCTCCTCCTCTGTCCGGCATGAAGAAAGTTTAGAGAGCAGAGTGAAATCTTAAACTAAGTAAATATTTTTTGTATTTAATCAATTAGCAACACATTTTTACTCAAAGTATATTTTTTCCTCTGAAAAAGCAGTTAGGACTTGCAGTGAAATGGTGCACAGATCCATGTCATGAAAAGATGAAAATCGTTAGGGGCTGGTGGCACATGAATGAAAGAAAAATATCAGTTTTCTTTGGATTTTAACACTTCATTCTTATATCAATAGAAAAACTGTTGATGCTACACTTCAAACACAGATTCAGCAGAAGCACTGCAGCCTCCAAAATACACCTTGGACCAGTATCAGCATCAGGTGAAGGGTAAGAAAGTACTCTGGGATACTTCAGCAGCCTTTAAATTTTATCAAAAGGTGATAAAAAGGGGGGAAAGAGCTTAAAGTTAAGAGGCATTACAGAGACTGGTAGGAGGTCAAAACCAGTTCTAACAAGAGCAGGAAAGATCTGATAGGACAGTGTCATGACTCTGATCCTTGTGGGTTGCTTAACTAAAGTTTCCTTCATTCTTCTTATTCTGCTTCCTCTAACAGATAAGAGAGGAAGCAGATGGTGACGTTTGCTGTGTTGTAGTTGGTTTGGTTGCAGGCCTCTATCTTATGTCCACAGATACATTAGCTTTTAATCAGAGCTTTATGACAGGTACTTGAAAATTTTCTGGCAGTTGCACTAACATCCTACATCCATGCATGACAACATGACACTTTCATTTTCACAGAAATGTATTGAAGAAAAGCCAAGTGAAAAATGCAGTACTAAGTACACTCACCTCTGAAGTGGTAGTTGGGATAGGCCAGGAGACAAGTAATTGTTTTGATGAGTGAGGAGTGAGAATAAGAAATTATTTATTTTTCTCTGTTCTTCCCTTGAAGGAAGGGAAGATATAGGGAAACTTCAGCTACCTCTAAGAACAGTTAAGTAAGTGGTGTTAACCAGATCCTTGCTTTTCTCTTTCCCCATTCACAAATTCCACCTGAAATACAAACCTATTCCTCAACACTACACCGTAAGGGCTTCCACTGAGGGTGGGGTTGCTGGAAAGCCCTTGAATTCTACCAAGGCATATCCACGGTGCTTTTGAGCACAGGCATCCCAAAATTATTACAATTAACCTGCTTTCATTCAGATTTCATTATGCAAAACATTGCTTCAGATGAAGAAATTATTTTTAAAGCTGTAAGCACCTTGCATAAATGCAAATGTGACTAAGCAGAAAGACAGACTGCACAGACACACATGGCTATCGGCAGAGATCTACTAGACACAGAGCAGAGTCACGTTTACTCAGCATCCCCACGATATCAAGCAACACAGTCTTGAAAGTAGATATGCCTGTAACTGGACCAAAGAACTCATGTTTGTTCTGTTAGATAGTTTTCATTCTCAGTGAAAATAAGAGCTGATCATAAGCTGAATAGTTGGCTTACCATTAGACTTCATGGGACTCTGAAATCATGCAGAGACAGCAGCAGGGTTTCATGTGGGTACAGTTGTCTACAACTGACAACACTCTGCAGGAGTAGGGCTTTTCCTTCAGAGCTGCCTAACAAAATAATAAAAAAGGAAAAAATGCATTTCTAGCCCCTTTCAAACAAAACTCCATAGATGACCAGTACTGCTGCACTCACCACTACATGGAGATTAAACAGTGAGAGTAGATAAAAGTAGATAGCTGTTTTTTCAGAGGAAAAAAAAAATGGATGAAAATTAATTCAAACCCTTGGGTTATTTCAAAAGCTTATGTTCAAATGTTAGGAATCTGACACACCAAAACATTTGTGTTTCAAAAAAATGTGTAAAACCCACATGAACATATACTGTGTAAACCATAAACTGAAAAAAATGTTACTAGCCTTTCTAGTACACTCTTCTACTACTGTATCAAGTAAATCTGCAGAACAGTTCAAAGCCTGATTACTATTTGCATTCCTGTCTGCCCTTAGAGGTCCCACAGACAGACCTAACAGTAAGATATTTCAACTAAAGAGAGTAAAGATGTTACGGCAAAGTCATTCAGTGACCAGTTTCTACCTCAAGAAGTCTATGACTCTAAGCATGGACAAAAAGATACGTTTTACCTCAAGGTAACTAACACTGAAAATACAAAGAAATCCCAAAACAAAAAAAATCAGTCTTTAAAGTAACGTCGGCCAATTTAATACCCTGTAAAATTGCCTGGTGTTCATCAAGGTGACTTGTACACTTTGGCTACTTCAAAGTAAAGTCATATCTATTTTTTTCATATTATTCTAAACTAGGAACTGTAATTTCATCAGACACAGAGCAGTCACTGCACTCCTCACACCCACCTACAAAATTTTGCTAATTGCTGCCTTGGGACAATGTTGTATTTCAGAATGAGACACACTAGCAGGAAAGGCAATCTATAAAAACACAACTAAATCTCATGGCAGAAGGAAGATGCTGTCAAATTTTTCAGTAGTTGGATCCCTCCTCAAGCACAACATATAAAATACTCTGAGGAGATATTCTTTAGTCCTATATAGAAGCCAGCATGTTAAAGCCATGCCTACACTTACAGTTCCTCAGGGAACTAAAGGATCATCAGTGAGTTTTCTGGAATAATCTATCCCAGATGAGGTTTCTGTTTGTTTTATTAAATTCCTCTAATAGCACCACAATTAACCTGCGTATAATAAGGCTTCACAGTGCAAAAAGTGATGTCCCTGGAGCTATGAAGTAAACGTAATAGTACAAGTTACTTGTGCTATTGGGCATGCTACATTTCTGTGGTACTACCTTTTTCACATTTCCTAAGACAGAATTCTAGGTTGATAAAATTAGGTGTTTTCAAATTTCAGGAGTTTACCAAAGTAAGTGGAGAACTTTTGAATTATGTTGAAAGTCAAAGGAAAACTGAGAGGAGATTATTTAAAACGCAAAATTAAATCTTTTCATAAGACTAGCAGTGGGTTTTCCAATGTGGTAACAAATTCGAAGAGCAGGATTTTGTTCAGTAAACACCATATTCTCAGCAATCAGAGTGTAAACCTTTAGCTTGTATGTTTGCCTCTGCATTTGGTTTAGGTTAGAAAAAAAAGGCAGACTTGGCAAAGGTATTCAGGTTTATTAAGGAACTTTTGGCTCTTCTGGCCTCAGGAATTAAGTATTACCCCAGACAATTCAGATTTCATAGGAAAAACATGATGATAACTGATATTTACTATAGGTAGGTTAGATAATCACTGAGGAGAGAAAATATAAGAAATATTTTCTTTTGTATACACATACTTTCAAAAGCAATGTTTAATTTTAACTGAGATCTAACTTGAGCTACAAATACTGTATTATTTTTCACGAGGATTTCCAAGCTGAAGTTGAAATAGACAGAAAAGCTATATTTGTCCCCACTTGTCTAACTACTATTTCAGACTGTCATTCTTGCCAACTCTGTGGTCACTCACCTCATATTCCATTAAAAATGAAATTTAAAATAGCAGACTCCAAAATGGTAATTCCCTCCTGCTGCCACTCCTCTTGCCGACAAAGAAGTCTACTTTTCTGAGCAACACTGAAAGGAGGCAAAGTTCCAGAGCATAACAGACTCCTGTCAGGCTGCTTTCTCAGTCCTCTCACCCAACCTGAGCCACAGAAAACTATTTACAACCTTCTTACCAGCTTTTCAATTCTGAAGGGGGAAAAGAAAAAAAATAAGAAGGAAAAAAAGGAAAAAGGTTTCTTCAGGGTTTTCCCCAGCTACAGTGAGTTAAAGGGAAAAAAAGCCACACCCCAAGACTGCAACACCTCGAGCATCAGATGTCCCCTGAATCCCGTGCTCCTAGCAGATTTTGCACCCATCCCGCGAAGGCAATAGCCTGCCCTGGGCTCTCCTGCATGCACTGCTGCGGGAAAAGGCAAAGCGAGGATGGGAAGACAGACAGACAGAAAGTGGGGAAACAAACAAGAAGGAGGCGTGGAGAGGGGAAAGCAGGGAAAAAAGGTAAAAGGGTGGAAAAAGGAAAAAGAGAGGGAAAAGAAAATAAAGAGAAGCAAAGAGAAAAGGAGAGAGCAGAATGGGATAAAGGTGGGGAAACGGGGAAAAGCTGGGTGAGAGGGAGGGGAAAGGGAGACGGGGAGAAAGGAAGGGAAAGGGAGAGAAAAAGAGGGTGAAGGGAGGAAAGAGGGAGGAAGAGGATGGAAAAGGGGTAAGGAAAGGGGGAAAAAAAAGGGGGGGGGAAAGGAGAGAAATCAGGAGAGAGGCACAACAGACGTGTCCCTCCGCAGTTCAGCGAGGCACCTGCCCGGCAATGCCGTAGCTCCTGGAGCTGCTCCGCTCCGCAGGGTAGGGCGCCAGGGAAGATGCTCCAGCCCGACCCGCCCCTCCTCCCGCTTCGAGGCCGCGCCGCTCCCAGTCGGCCCGCAGCACCCACCTTCGGGACGGCGCTCGGTGTGGGGCATGCCCGGGGCAGACGGAGAGCCCGGAGGCGCCGCACGCCCCTCCTGCGGCCCGAGCCGAGCCGAGCCGAGCCGCTCCCCGTCCCCTGCTCTGCCCTGCCCTGCCCTGCCCCGGGCTGTCGCCCCCGCCTCTCCGGGCACCACCCACCCCCCGCTCCAGCCCAGCCCTGCCCTCCGCGGGGTGCTCGCATTTCCCGCCCCTGCCTCCCTGCCCGCTCACTTCTTCAGCCAGGCTGAGCCGCTGCAAGCCGCTGTAGCAGCTTGCCCTTCTTTATCACTTTTTTCCCGTCCTTAACGCTTCCCCCCGTAATGCCTTTAACGCTGGCCCACCTAGGACGGGGACAACTCCTCTTCGGCTCAAGGCAACAAAGGGCTTTCTCGCGATCCGGCGTCGGGAGGAGGCAGCATGAGCGCGGCTCAGCCCCAGGCGCCGCGCACCCACCGGGGCTGGTGGCCGGGTGCCACCTCGGGGCAGGCACCTCCGAGCCCTCCGCCACCGCCAAGGCGCCGAGGGCTCGGTGTTCGTGACCGGGTCCC
>WBMV01002022.1:127764-140627 GCA_013396655.1 Campylorhamphus procurvoides | reverse complement strand
GGTGTTCGTGACCGGGTCCCAGCGGGCCGGTGCTCCTCAGGCTGCCCGGAGCTCACCTTCTAGGCACTTGTGGGTTTGAAGTGGGTCAGTGAAGCAAAATCGAGAGGCAGAAGAGAGGACCCGGCCTGGCTGGGAAGCCGTGCATGAAACTTGCAGCGGTAAAGAGTAAAACGTGTCTGGACAGAGTCTGAAGAAGACTCTGATTTCTTGTTTGCTTTTTCCCATCAAATATCTGTTCAACGATACACATACTCCACAAGATTTGGAGAGCTGTGGAACATGAAGGTGGAGCTTAGGGGCAAGCGGCTTATAATGTTACCAAAGTACTTAGAAAGAAGACAGGAAATTAATTTCAAGGAAATAGGAAGTTCAAAGAAAGCATGTACCTCATTAAAGCCCCCCAAGTACTGCAGCCTGCAGCAGCTTAAACAGTGCTTGCAGAATTCCCCCCAAAATTCCTGCACATCAGCATTTTCTGGAGTGCAGCATGATTTGGCAGCTGGAGGCACATCTAATGGACCCTCCTGTCCTTTCCTCATCCCAGCAATAAGCTCCTACTGAAGGGTCCCACATATACACTGATCAGGAGGCTGGGAGCTGATAAGAAAATGAGATTATTAGGTTTTAAGGCTATCACTAGGAGATGCTGCTAGAAGAAGGGGGAATTGCCTCCACACATCACCACTTGGATCAGACAGCTTATTTTAGAAATGGACTGCAAAACCTCAAATCTTCATCATTATGTTGTCAAGAAAATTTTGATTGTATGTATACCTTCTTCGTAGAGAAGTAGTGTATAATGCATACTGTCTTGGCAGTCCTCCCTTTTTTCTGACAGATGGGGAGTGAGGAAAAGGAATTTTCTAGTGTGTTTGTTATTTATAGGGCTGAACTTGTGGTTCTTCATGGAGCACCATGCTAAAAATGCCTTTTGTCTATAAACTCAGAAGCTGGTAACAGAAGTTTCCATCAAGAGAGAAAAGTCTGGGGAGAGTGGGCAAGATTTCCTATTAGTTTTTCCCAGGAAGAGTAATATTTTATGATTAGTAATGATTTATGATTTCAGGCAGTGACTGTATCCTGTCGGTGTTGCATGTAAATTAGAAAAATAAGTCAGCATAAATATAAGTATTTGTTCTCTTGCTAAACTGCCTGCAAAGCATCGCAGAATTGCAATGGCTGTACAAGTAGTAACAGCAAAGCTGAATGCTGAGTATTCTTAAGGGTGAATTAGGTAAGCTTTGAGGGCAGATATTTGCTCTCATTGTTTTCCATCTCCCCTGCCATAATTACTTACACAGCTTCAAATGCAAAGATGTGTGTGATACAAAGTTATCAACCAGAGTTGATGTATAATGGTGTAGAAACAGAAAGTACCTCTAACAAGTACTTCCTGTGGAGGAAAAAAGTCGTTACTGAATTTTAGTTATTTCAGATAGATAGCCGAAGTTAAGAAGTCAGTTATTCTCTAATTCTTGCACAGGTAGAAAGTGAATTTCTTCATAGACTGCCGTGATTACCGAGGTTGTAATCCTTTGCTCACCATGCTGGCAAAGACTCATCCTTTGTTTATTGCAGCTTTGTTACATTTCAAGGACTGTGTTTCACTTTCATGGGTAGTTTTTGTCAACCGATCCTGAAAGAAAATTGATGAAGAGGGTTTACACCTGGTTTTCACTCTTCCGACCTTGAGTGTGGAATAGGAAGATAACAGTCCACAAGCTTCTCTTCCTGCTTTGTGACAGACTAGTGACACGTGACTGTATGGCAGCTGTAAAACAAAAGGAAAAAAGTTACATCATTCACAATTTTGGAAGTACTGACAGAGAAATTAAAGCAGTGGAAAAAGTGAAACTTAGAGACAAGTGGAACTTGCCAACTTAGACAAAAGCAAACCAAAAGCAAGTCACAAATATGGGAAATTTAAAATACATAGATGATTTTGCTGTGAATTTTGACTGGTTTGAATGAAATCAGCTTTTACAGGAGTATCTGATAGATGTGGTAAGACCAACGATCCAGTAAGAATAAGTCATACAAGCAACACTGAGAAAGTTTCAAGAATAGCTTTCTGTCCATGGCTAAACTTACACCGTTATGGCATAGGAGAATACAGCTTAAATATATTTCCATTAGGAGGACAGCCATCTTAAAAGTATGCTTTCTTCCAGTTCATATTAGCATCTCATTTGTAATTTGACAGTTGCCTCCAGGGTTTTAGGCTTTTTCTTGGAAAACATATAGAATAAAAAACATCTTTAAATACCTCAGATTTTTTATGCGATGTCAAAAATTTAATCTGCAAAGATTTTTTTTAAGCCTCATGTTTACTGCTAATTTTTGTATTTTCTCAATTTTTTCATATTTTTCTGTTTTAAGGAAGTGAATATTTCCTTTTTCTGAAAGTCAGAGAGTGGTCTAGCCGTTTGTAATGTTAACTGAGTTTTTGTGTCTTGTAAGTATAACCTAAATATATGTTTCTCATAATAGTTCTGACCTAGCATTAGTAATATATAAGATCCTAATATCTAACCTCAGACAGACAGAAGACATTAACCTCAGGTTTGAATCCTGCTAGAGCTTGAAGGTTTCTCAATAAAGAGACACTGGTCTTACTACATTAACCTTCTCTAAGGAAAGAGTTGCTACAATCCAGAAATTTGTCTTTTCCATAAACATCCCTAGCAACATTTCCCTTTGTTGCAAATGTTATGAGATGTAATATTCTTGCCCTAGACTGCTTGCTCTGTACCTGAATAGAGGAAAAAAATAATCTCCAATTTGCAGATGAATTCTTGAAAGCTGAGCCTCTGCCTAAGTCGGAGGTGGCAGTGGTGTGCCAAAATGCAAACACTGTGTGCTGAAAAGGCACGAAGAAGATGATCACAGCTGCCAAACACTTTAACACAAAACATTGACAGAAGGAAGACATATTAACCCATTTAAGAAAATAAAGAAAAATATATCTGAAGCACATTGTAGCATGTTTCTCTTTGGAACAAAGTGTCTTCTGATAGGACCGAGTATTAATTTGTAGGGACAAGCATGGCTCATGCCTAGAGTTAATAAGGGAGGGTCATATTTTCTTCCTTAGACTGTGCGTAATATGTATTAGAAATACTCTTTACCTGTTTTGTATTTACACAGTAATGCTTTCTGAGAGACAAATTTTTCAAGTAAGTTTAAAATAAGTTTGACACAAATGAACTATGTCAATACTGTATGATCAAGGATATCCTGGGACAAATTTTTTCCAAGACACTGGCTGGCAGTTAGTACCAATTATAGAATCAAAAATAGTATGGAATGGATTGCAGCCTTGAGATGCCAAAATTAACTGTAAAACATATACTAGGTAAAATAGGGGCCTCTCATTGTACCATTGTGATGGGTTTGACCTTGGCTTGGTGTCAGATGCCTACCCAGCTCTCTTACTTTACTGCCTTCATGGAACGGGGTGAGAAAATAAGATGGAAAAGCTTATGGACTGGAATGAAGACAAGGATATTACTTAGCAATTTGACCATCATGGTCAAAACAGACTCCACTTCAGAAAGATTAATTTACTGTCCATTAAAAATAGAACAGAATAGAATGGTGAGAGAAACAGACAAAACTAAAACCACCTTCCCCTTAGCCCCTCTGGCTTCTTTTCAGGCTCAACTTTACCCCTTCATTACTGACTCCTCCTATGTCTTCCCTCCTGAGTGGTGCAGGGGAATGGGAAATGAGCTTTCTGATCAGCCCATAGCTGCTCCCTTCTGACACTCCTTTATCCTGGTGCTGTTCCTTTCAATGTTCCTTCAAGGGACAGAGTCCTTCACAAGCTGCTTCAGTGTGAGTCTTCTCCACAGAAGGGTTCTCTCCCACAGAACAGACTGCTCTGACCTGGCTTCCTCCACTTGGCAGCTGCTCCTGCCAGAAGCCTGCTCCTGTGTGACCTATCCACTGCCTGCATCTTCCTTCAAAACATATCCACCTGCTCCAGAACGGGATCTTCCATGCGCTGTGTGTGGGTATCTGCTCAACTGTGGTCATCCATGGAGTGCAGTGGGACAACCTGCTCCACCGTGTTCTTCTCCAAGGGCTGCAGGGGAATCTCATTTCCAGGATCTGGAGCACCTCCTTCCCCTCCTTCTTCGCATTGGTGTCTGCAGGACTTTTCTTCCATTTTTTCTTACTCTTCTGTCTCACAGTGCTCTACAGTTGTTGTTACATTTTTTAAAATACATTATCACAGTATCACTGACAGGCTCAGCTTCACCCCTAGTGGGTCCCTCTCGGAGCCATCTGGAACCAGCTGTGTCATGTACAAGGCATGTCCTGACCTCTTCTCATAGAGAGAGGGGGCTTCCCCCTGCAGCCTCCACCTCACCCAACAGACTTGGCCAAGTAAACCAAATTAAACCACTTAAGTTATTTTTTGTTACTCTGGTCCAGTTAAAAGATGTGACTTGCTGATTGCACTGAAAAGGCAAGAAGCAAGCCTGGCATTAATATGTCCGCTGGGAGAATGACTGACTCCTCCTGTTGGTTCCTTTGACAAAAGTGGTGAAAGATCAGCCTGGTGTAGCCAGTACTTTAACCATAAGGAGTATCAGTCAAGGTCTTCCTAAGACACTAAAAAATGAGACAAACTTGAACCCTCTGTACTATTTGAAATCTTATTTATGAAAAGTATCAATTGACTTAGAAAGCCTCCTCTCCTAAAGTAATAATAAATCAATATCAATATATTTACAAATGTAAATACATTGATATGTACATACATACATATATACATATGTGCAGAGACATATGTGCGTGTATATACCAGGAATTCTGAGCTAATATTTGAGTTAGTTTCATTTGTTCTCTAAGTTTCATTTGTTCTCTACACTTTTGAGACATTTCATGAATTTCAGAGCCTGGTCTCACAATTGTTTAAAAGGTGATCAAACTTCAGACTTCTTCTGAAAGGACAGCAGACTATCTGCAATGCTCTGCTCTGCTCAAACTTTTCTTTGATTGTCTACTGACTGTTTCATAGCTCAGCTTTCCCAGTGCGGTTTGTTTAATTTCTTCTTGCCTTTATTGAAGGTGGTCTGTTGTTACAGCTGCATGGTGGGTTGATCCTGGCTGGATGGCAGGTGCTCACCAGAGCTGCTTTATTGTCTGGTGTTGCTACTTGTAGACAGGAGAAAAAAAGAATTCTGTATCAACACTTTTTTCCAATGTATCTAAACATTAATGCCAGCTTAGGATCATGAACCTAAAGTTCCTTTAGATGTTATTTTTATGTACAGCATTAATCTCTTGTCTTCTTTCTTTCTTTATCATCAAGCTTTCAACATCTACTCATAGTTTTCCTGTATTACTTACTTTATGACATTTTGTCTCATTTCTGTAAAACAGGCAGTACTTTTGTTATTTCTGGATTCTCTTTCAGTTAAGACTTCCCTGTATGTTATCTGTTATTGTGGGTTCCTATTTTATAGCAGGGTTGGTCTTCTGGCATCAGCTGAAAATTTTTCAAGAGGATTTCAATTTTAAGAGGTTTTTTCTTGACCAAAATTTGGTCAGAAATGGAATTCTGGAAACAGAATGTCCTTCTCTGTCCCTCTGGGCAGTTAGTCTCTGTACAACACATTCATAGAAGTACTATATATGTAGTTCCTGAGAAACTACAGAAAGGTATAAAATCTGAACACATGAATTTTCTAGGACTTCTGTGAATAAAACTTATAGACTGATATTTTCTATTATTGGACTAAGTGCTCCATTCCCTAAGGAAATAATCCGTATACTTCCTAGTGTTGAGAATTGTTATGTTTCATAGCTTTGCTTAACACCTGAAGCTACAGTACTTGAAGCCTTAGGCTGCAAGAACTCTTGAAGAGTAAACTTTTTGATAAAGCTAATGTTGCAACTGCAAAACTACCTGTAACTGGCAGATTCAAGAAGAATGAAGCTAAGAACCAGGGACACGTTTCTAAGAGAATGCAGTAACTTCAGCCAAATGTTAACCCAGTGGCAAAGAAAAACAATAAGAAAGAGATCACAAACCAGAATTAATGATTGGTCTTGAATATCAAGTAATTTGTGGTACATTCTAGGAAATCTGTCTGTAATGGTATAGTTGAGGTGTGTGGTCTGGAATGGGAGTCCCTCCCTGGAGCACACAACTCATGTTGCTTCGTATGCCAGCTAAATGAATCACGTTTTACTCAGCAGATTAGTGACCAGTCTTGTTCATGTAGAAACCTAGGGCTGAGCCCTGTTGAGGTGGCATCTGCAAAATTCCTAACATGGACTAGGTGGCAGCTGCATAATTTCTGCAACACAAAATTGTCTTTGACTTTTATATTTGGTAACATGAGTCTATAATAAGAATTGTCCCTAGTAAATGTCCTTTATTGCCTGTTTTTGACTTTACTGTAAGCTCATCACACAGTCATATAAAATTCACATTACCATAAATCACAATGGGTTTATTCATATAACTAGATATAACTGCTTATTGAGTAGTTCCTGGAGTCAGTACTGGTATACAGTAGTGAAAGAGTGTAGTTAGATTTTTGGGGGGAATTTCATCCTTGTCCACAAAATTTTGCAGATGGTGTAAATTCATGGAAATTAAGCAATTTTATCAAAAGGATGGATACTGGGTTGGGTAGTTTATTGTACTTTTATACAGCCTTTCACAGTGCCCTCTCGAAATTCATTCGGTTGATTTTGTAGAATTAAGTTTCCAAATCTGCCCTGTTTCTTTATGCTCACAAGATTTAGTGGTTTGGTCACGTAGTCCTTTATTGTTCTGCCCTGAAGGGTACATGTGGTGTCCTAATTACAAACTGGGCAATATACATTCCGCAATTCACCACTCCTTTTTTTTCCCCTGAAGTTTAAATCTAGGTCTTATGTAAATATTTCATTCAGCTTTGGATGTCTCATGTCTGTCAGAGATAGATGCTGAACAAGAGGTTCCGTAAGATTTTAAGACTGCCTATAAAAGTGAGGTCTCTTGTAAAAACTTCTTAAGTTTCTTAGTTTCTTCTTCATACCTGATACCTTTTAACAGTTTCATACTTTCTAGGGGAAGAATATTTAGTATGTTTTCTTAGTGCAGTCTGATAAACATGTCATTTCACTTATGAATCAATTAATAATCTCAAATATCTAGGATAAAACAAGTTTCTTCTTGTCATGATTTAATACCAGCTGGGAACCAACCCCCATCTCAGCCTTATTCCCTCACAGCAGGATGGGGGAGAGAATCAGAAGTGTAAGAGTGAGAAAACTCATGGGTTGAAATAAGGACAGTTTAATAGGTAAAGCAAAAACTGTGCACACAAGTAAAGCAAAACCAGGAATTTGTTCCCTCCTTTCCATGGGCAGGCAGTGTTCAGCCATCCCTAGGAAAGCAGGGCTCCATCATGGCTAATGGTGACTTGGGAAGATAAATGGCATCACTGCAAACATTCTTTCTCCTTTCCTCAACTTTACATGTTAAGCTTGACATCAGATGATCTGGGATATCCCTTGGGTCAACTGGAACCATCTGTCTCAGCTGTGTCCCCTTTTAAGTCATTGTGCATCCCTATCCCAATTGCTGGTGGAGTAAGGAGCAGAAAAGGCCTTGACACAGTGTAAGTACTGCTCAGCAGTAATGAATTCATCCCTGAGTTATCAACACTGTTTCCAGCACAAGTCCAAAGCACAGCCACATACATACCAGTATGAAGAAAAAGCACACTTTTCACGTGTTTGTTTGTTGTTTTTTTTTCCCAGCAAGCAGCTCCATTAAACCTTCTGGTGGAATAAAATTCCTACTGGATCTCTTTGATTTTTTTCCACTGGTCTTTCTAAGTCGTGACTTATCATGTAGTGTTCATAGGTGGCAGTCTTTTGTGGCAGAATTTTTTAAAAAAGAAACAATCAAAAAAGCAGGAAGTGTTTATCTCTTGATGATGAGTTAGAGGTAAGAAGCTTGTGAGAAAAAAAGGGTTTCATTTCTTGCTATCAGTAGTAAGTCCACAACAGCAGCTCTGTTATCTTAAGTTTTTCAGTCCTCAAAAGAATGAAAGAATAGCACATCCTTCTCCTTGTAAGAAGTCCAGAGGGATCTTATGCTGCTGGCAACCTCTCAAAACTGTGAAACAACTCTGTATAAAAAGGAGGTCTGTAAAATGAACAAACACACAAAGAAAGAAACAAGCCTGATTTGCAAACTGAAAAAGTTTAGTAGTGAAAAATATTATAACCAAATATTATTTGTTTACTGACACATACCTAAAAATCATCTATGTAGCTCTGCTAGGAAGTCAGATTGCTGCCACCCAGAAGAAATCCATTTTTCCTTCAAGATCTACATGTGAAGATTTGAACAGCATCCCTGAAAAGACTCTATTGTTCAGCACAAAAGGTTCCTGACTCAAATACCTTAATTTAATTCACCTGTTTGACATTCTATTTTCTCTTTAAATTATTTGATGTGTTGATTGGTTGCTAGCTGTATGTATGGTGTTCACTAAAAGAGTTTCAGCCTGGGAATCAATGCACTTAATTTTGATTTACCATCAAAAAAACCATCCTGTACTCTGAGACAGCAGTTTCTTCCCCATGTTGTCTAACATAAGGAAAATGTAGATCATAAGCAAGTGTGATGCTAAAAATCCCTATCAAGCAGACACCAGCAAGCTGTAATGATATAAATTGATACAGCAGAGAAAATTATTCAAGCAAATCACTGTTCTTTCAATAATCTAATGTAAAAAGACTACTATGTAAGAAGACCTATAGCCTAATGTCTTCTACTGCTAAGTAAGAAAAGGAATAACAAACAAGCAGAAGTTATCTCAATTCAAAAACCTGTACTTAAGTAAACACAAAGAAGTTCTTCTAATAAGGTAGCCTTTGCAAAAATGTGTTTCTAATGCAAACCAAGGAGAAAGAGAACTTGATGTATAGACTTTCTGGTATCTGTACTTTCTGAATTAAGTAGCAAGGACAATTATTTCTAAATGTTCTGCATAGATGTAGAGATTGCATTGCTGCAATCATTGACATGACTGTCCAAATCTTTTGCAACCTTTGCTTCTTGCAGCCACCTTCTGAGTAATATTTCAAGATATGTTCAAGACAATTTGTGGTCTGGGGTCAAAACCATGTAAATATTAATTTAAAGCTCAGAGTGAAGTCCAGTGTTGACAGTTTTGTTTCTTTAGCATACTGCTGCAGCTTTCTGTATGAAAAAGTTTAATGTATTGATAGACCATTCTGCGAAACTAATCTGGTATTCTCATAAACAGAAAGAACCTCTCTCTCATGCATGCATGGCAATAGCTATGTTCAAAGTCAAAAAGATTAAAAAAAAATCCTCTTTCCCACCATAGGAAAATACTGTCATTTTAATTCTGAAGGGGCATAAAATGAAGTAGCCTATGTTAGTTATATTGTTTAATGCTAAACATACTGAGGATTTGCTAATAAAGCAAGTACACATTAATCGACCTTTTCTGTATCAGACATGATTCTTCACAAATTGGTTCAGGACCAAGAGTTGATTGAATAAAAATCACTATATATAATACCAAATAATGCACAGGTAATAATTACTTTAACTTTGTATTTCTGAATAAAAATCACTTAGGTTTTTTTTTTACCAGTTTAGAACTTAATATAACCCATATTCTTGTCAAACATATACATGGACAACTAGCCCAAATAGGTAAAATTAGTTCTATTATACTGGGAAGAAGTAAATTATAGAGGGAGGCTGTCCTGAAATTTATTTTTATTTAAATCAATATTATTTGATTGATCTAAAAATATATATACTGGGCAGCTAGACTGAGGTGTCTGAATTCAGAATTAGCTTGATCTTTAAGCAGCCTTAAATCAGTGGATGTAATCTTTTTGGATTTCAGTAAAGCTTTCTATAGCATTTCTCACAGTATCTCCCAGCAAAAACATCCAGCATAGAGCTGGATAAACACATGCGATAGATCGGAAACTGGCTGATGGGCTGGGCACAAAGGGTTATAGTAAATGTGATTACAACAGGCTGGTGACTGGTCACCAGCGGGGTTCTGCAGACCTCCGTCTCAGTGCTCTTCAATGTCTTCATAAATTACTTGGATGCAGGATTGGAAGCTACACCAGGCAAGTTTGCAGACAATGCTAAATTGGGAGGAGCTGTTGACTTCCTCAAAGGCAAAGAAACCCTGCAGAGAGACCATGACAAATCAGAGGACTTGACAATCACCTACTGTATGAAGTTTAACACAGAAAAGGCCAGATTCTACATCTGGGATGGAGCAACCCCAAATGGATGGACAGACTGGGGAATGAGAGGCTGCAGAGTAGCCCCACAGAAAGAGTCCTACAGGGCCTGCTTGATGGCAAGTTGAATATGAGTTAGCATATTCCTCCTGGCAGCCAGGAGGGCCAACCCTGTCCTGGGGAGCATCAGAGAAAGCATCGCCAGCCAGTCGAGGGAGGGGATTGTCCCGCTCTGCTTTGCACTGGGGTGGCCTCACCTTGAATACTGGGTGCAGTTTTGGGCACTGCAATATAAGAAAGATACTAAGCTATTAGAGAATGTCCAAAGGAGGGCAACAAAGATGGTGAAGGGCCTTGAGGAGAAGTGATAAGAGGAGCTGCTGAGGTCACTTGGTGTGTTTAGCCTGGAGGAGACTGAGGGAAGACCTCACTGCAGTCTATGCCTTACTCACAAGAGAAAGCAGAGGAGCAGCCACTAGTTTCTTTGTGGTGAACAGTGACAGGACCCTAGAGAACAGCATGAGGCTCTGACAGGGGTGGTTTAGGTTACATATTATGAAAAGTTTCTTCGTACAGAGGATGGTTGGGTGCTGGAACAAGCTCCCTGGGGAAGTGGTCATGGCACCAAGCCTAACAGACTTTGCTTGTTTGTTTCTTTTTTTTTCTAAATTTGACATTTTGGAGGATAAGTTGCCTACTGGGGAGTGATGCGGACAGTGAGCTGCCACGAACAGGGCAGTGTGGTGAACCAGAAGAGTAGAAAACCATAACTGTATTTGCTGATGCTATGTGTTATTTCACAACCTCTTCGTAAAGGTTTTTCAAAATATATTGAAATTTTAGGTCATTTGATATTAAGTCAGCAAGTTTCCTGACACCACCAAGCTGTTTGTTGTGGTCAACACACTAGAGGGAAGGGATACCATTCAGAGGGACCTTGACAGGCTTGAGAGTTGGGCTTATGCAAATGTCATGAAGTTCAAAAAGGCCATGTGCAAGCTGCTGCACCTACGTTGGAGCAATTCCAAGCACAAATACAGGCTGGGAGGAGAATGGATTGAGAATGGTCCTGAGGAGAAGGACATGGGGTATGTTGACTGATGAGAAGTTCCAGCTATATCGTGGCCTACATAAAAAGCAGCATGGTCAGCAGATCTGGGAACGTGACTCTGCACCTCTGCTCTGCTGTGCTGAGACCCCACCTGGAGTGCTTTGTCCAGCTCTGGGGCCTCAGCATAAGAACATGGATTTGTTGGAGTAAATCCAGGGAGGGCCACTAAGATGGTTGAAGTGCTGCAGCACGTGTCCCATGAAGAAGAAGCTGAGGGAGTTATTGTTGATCAGACTGGAGAAGAGAAGGCTCTGGGGAGACCTCATAGCAGCCTTCCAGTTCCTAAAGGGGGCTTGTAAAAACAGGGAAGAGTTTTTAACATGAGTATGTAGTGATAGGATGGAGTAATGGCTTTAAATTATTAATACAGATTAGATAAAAGGAAGATATTCTTTACTGTGAGGCTGGTAATGTGCTGGAACAAGTTGCCCACAGAAGTTGTGGATGCTCCATCTGTGGAAGTGTTCAATGCCAGTCTGGATCTGGCTCTGAGCAACCTGGTCTAGTGGAAGGTATCTCTGCCCATGATGGGGGTGTTGAAACTAGAGGATCTTTAAGGTTCTTTTCAACCCAAATCTTTCTATGATTCTAAGTTTTTCCAAAAGGTAATGGGTTCAGAAACCTGATTCTAGTTCACAGGCAATAAAAAATTATTAAATATTTGGCATAAAAACAAGCATATAGTTCAAAACTGATGTTTGTGCAAATTCTCTTCCATGGGTTGATTTCTACCTAAAAGAAGAAGAAAATCTTAATTTTCTCAGGTTTTTTTTTATATTCTCTAGATCAGACAAAACAATTTGAATGTGTTTGCACCACCTTCTTCCTTATCTCCAGAGACAGTTGATTACAGTTGAAGTAACTTGTCTGATGTCAGAAAATAGCAAAATCTGAAAACTAAATAGTCCATTTCTTTTCTGCTGTCAAAGAAGGAAGTGGAAGATCATTCAAACCACTGCAGAATATAGTGGTCTTTTTCACTTAAAGATAAATATTTTGCAATAGCTCAAGATATTTGTTCCATGTTAGTACATTCCGGTTGCCAAGTACAAGTACAGGGCTGACAATACTCATCAATCTCTGGTTTATTTTTTGAGGCAACAAATGGGTATATGAATCTTTTTATTAATCCTGTCTGATACTACAGCGATGATGGCTATGAAAAACCTTGAGATTAGTTCTGTAAGGTAAAGAAGGCTCTACTGAATCTTCTGCTCAACCTGTTTGGTAGCATAAATTGTGGGTTCCCACAGCTGTTTCTTTGCCAAGGTAAATAGTGTGGAGCAAAATGTACAATCCAAGTGTAGGAGGTTGGGCTATTAATAATGTGGAAAAATTGGTAAGAACATATCCACATGAATCTAGTACTGAGTTAGATGAGCTGTTTTGAACTTCTGCAGCTCAGGACACCCTTGAGAAAGTAAGTGGAATAGTAGATGCCCTAAAACAATCCTGAAGTTTGGGCTTGTGTTTGGTTTTATTTGGTTGG
>WBMV01002022.1:99649-127671 GCA_013396655.1 Campylorhamphus procurvoides | reverse complement strand
GGGGGTGGGAGGGGAGGAACTTTTTTAGTTAGGTTTTTTTGGGGGCATGAGGAGGAGTAATTTTTAATTATAATTCTCAATAAGAAAAACAAATGTTTTCGTTTCTGATGGATGCAGCTGAACTGGGAGAATTGAAGAAGCAGTACACAGTGCTTCAACGATGTAATTAATTTAGCAACAAATATACCAGCTGTATTATTCAGAGCAAGCCTTGTATTACTTCTGGGATTCTTCTTTGTACATGTCTTTTGTATTCATAGCTTTGGTTTGACTAAGCAAATGGGTAGGGCAGCACCCAGACGGGCTTACTGGCAAGGGCAAGTGATTGCAGTCTGTCCATAGTGAGGCAATTTTTGGGAGACTGATGCAGAGTAACCCTTCTGTTCACAGCACTGATGCATCTGGCAGTGGCTGCTTGCAGGATTACTGGGTTTGCGTGCACAGCAAGTGGAATGTAGCCTGAAAATCAACAGTGGAAATTACAGATAACACTTATTCTCGTTGTTGTGCAAATATTTCCTGTGCTAAAATGTGAAGTTGTAGTCAAATAGAGCATATGGAGAAGGATCTCTTTGCAGTGGCAGACATGAGTGATGATTAGGACTATTTCAGAGAATCACAGAATATGCTGAGTTGGAAGGAACCCACAAGGATCATCAAGTCCCACCCTTAGCTCTGCATGGACCACCCCCAAGAGTCACACCATGTGCCGGAGAGCGTCATCCAAACACTTCCTGAATTCTCTCAGGCTTGGTGCTGTGACCACTTCCCTGGGGAGCCTCTTCAGTGCCAACCACCCTCTGGGGGAAGAACCTTTTCCTAATATCCAACCTAAACCTCCCCTGACACAACTTCAGGCCGTTCCCTCAGGTCCTGTCACTGTCACCACAGAGAAGAGATCAGTGCCTGCCCTTCCTCTTCCCCTCCTAAAGAAGTTGTAACTGCAATGAGGTGTCCCCTTGGTCTTCTCTTCTCCAGGCTGAACACACCAAGTGGTCTCAGCTGCTCCTCATACAGCTTCCCCTCAAGGCCCTTCACCATCTTTGTTGCCCTCCTTTGGACACTCCCTAAGAGCTTAATATCTTTCCTATATTGTGGCACTCAAAACTGCACCCAATATTCAAGGTGAGGCCACCCCAATGCAGAGCAGAGCGGGACAATTTCTTCAGCATGCAGCTGAAAGAAGATTGCTAAATGAAAGAGTGTTGCCTTATACAGATGGCAGTGCTGTCACAAACTCACACCTTGGAACTGGCATCTCATATTGATGACAGCAACCACATGTTCCTTAGCAATGAGACATTTTCACCAGAATCTTTCTTGTTTGCACAGCCATTGGTTACTGTGTTATCAAGGATGGAGCAGCAAGCCTAGGGAAGGAAAGAAGAAAACTATCTTAAAAACTGGTAATCAGCATGCAGAGGAAAACATTACAGCTATTTCCTTCATTACTTCCTCTCTGCAATGTTACTCTCTAGGATAATAATTTTCATCTACTGCTTTTTCTGATATTACTGTATAGGTAAAAACTTTGGCCCATGTAGGTCAAACACTAACAAAACCTCTTCAGCTTTCAGCAAAGAGGATAGGGGTGAGGACTTATGCACGTTATTCCTGGACAGAAATAAGCAAATCTGTCACTGGGGCAGTACTCTCTAGTGGTTTTGAGAGTGTGCTGTTATTCACAGCAGTTCAGTGAATTAATTCAGTAGTCACTTGTTCAGTTTTTTATTCTTTATGTCATTGTGACCTTGCTGTAAAGACAAACAGTTTTGATAAGCTGTTTTACTTTCCTTTGCAAAGTGTTCCCAAGCTTGTGAATTTTCATAAATATCAAATATCTGCTTCTGTTATCTCCATATTCATTCCCACTTAAACTTATGCATCTCTAACAGGCTCTTCCCTCTGAGTGATTGCCTTTTTCTGTAAGCCATCAACACCTTTGTCTCTATTCTTCCCCGTGAAGGGTGGAAATTAAGAGCCAAGTAGTATTAAGTTCTAGGTTAGAAAATACTTTGTTTGCTTTCCAACTAATCAGAAACAGAAATCATGAAGATTCACCAAAATCTGAAATGAAGTTATTTCTGATATTTCTTCAATTTAATGAGCTGAAAAATCCCATCCCATTGTTTGTGGCTTTCTTAATAGATCTCAGTTAACTCTCTCCTATAACACATTGTTACAGCTTGCACACCATTCTGCAGGAATACTGGTCAGAAATAGCTTGACACTAACCTCCAAGTTGTTTAACATCTTTTCACCTGTAAGATATTGCACGGTTCATGACAATACAGTGAATATCTCCTAACCAACGTCACTGAGATCCCCAGTCTTGTTCTTCTACATTTCATTGTGGGATTCCTGGTAGCAATCTGTGTTGATTGTTGAGAAATGCAATATATTTTGGAACAGAGACTCTCAAACATATGAGAATCTCATTTAATTGTCTTCTGGGTAGTGAATTGCCTGAGATGCCTTGCCCTGTATTACTTTTCATGTACTACCAAAGCCTCTGTTGGTAGGATTCTCCTGAAGATTGTGCCAAACTATTAGTCAGGCTATGTTGTATCCTTCCATTTGTAGCAGATTAGAAATCTATAACATAGTTTTAATTGCTTTTATAATATGGGATAGGCTGGTTACAAACATTTTGATCTGGATCAGCTCTAGCTGGAAAAAAAATATACACAGCTGGCATTCAGATGACCATCATGATGATTCAACCTAATCAGAACTAGTTAGATCACAGTTATCTAATCTAAGACATCTACTAAACTATTTTTGGAAAATGGACAGATAGGGAGGGATTTAAAATGCATTTAAAGGTTTTCTTTAAAAAAAAAAGGAAAAAATAAAAGAAAAAAGCAAAGCTTGGTTTCTTCAGCAGTATTAAAATTTAGAGAATTGTAAGCAGTAACCATGAAGCATAGAGAAAAGGGGAAGCTGGCTGAAAGCAGTGCTATGCGTTTTCAGGAAGCTAGTAGAGGCTTTGCTGTGGAGAAAAGGCACTAGAGAGAGAAACAGTGATTCAAAAGTTGACAGAATTTTTTAACATATTGATATAAATTCCAAAAAGCAGGAAGATTTATGCCTTTATGTCATATTTTTGCAATATCTGAAATGAACCAGTAAGTAATGAAACATTTTGTGTCTCACACATAGTTTAGTCACATACAAATTGTAGTTGCTAGAATTTTCTGTATTTACCAGAAGATGTTTGGTATATATTATCAGCTATGCCTTATTACACAGACATTGATAGTACCTGTTGCTTCACTGTAATCTAATGCAGTCTTGGTAGCCATCACATTAATATGCAGGTATTTCTGGAAGAAGAAAGTGGTCTATTTAACTAGGACAAAACTTCAGACTGCTAAAAACAAAAACACACATACAAGAAGAAAAAATAAAAAAGAAGAAAAAAAGAAGGAAAAAAGTTGAAAACCCCTAACTTCTGTGGTCTGCTATCCCAGACTAAAATACCTAAAAATTGCTTTCAAAGCAGGTATTTGTTGGAAATTCTTACAAGATCATTTTGTACATATCTTTGATTTCATCACCTGGTTTCAGCACACTACTAATAAGGAGTGCCAGAGTGTCCTTGAATTGAACTCCTGAATCAATGAGAGTTTTGTCACGCTGGCAATGGAAACTTCCAGGGAGGTGGATAAAATGCTACTAGTTTTACTACATGACATTCTTTTCTGTGAGTCAGCTCCTGAGTATTTCATGGAGCCCGGTGTAACCAGAATTTCCAGTCTGGCTAGGATAGCCCTAGAATATCCTAATACCCAGCAGATATCGTTTTGCTGTTTTCCCACATCACATGGAGGAAACAAGATATTCCTGCTCTCACCTTAAGCCCTGCAAAGGAATGCAGGCTTTTGCAGCACAGCAGCAGGAGCTGTGATGTGATACAAGTCTTATGCTTTATTGCAAAGCAACAGGAACATTTCTCTGGTTTCTACGGCAATATATATATATATATATATATATATATATGTTTGTGTGTGTGTGTGTATATATCCTAGAAAAAAAGATAAATGCTGTTCACTAACAACAATAACTGCAGGTAAAATAGTATAAGCAGGAAACAGAAGTTCCTCCCTAGCTGTCTGAAAAAGCACCTAATTTTTCTCACTGCAGATAAGAACTATCAAACTGTTCTTCTGTTGACTGACAGTGCCTAGTAGACATGTTCATCACTAAAATTTGATGACACTTTTGAAGGAAACATGTCTACTAACTCTACTAAATTTTAGTAGAATTAAATAGTCTAAATTTTAGTTATCTAAATTCTACTCGTTCAAGACCCTCCCACCATGAACTAGGTATAAGTAACAATAAGAGCAAAAAAAGAACACAGTACCAAGCAGGGCTGATTTTAAGCCAGATCACAGTTACCCATCACGAGGACTGATAAAAGTCACTAATGTTTCAACTATTTGACAGAATGAGGTAGAAGTCATTAATTAGACTTCTGTGAAATTACTTAACCATGTAGTTCTTAAACAAATATTTCCTTGACTTAGTACTTCTCAAGGTCTTCTCGGTGACTGAGACTGTAAACCTTTTGCCCAAAGCTACAGACGCTGCAAAAGAAGTCACTGCGTGCCATCTTGTGGATGTCACAAGAACACCATCATTTATTCTGAAAAGATGGATTCGTTAGGGGAAAGCAAAAAAAAAAAAAAAAAAAAAAGCGTGAGAAGGCGGGGAAAGAACAAATTTATGTCCTTGAACACGAACCTGCTGCATAACTCATTACTATCAGGAAGAGACACGTTCTGGAAAATAAGGAGGGGTTTGCTTTTGTTTCTTGATATTCAGTCGAAATAAACTACCGGTTCCACTGCCCGTGGGATCACACTATCAACTCTTAATGGTCTGTCATTAGTTAAGCAACTAGGCAACGACTTCAAGATTTGTACTTAATATCCAAGACATTTCCATTACAAAATATCACTTAAAACAATTTTTGTAACATTATTGTCTACATGCTCAGAGACAGCAAAACCGAATAGATCTGGTAGTAGCATACGTAGGATAACTTTCTCTTCCACTTTTCCTTTCTACATGTATACTAACACCACCATTTTGTTGCTCAATTATAGCTACATATATGATGATTCTCTAAGTCAGTCAGAGCTATGCAGACTGAGGTAAGGAATTTAAATGTTAGTATGAAAAGGATGGTGTGGAATTGAGATAAAACAAACAGAGGAGGGTAGGTTTGAGGCAAAATCACTTGTAATTTTTTTTTTTGCTTTCTTATATAAAATAGCTTGTGTCCACAGGTTCCATAAAGCGGTAACAGTCAGTGTTTTATAGTATGGTATATAAGTCAGTTTCTCAGAACAGTTAGCAGTTTTAAAAAGTTATTTACTTGGAACGCAATTAAATTCAAGCTCAAGTCATTGGTGTTTACACTGCTTTTCCCCAGTAAAAAGTAGCTGACCAAATTACTAGTAGGTCCTGCAGTACTTTTGTAACCTATATCAAACTGGTGAAATTAGCAACTGTGTCTGAAGCGGGGAAAGACTGTAAATTCACTTCAGGGATTTTGATGGTGTTTCCAGGTACAGTTATGCCTTTAAACACAAATATGTTTATGTGCAGCATAGCAATGCTGAATGAGAACCTAGAACTCAAATGGCCTATGTATCACTAATACAAATAGACTGCCTGCTGGCAGGCTGGTTGCTCTGTACTTAACAAAGATTTTGGACAGTTTTCACACTTAATACTATTTTGAACTTAAGCAAACTCAAATTTATTTGAGCCAGATCAGGGCCATAGAAAAGAGGGTGTTAATCACCTAAATAAATTAAAGAGCTTTATCAAAATAAAGAGCACTTGGAGACAGGAAGTGAACGAAGGGAAATGCTCAGCTACCCTTTATTTTTCTTTAAGTTATACGGAGTGAACACAGGAGGAGCACTTCTGTACTGCTAGGTTTTTTCCCAAGGGAGATCCCTACACTACTTGGGGTAATGACTGAAAAAGAACGTGAGTGAGCCTGATCGTAAATCAGAGGTAACAATGTTTTGGGGTTTGGCTTTGGTTTTAGTTTAGTCTTCTTTTTGCTTTTACAGTTCGTTGCTACCATGTAACAAGAAGATCTGGGAGCTTTCAGGAATATCTGCTGTGCAGTGAACGAAAAGGCAGACCCACGGTTACCACTGGAGCAGCGACCCTCGTCTCGTCGCACGGGCACCGGGGACGAGCTGCAGCGTTTCAGGTGAAAGGGCCAGGCTGTGGCGGCCGGCGCGGGGCAGGCGCGGCCGGGGCGGGGCAGCCACAGCTAGTGCAGGGCAGGCGCGGCCGGGGCGGNGTGCGGAGCGGTGCGGAGCGCCGCCATGAGGCACCTGCCGTACTTCTGCCGCGGAGAGGTGGTGAAGGGCTTCGGCAGGGGCTCCAGGGAGCTGGGCATCCCCACCGGTGAGTGGGCGGCGGCGGCACCTTCCAGCTGGGCCCCGGCGGCCCCGGGCGCGCTCCCGCAGGCCACCCAGGGAGCCGGGCACAGCCCTGGCCGCGGCGGGACGGCAGCCCTGCCTTCCTTGGCCCGTGACAGCGCTTTCGTGCGGGTTTTTTTCCCTTCCCCTCCTCCTACGTTGCTTAGGGCCTCGCACTCCCCTCTGTGCTACTGCCCGCCCCGCAGTGCGTTCAGAGGTTTCTCTGAGTCCTGGGTTGTGCCTTTGTTTGGCGATCGTCATGGTGGTGTACAGGATGTAGATAAGCGATCACACGCGCGGTGCTTCGGCGGCGTGGAAAAATACGCGCTCCTATAAACCTCAGACTAGAACGGGAAAGGGAGCAGGCTTTGGGAATTGCTGTAAGGAAAAAAGCTCGAGGGCAATAGAGCAAAGGTTAAAACAGAGCAGGTGGGCTTGGCCTGCAGCGAATATGTTTCCCTATTGCTGATCTCTCAGTTGTGTAAGCGCAGAGAGGTGGGCAGTGCATGAGGGTCTCCATCTGCCTTAAAGAGCCGCGGGAGTCAGCAGTCGTGTCGCAGGAATTCTAACAGGGGTGAGACTGTACGGGACCGCTCTCGCGGTGCTCCATTTCAGGCAAAATCTGATAAATTCAGTCAGAAGGGAATTTTGTCTTACCGTAAATGTGTAGTTTTCAAAGAAAATCACAGAAATCCACAGATGCCTCCAAAAGGCGGCTTGTACAGAATTGACTAGTGGCATTTATTTCTACATGTTTTATACTAACAAGTAAATAAGATGCTATTTTATAGCATCCTAGAATAAACTTAATTTTTTTTCTTCATCTTTCAACGCATTAAAACTATGATAATTTCCCTAAGAATTAAATGCATCCTGACTGGATATGTGACATGTTTATTAATTATTATTGCATAAGAGAAGGTGAACTATAAAATACAGTTTGTGTAAGAGGTGTAGTAGCTCTGGTATTGCCACAGGGACTGACTTTTATGAAGTTGTTTTATACTTTGCCAAATGGCATGTTGCATTATTCTCATCATCACAGGTGTTACGTTTGTGAATGGTATGCAGGCAGAGTTTGGCTTTTACGTATTTGAAGGCCCTGTCTCGACTTACACAGTCACTCACGCTTTGTACTTTCTAAAATTTTTGCAGCCAACTTTTCTGAGCAAGTAGTTGAAAGCTTTCCATCTGATATCTCTACTGGTATATACTATGGATGGGCCTGTGTTGGAAATGGAGATGTGCATAAAATGGTTTTGAGCGTAGGATGGAACCCTTTCTATAAGAATACCAAGAAATCAGTGGTAAGAATTTTGCTTTATGTGAGATTTTTATTTTAATACATGAGACAGATGGTGAATTTCAGTAAGATTAGCAGAATTTGATTCATGAATGAGATCTAGGAATTTGCTCTTAGAAATGCGTTTGGTATCTATATCATGGTCACATTCTGAAAAGAAAGTGAATAAAGTTTATTTTCTTCTCTCTGTACCACCATTTTGTAACTACTTCTAAAATAAAAATATAACAGTACTTGAAATGATGGTTGCTTGAGTTGCTGATAGCAAGTTAAACATAAATTGATAAATGTGTAGAATTTACTGCTTATGAGAGTCCTAGCATGGGCTGTAACATACTAATAATCTGTTGTGCTCTGCAGTCTGTCTGCAGTTCAAATAAGAGATGTTGGAGCATCTTAATGTGTAATAATTTTTTTATATGTAATGATCTTAAATTACGTATATCATCCATAGATGAAGTGCTGTGGCTTGATATACAGAGTAAGTATTTGAAGATATATAATAACAGGATGAAGAAGTTAAAATCCCACAGTGTGACAGCTGTGGTTTTCTTGCTGTCAGGTGCTGGTGGTTTTCCTGAGTCTTGCAGAGCTCTGTTTTATTCATTTAAAATGATTTTGTTTGGGCGTTAATCTCTGTTTCTAAATGTTTTCTTAGGCAAATATATACTTCTAAAAGTTTTTGCAGATAACTTTTCTGAACAAGTAGTTGAAAGCTTCCTATATGATAGCTCTGCTGGTATATTCTATGTGTTGGCCGATTTTGAAGAGGGACGTGCATAAAATGGTTTTGAGTGTAAGGTGGAACTGTGTGTCAGCCTGCACTTGCTCCTGAATTTTATCATTCAGTTCTCATGCGAGTTATTTGAAAAAGCTCTCCTTAAGCCAACTACTTCAGTCAAAATCTTCATAGTTACTTGGATGCATCAACTATGAGACATTAAGCTTTGTTTCTGATTTCCTGCCTTGGAAATCTTACCACTGAGAAGCAGTGAATCATTTCTCCTGCGTATTGTCTTTTTTTTTTTAATCTTGACTATCAGAATACTCTTTAAGTTAGTAGGGTTTTTTTAATTCCATTCTAAGTGCAATTCTCCTTCATAGCATAAACTAAAGCCCTGGTATTTTGATGTTGTATTATACGTGCTAAACTAAATGTCCCTTTTGTTGTTACCTGTTGAGGAAAATTTGGATTATGGATCTTAGATCTCAATGCTTACAGAGAGCAAAATAAACTCTGAAGTTCTTAATAAGTGCTCATTTGTTCCTCTTCCTTTAGGAAACACACATTATCCACACCTTCAAGGAGGACTTTTATGGAGAAATTCTTAGTATAGTCATAGTTGGATATATTCGACCGGAAAAAAACTTCGATTCCTTAGGTCAGTATTGGATGTCTTCCTCAAACTAATCTCCTTTATGTTTTACTCATGCAAGTTTTGTATCTTCCCTTTCTCTCCTTCCACTATGAGATGTTTTATCTGTTAACCTTTGAAATTTCAGTAAAATGTTTTCATTATCTAAAAAACTCAAAACGATACCCCCACATGTTCCAGTGTGTTACACTAGAAAATGGTTTTTCTGTTGCTTGTCTGTGGTGTAATTTTTAAATCAAGGACTTGTAAAAGCATCAGTCAAGTGTGTTAATTTTTTGTTTAAATGCAGTTCTCTTAGTATTGAAGCAGAACTGCTGAAGTATTTTGGAAAAAGAAGAGAGTAGGGCTTGTAATGGGTGAAAATGCAACTCTGCTAGGTTCTAAAAAAATAAAAAGGCATTTTAAAACAAAAGAATTCTGCCTTTCAGACGTCATAGTTATATTCTACTTCTATGATTGTTGTTTGATGTTTTGTGGTACCCCATGTTTTCACTTGATACTGTGTTCGAAATTCAAACTGACTTTTAAACATCCCTGTTCTTATCTTTTCAGAGGCGCTCATTTCAGCAATTCAAGAAGACATCGAAGAAGCAAAAAGACAGCTAGATTTGCCAGAACATCTTAAACTCAAAGAAGATAACTTTTTTCATCTGCCAGAAGGCAAGATAGTAAACAACCACTGAGAAGAACAATACAGCTTTTGGCTTGTCTGTTTGCTTGTTTTAATTTCTTTTTCTTATTTTTCTCCCCTGTCACGGAGCCTGTATATTTGCACTGCTTTCATAGGTTCTTTGTTGCCATATGTCTGTTAGGCAACTGAGATTGGAACCAATCATACAAGATGATCTCAGTTTTCTTTGGTTAATTCATCATTAACGCGGTCATGCAAAGGGACTAAAAGCCTGTATTAGGTTGTTACAGGTAAATTCTGTATCCTAAAGTTAGCAGTTGTTCAGAGATTGGAGCACATTCAGAACATGACCAAAGTTAATTGTAACCTTAAGGTATGGATAGTTCATTTAATGAAGAATGTCTGTTTTTAACCTACAGAATGTTATTCCAGCTTCTTTTTTCAGTTTTATATCATTCTTAGATCTGGATTTTAGCTTAGAAAATTTTGTTATTGAGTCAGAAATTTCCTGCGTTTAGATAGGATTGCGTAACAATAGCAAGATTAATTCTCTGTAGTTCTAATTTTTTTATATCTACATAGCTGTCATGGTTGATGCTCTTGCTTTAATTGAAATTATTTAAGTTTATTTGAAATGGAGGAAATCACTGTTGCTCATTGCATTACTGGAATCTGAGCTATACTTTTTCATAGTTGACTGTAGATATGACTACACATGACGTGTGTAGTTTACTTCTGGGAAGGTGTTTCACTTAATTTCAACAAATGAATGACACTGTAAAAGTCAATAAGCTGTAAAGGTTTGGGGGCAAAATACGTAGAAACAGTATAGCAAGACTTCAGCTCTTTGGGCCTTAAGGGAAAATAAGTAGTGAGAGGCAAATTTGCATTTTATATGCTGCTGGTATTTGTTATGAGAGAATGGGGAAAATCGAGGTTTTTCACTGCACTGGCAATAAAATGTCTGACTTCAAGGTTGGCATTGTTGTAAGGCACAGAAAAATCTCATTAATTCTCTGCACTAAGTGCAGGTAAGAGCCAAAGTTTTGGCTGACTAAGTAGACGAGTACACAACTGAAAGCCATTGGGGATTCATTGCATAATATATCAACACTGTAGTGGACATTTGTTATTTATTACAAGTAGTTGCAGACAGTCTTATTCTGAAATGTAGGGATACAAATGGGGATTGGACTAGATGATGTTGGAAGGTCCCTTCCAACCCTAGCTATTCTGTGAGAGGTAAATGGAGGGAGTACTGTCAAAATTTATAGTAATTTGGAAAATATTTCTCAAAGTATATAATGTATGATTCCAAATCTACTCATTTTCCTCTGACAAATTTTTCAGTCCTTTGTTTGATGCATGGAACCAGGTAATCAGGTAAGATTATGTCACATTCATAATCTTTCGACATCTGCCTGTGATGTTTCTGGAACATATTCTGAAATTCAAAATGATTCTGTGAATATGTCTCAACTGTGGTTTTCTAGACTACCATGTTCAATATGGAATGCAAAATTTCTGTAGTGCAATTTAATGAGTTTGCTCTTTGTCCTATCCTGTTTGAATCCTACCTTTTCACTCTAGGGTTTAAGAGAGTTTTAACAAGGTAGCTTTTTGGATCATTGTGGCAGGTGCTGTCAGGATGATAGTTTCGTTTTAAATTTTAGCCAGTATCATGGGCCATTGTAAGGGAAAAGGTCTTGAGGAAGTCAAGCACTCATATTTGATCTTTAGTACTTCGGGAGAAACTTGAGTTCATTTAAATAAATTGTCGACCAGTGCTGTTGATGGCAGAGGCAGGTTCAATATAGAATTTGAGGAGGGGGACATGGGGCAACAGTTTTCAGCAGTAAGATATACTTTCTTTTAAAGCAGAACAGAAATAATTCAGTGGACTTTTACTATGTAGTTTTGGAAACTATTTCTAAAAAGTCTGTAACAAAGAATTGTCTTGAAAGAGTGACGGTTGGAATTTGTTATGTTTTAAAATGGAAGGATGAAGGGACAACTGTTTTTGCAGAATTTATGCATTCTTCAGATTGTGTTAGTATTAAAATCATACATTTTACTACTCCTTTTAGAGAATAAACAAAAGCCACACTAGTCAACGGAATATGTCATCAAGCATAGATTGTTCTTCATTATGGTACTGTAGCTAAACTCATAGTTGCCTTTTAAATTGTTTTTTGCCAGTAATATCATGTGTCAGTTGTGGGAACCATGGTGCCTTAAGCTGGTTGTCTGAATAATACTACTCTGTATCTGTTATTAAATTCTACTATGAAAAATTCGATTCGCCATTTGGTTATAGAGCTACTGTGCTATGGATAGAGAACAGTGGCAAAGGGAAACCTTGAAAGACTTAGTTTGCTTTCAGATCCTTGCTGGGATGTGATCTATGGATACACTGAACTAATAAACTGCTTTATGTGTTTGTCTTCAAATCAGAGATAATGTTTCTGCATTCATTTGACTGAGTGTACCTGTTCATATTATTTAAGACAAATGTTATATATCACTGTTTAAACTCAGTACGTAATTCCTAGGACAGTATAAACTTAATGAAGGGTTATATTTTTGTATTATGTACAAATAACTGTATTTATTTTGGTCGATGTTGCTGCACTGTACCAATTACTAAAGGAACTGTAATTGACAAAATTATCCTGCTTGTCTTGGGTCTCCTTTCCTTTGCTGTTTCTATCAATGTTAGTGGTCTCCATTTTATGCAAAGCTAGAAGTGACTGCCTAAAATACTAAACTGATGAAAGAATGGTGAGATACTCTTCAACGTTCCTATGGTGTATGAAAACTTGCCTGTTGTGGGAGGTAGAGCCTTAAAATTCACAGCCTGAAACACCTGAATTGGTTTGTCTATATGCTTCCATTCAAAGCTTTCTAAAAAGGTGTTTTTTTCTTTTACAATTCAGATAGAAGGAACTGCATTCTATATTCTGCTTCAACTGTTAACCATTCATCAAAGATTTATCTACTGCTACTGAATCTTTATCTTAAAACACATTATGATGGCTCTGTCCTCTTTTGGGGGAAAAAATCTCATACTTACACTCGACAACTGTTTCTGTGTAAAGCTTTATATAAACTCTGTGTAGCATTAGTGAAGTTACATCAGGAAAAAATGTAACACATTGTAGTGGTGTATGTGGTAAGCGTTGCTTTTTTTTATGTCACATGCAGGGGGTTCTTTGGTGTAGACTGGTGTCTGTCTGAACACATGCTTTTGTCGGTAGAGTGCCAAGACTCGAGATACGGATTTAAGAGTGAGAAATCCCCAAGCACCTATATTGTTCAGGACTTTTCTGTAGCACTCAGCTTCCAAGGAACTGTCAAGTATCTAGATTTTTTTACTAGTTTTCTTCTGGAACGAAATCAAAATTAAAACCACCTATAAGGTACTTTTCTTCACTTCCTTTCTAGTGAAACTTAAGAATAGAGTCATGGAAGAAGAAATTCTTTTCCTATATGCATATGCTTCTTTGGAAAGAGAAAGGATGAAGAACTCTAACAGTTTACTCTTGCTTTTGAAATCAGATTAACTGCATTATTTGAGAGGTGACTGGATGGTAAAACTGTGCAGAAGATGTGAGTTTACATGATCATTTTGAAAGCACTATTAATAAGAAAGTAAAGAGATAATTGTCTAGAAGGAAAAAATGTGCAACTAGTTAAATAAGAGTTTAGGGCTTGGGTAACTGGATAAATGAGAATAGTAGCAAAAGGGTTACAGGGTGTGGAAAGGAGAAAACAGAAAAAAACCCTTAAGATTAAGCAAAGCCTTTGAAGCATTTTGGGTTTCTAACTATTTATTTCCTTCAGCACATCTTTGTCGGAATGGTGGCTGGAAGGAGGCAAGAGGATAGAGACAAGTATTGACTTTGTGGGAAAGGATTTGTGGATTTGAATTTTTTTAGGATTTATTTCATGACAGTGTAGAAAGCATAGACAAAAAGTCCATAAAGTAGAAAGCAGTGTCTCCTGCTTTTGTGCTGAGTTCTGTGTATTATTGGTTTCCTTTGTTATGCTGTTTTCTGTGAACTTTCTCCAGAGGTGTTTGTGACTAGTGAACAATGCCCTCTGAGTCAGTAGCTCTTGGACAAATGACCTTTTATAAAGTCTGTGACTCTCCTTGGTCTCCCTGCATGCTCTCGGCAGGCAGTTGTAATTGGCAACACCATAAGACTGATACAACTCTGTAGGTATCTAGTTTGGGAATCCCTGGCCACTGTTTTTAAAATGCCAGTTAGAAAAAAAAAAGGTCTTTCTCACAATTCACTTCCTCATACTGAATCCTTCTCATGTTATCCATCAGTTAGTTTTTGCTCTCAGGAAGACCCCTTGAAGGCAATTTTCTGCCATCTTGTAAAGAATGGACATTTTCATCATACCAATACAGTGTAAAATCATGCAGTCTTCCTGCTGTGTCTCAGGAGCAAACTTCTCATTTGAGCTGTCATTTTAATCCTGCCAGAAGCATTGCTTTTCTGGGAGAAAACAAGATACTGGTACTGATTGTCTCCTTCTTTCCTGCAGTTAATAAATATAAAACATGTTAGTAATGTTACACCTAAACCAAACGACAACCCCTGTGAAAAAGACATTTGAAAAGAATTCAGAGCTCTTAGTGTTTTGAATGGAACAAAACTACATTTCTGAGTATGCAGTCTTACTTCCACTAAGGAAGGTCAAATTATTTCAAGAAACAATTTTTATATTTAGAGTGCTTATTTATTATTGGGGGAAGGGGTTTGATTTATTTTTGTTGGTTTGGGGGGGTTTGTGTGTTTGGTTGTGTTTTTTGTTTTGTTTTTGTTTTTTTTTACCATTGAGAGTTAATATATCTATATATATACACAAAGGTTT
This sequence comes from Campylorhamphus procurvoides, assembly GCA_013396655.1. Lineage (NCBI taxonomy): Eukaryota > Metazoa > Chordata > Aves > Passeriformes > Dendrocolaptidae > Campylorhamphus > Campylorhamphus procurvoides. The sequence continues at coordinate 113,019 of WBMV01002022.1, read as the reverse complement.
TAGTAAAATGATGATGTTAGTCTGAGAACTCATAAACAAATGCTTGCTGCATTGATTTCTTGTAGGGATTTAGGGCTGCTTAGGTGTACCTTGAATTAAGTCTTTGAAATTCGATAGAAGTCAGGTTATATATAAATCACTAACAGTGATAAAGCATAATGTTAATCCAAACAAGAGTAGAATAGCAGGATATCACAAATAGTCCTTTTCAAAATCGCCATTTGAATTTATTTTTCATTCTTTTTGTTTCATCCTGTTTTCCCTGGAGAACTTCTCCTAATAAGAACTTGAGTTGGAGTGACAGATCAGATGTGCCTTTTCAAGTAACATTATTATGTTGCTTTTAATGAATATAAACCCTTATTTTGACCTTTTTAATCTGTCATGTGATTTTGTATTCCTCTTTGTTACTGAAGGTATAATGATTAAATTCCAAGTGGATTCCACAGAATTCTTTAAAACTCTCAGGGGTCTTTACGAGGTCTTTAGAGTATCTTAACACCAAAAAAATCCACCAAAGAATTATGGTATAAAATTTAGTCTCACTCATTTACTTCCTTTGTAAAGGTAAGTCTTAAGTGATTAACAGCTCTAGAGCCGTTTATTCTTGGAAATGTAAAGGAACTAATGTAAGGCTTGGTCTGCTCTCATGGCCACACTGACCATACTGCAACAAATAACAGCACTTTCATGGTGGTTTTATGCAAAGGCTTTGTTCTTCTGCAGCAAGGGGCCGTGAAGAGCATCCTGTTCTGTAGTATTATTAGGTAATGTGAAAAATTATTACATTGTTCTGTCCCTTTGAAGTAAATTACCCACTGAGTATTTATTCCCTTTGGCATAGTTTGAAAGTGCTGAACCATTTAAACAACAAATGGAAAATGTCTGTTCTAAATGATCTCTGCTTTTTTCAGTTCTCTGTCCCAGGGACATCATAAAAAAGACAAAGAGAGTCCTTCTTGCCAGAGTGCTTCTAGACTGTATTTCAGTTTGCAGTAAATCCAAACTCTCTCTGTATGATGAAACACTATCTAAAAGCACTGGAATTAAGATTAATTAGGTGTTGAAGATGTATAGAATATTTCAGATATTTTTCATGCTAACAATACTGTGGAAGAGGTCATGTCATAAATGCAAATCCGTGGGAAAAGATTATGAGGAACAACATTGGCTTTGGGGATGACAGGTGCACCAGATGATATCAATAAAGAAAATCTGGGTAAAACAGCTATTGTATTATGAATTGCTATAATTATGCAGTAGTAAACTACTGGCACTCCATCTCGGTGACATTAGATAAATATACCCATCTTGTTTATCTGCATGTTTTGATAGTGATTGGCATGGTTTTTGGTAAACGTGTATAGGCGTACTTGGAATGGATGTTTGTAATACAATGCGCACACAAATGTATAGGCAAAAGAATTTGCTCTTTACAGAATGGACAAATACATCTCTTAAAACAGTGTACATCTAGAGTGCTGCCTAAAAGCCTACAAAGCAGTTACATAAAGCTTTAGAAAAATACATTTTTAGAAACCATGCCCTTCTCGTGATCTGTGTTGGCTGAAATCTTGAGCTCAGCATGCTAGAAAATCATTAAATACAGTGCAATAATTTTGTAAGAAAGGCGGCAGAGCAGAAAATCTATAAAGTAGTAAAGAGTTCTCTAAATTAATAAATTTCATCCTATTCAAAAGTAATCTTCCTCATTGTCTCCCAGGAGACCATCTTTAAACATATGTTGAACTGTTGCCATCCTATCCCATAAACCGTATCTTCAGTCTCAATCACTTGATGTGCTTGAATTAGTTGCCTATTTGAAAAGGAAAGGCTTTGGACTGAATCACAGATTCTCATACTCACCTTTGTTAAAAGCTGTGTTTTGCCATACTGTATTCTCCAGATTTGTCTAATGGTTCCGACAAAAACGAAAAGCAAAATCAGCTGGTAAGAAAGTAAGTGGTTTAGGTTTTGCTCTCTGATGATAGAGTGTGTCATAATACCCAGTCATCTGATAACAGCAGTTAAAAAAACAAAACTATGTGAGATCAGGTGGGAGTGGTCTTTCTTTTAAATGACCTGGTAGAATATGTAGGTCACTATACCATTTTTAATGTGTTGGAGATACTGCCATACCCCTCCAATACCACAGTTGTGCTCTTGTAGCTGTGATGGTATAAGGCTAAAGACAAAGGAGGGTGGTAGGACAGAAGTGGAGTTTTTTTATTAGATTAGGGATAAAAGCAGAGAAGCTAACGGGGAAGACACACAACTTACTTCTAACCTTAGGCTAGGAACGCTAAACAGTCAGAAATACTTACACCTTTACCTATGACATCTAGAAAAAATTGAAGACTGGTGATGTGGCCTGAACCTGTTTTTTCCAGTTCTATCAGATTGGTTTATTAAGAACATTTCTTCACTCTACAGATCTTCTGTGTGCAACACACTAGCTATTTCAAAGTCAATGAGATTTTTATGTGATAATACAGATTGCTATCTATTCAAATAGGTACTTTCCAATCGACTGCTTTATGAAACGCATGGGTGTTGAAAAAATGCTTTGTAAGTGAGAGAAGGTGGAATCTCCCATATCAGCTGCAAGTAAAGCCTTGCCTGGTCTGGTGGTGGAGCAGAGGCAACATGTGTGCCTTCAGCTCAACACCAGACTTTTGCTCTTTCCTGCTTTTCATTTTTAAATGCCAGCCTCATCAGTGGGTTCAGTTGGGCTTAATATGTTTCACAGAATCATGGAATGGGTCAGTTTGGAAGGGACCGCTGTGGGTCATCTAGTCCAATCTCCCTGCTCAAGCAGGGTTGTCCTAGAGCACATGGGAAAGGATTGAGTCCATATCATTTTTTAATATCTCCAGTGAGGGAGACTCCACAACCTCTCTTGGCAATCTGTTCCAGTGCATGGTCACCTGCACAGTAAAGAAGTTCTTCCTCATGTTCAGTTGGAACTTTCTGGGCATCAATTTCTGCCCCTTGCCTCTGGTCCTATGTCTTGGCACCACTGAGAAGAGCCTGGGTTTGTCTTCTTAGCACCTGTTATAGATGCTTATGTACATTGATGAGGTCATCTCTCAGTTGTCTCTTTTCAAGGCTGAACAGGCCAAACTCTCTTAGCCTTTCCTTGTAAGAGAGGCTCCAGTCCCTTGATTAACTTTGTACCTCTCCACTGGATCTGGTCCAGAAGTTCCGTGGTCTCTTGTACTGAGGAGCCCAGAACTGGACACAGCACTCCTGATGTGCCTCCCTTGACCTGCTGGCAATGTTCTTCCTAATGCATCCCAGGATTGCCCTTCTTGGCCACAGGGACACACTGCTGGCTCATGGACAGCTTGTTGCACACCAGAATCCCCAGATACTTCTCCACAGAGCTGCTTTCCAGCAGGTCAGCCCCCAGCCTGTACTGGTGCCCAGGGCTGTTATTCCCCAGATGCAATGCCCTACACTTGCTTGTGTTGAATTTCAGACTGTTCGTGTCTACCCATTTCTTCAACCTGAAAGGCTGCACAGCCCTCTGGGATATTACCCACTCTTCCTAGCTTTGTGTCGTCAGTGGGCTTGCTGAGGAGGCATCTGTCATCTCAGTACAGGACTCTGGGGAGCACCACTAGTGACAAGCCTTCAACTAGGCTTTGTGCCACTAATCATGACCCTCTGGGGTCTGCCATTCACCAAGTTCTCAATCCACCTCACTGTCCATTCATCTGACCCATACTTCTTGTTTGCCTATGAGGATGCTGTAAGACAGTGTTGAAACCCTGTTGTGATTCCTTGCTGCTTCTTGTTTTGGTTTTGACTAAAACCCAGCTTTTAACATGGTTTTCCTTCTAGACTAATGAAATAAGTTGTCTTGACACCAACTGCATCAGCTTTCCGATAATGTCCCAATGCCACTGCTTCATCACCAAAAGCAAACCTGGGCCTCAGTAGAAAAGAACAAAACAAGTGTGAAACTGACGACAGTTTCATCTTTGTCAACTCAACTTTTCCTAATGGAGAAATTTATCAAAGTCCAGAGATTTGGTTGGTGTTCATCATGAGTGGCAGCCTTTAATTTTACAGTCAGATATAAATGTTTAAATGCCTCAACTTCTGTACTTCTCTTGCCAACGGAAGGAGCGGATTTTTTTTTCATGTCTAAAAGTTCACAAAATGGACAGTTGTGATAAAAAGATTTTTCATATGAAGGGTATTATTTCCAGGAATATAACTAGAGGTTTCCCAAGAACAGCCTTGCAAAGTTGCCAAGAAAATCAGTCATGAAAAGGTAAAATGTTTATCCTTGGCCTTTGAACCCATGCTAAATGAAAACAGTAAATGACTGGGTTTAGTCATAGAAATATCTTTAACATGTCAGTTAAAGTTTTACTCAGGATGGTGTGACAGGTTATGTTGCATAATTCTGCAGGAGAACTAATTAACTAATAACTAAGTTTCTTGCCTTTATGGGAAGACTGCCAGTTTGGAGACTTCATCTCTCCTGTTCCAACCTATTATTCATGGTTCCTTGTATAAAAACAAGTTTCAAATATGGACAAATAAGTTCGTGTCTTCTTGTTGAACTGTTTTGTTATATTTCTTTCTGCCCCTATGTCAATCACGCAGAGGATCCTATAAGCTTCTGTTTAAAATGTTCCCTCTGTACCTCTTCTGTTGCAAGTGAATGAATGTGAGGTGAGCACACTTTGCCCACACATGAAAAAAACAGAGTCCAGTCTATGAGGGTAGAACAGAAAGGTGTTTGGGTTTTGGTTTTCTTTTTTTTTTTTTTTTTGGTTGGTTGGTTGAAGTGTCAGTTATGTATTTCAATTTAGTATTTTACAGTATATGATAAGTATATAATATTACAATTCTTAAAATACTGTGCAGCACATAGTACCTCGATTAATTTTATGTCTTGGCTTGGAATAGGATAACATAGGAGTCTACCAGGCTCAATCCACAGTCTGCTTTATGGAGCCTTAAATCTAGGACTCTTTCATGTAAAAGCTTGACCTTCCAGAAAGGACTAGCTATTCTATTCATAGGATTGAGCTGTAAACTTGAAAAGGCTTTTAAGTATGTGATCAGAATTAAAGCCAAATTTCAATTAATGTCATACTTTATGTTCCCTTTCATCGATTTCCCCAAATTTGTCTTCTGTATGGAATACCACTTTGTTATCTGGTATAACTGGGCTATATGCTAAAATATTGTCTTATTTAAATCCTGTAGCAAAGGCATTTGTTCATTTTCTTAATTTTCCCCTCATGTGCTCCTTTTATGTTGTATGGAAATGAAGAGGGAAAATGACTCACTTGAAAGCCTGAGAACAGGTGAGGGAGAAAATAATTTAGGTGCTGTAAGAGTTACATGTACTTGTACTTCTCTGCATATGTTTGGGACATTTCGTCTAAACCCCGGTCATTTTGTGGTCAAAGAGACTCATTCCTCAAGCATCTTCTACTTAGATCCTTGTAAATGTGATTGATGTCTTGTGCTTCATTTTAACCTTTTCTGAAGAATGAATGTTGGGAAGGAATTAAATGTAGAGAGTAAAAGGGTGAAGGAGAAAGGAGGAAAATAACAGACAGGCAGACAGTGGTCTGTAGTACATTTCCATAATAATAATTATAATTATTATCATTATCTGGGGTTTGGGAAGCTTTCTAAATGTTGTGAATTTAATTGAGTATATTGGTAGCAGCAGTTATATAGGAATAGTCCTCATAAGGTTTAATGGGTGTTTAAGGGTTGCATATATATGTGTGTATTTATATAAACTTTTAGATGGTAGAAAAAATGCAAGCATTTGGTTTACAGTAGCCAGTTCAAAGCTGTCTCAACCCACTCTGAAAATTACTGACATTTTGGAAATAAGATGTTGTCTTATAAAATGAGATCCAGATGAGCCCTATTGTTTTTTGTGTTGGAAGACTGCAGTAGAAGTAGTTGGAAGAACCATTATATTCAACAGTCATGAGAAAATAGTCCCTTCCGTTCTTGATACTAGGATGCCCAGAAGTTGAGCAAGATGTAAGAAGTTCATGAACTCAGTCAAAGGAGATTTTTTGGGTGCTGTGGTCAGTTTTGGTCAGTCAGCATGCTTTGATTCATTATGGCAGTAGTAGCAGTGTTAGTAGTGGTAATAATAGCATGTACTGAAAACAAAGGAAAAATAAGTCTCATGTTTGGGAAAAGGCTAATCATGCAAGTCTGTAAAATGGGCTCTAGGTGGGACAAGCATGAGCTTTATAAGATACTTATTTTATTAATTCAGTCAATAGGTCATGTGAATTCAGGGAATTACACAGCAGAGGGATTTTCTCTCACATAAGTGCAGATTTATTTGATTTTTAAATGTCACCAGATATGTATAATCAAGGAAAGTATGTCCAACAGGTGTGCTAATATTATACTCTCTAATCTGATTCTTCCTTTGAAACTTTATAACAGCTTTTAAGAGGTTCTCGGTGTTCACTTACAGCAAAGACCAGAAGCTACAGTAAATTTTGTCCTGTTTTCATGAGAACTTTGCTTCAGGAATATGACAAGTGGTAAGTGAAAGAGGAGGTCGTGTGCCAGCAAAGGATGAATTTTTGCAAGTAACTTAATCTGTATTAGTTGTGGCATAAATTGTGAAAAATAAAGTCCTCTAAATACTACAACTGTATATCATCAATGAATGTTTATTTTCCATAAAAATCTGAATTGAGCATCACATCAAAAATTACAATTAAATATTACATCATGTAGTTATCAAACATTGAACTGAAGTCTACATGCAGTTCAGTATTTTGCTTGTTTCTGATGGCTCACTTTATATTTTATTAATGCCTAGAGCATTATTTATTCAATAATTTGTGGATTCTAAAAGCACAATCAGAATAAAATATTCAACTAAATTAAGATAATGGTTTGAATTAAAATAATTTGAATCAGCGAGAAATAAAAAAGGAAAATTTGCACGTGTGAACCCTGGAAATATTATGAGAAGACGCAATGCAGTTTGCACAATACACATAACTATTGTGTCTGTGTCTTACGAAGAGACAAATTCTATCACAGTAAGATTAATTTGAATTCCTTTGGGTTTAAGAACAAATATTACATGGTTGCTGTGTTGAAATAATTGCAGGACTATATTTGAAACTGTCTGTGATACAGAGTAATTTGACTTGTATGCTTTATAAATGTATTTCACCAGAAACCACCTTCTGGTATATCTGTCTTGTCAAAGGAATATAGGAGCGTGTAGGTACATGCATGAAATACAGAGGTTCAGATATAATTTCTGGATTAAACCCTTCATTCACCAGGTGCATTTTCTGATGCTTGAAAGTTGCAGTAATTTGCATGACATCCTAAAAAAGAAATAATTCAAGTGAAGTACAATAGTTTATTTCAGCCTGTATTGGTGAAAATATGATGTATTTATTGAATGAAACAGATAATACAATTTTACTATAGAATTTCTTCAGTTAAACAAAAGTATCTGATTCACAACTGCAGTGAAATCTAAATCTAAATTAAGGTGTTATTTCTTATTCATTCGCCTATTAAAGCCACACACAAGACTGCAGGTTCATGCTGCCAACATTTTCTTTTATTTCCCATCCTGAAAGAAGCCATTTTTTAGTTCTTGTTGAAAAGAAGTTTAAAAAAGTCAAGTGAAAAAGATACTATCTCAGAGCCATAGAGTTCCCTGGTTCTTTACATCATTGTCCCCAGGCATTTACTATTTTTTTAGAATCAAGTCAGAGAGGCTGAGAACAGCTTTCAGTCTGCCTGGTTTTCACAAAACCAGTTAACCATGATTGCAAGTCATATTAGAAAGAGCCTACATACGAACTGCTGAAAAGATTTCAAGACTGATTTAATTTTTAATCCCATTTTGCATGAAAATTTCATATATTTGTCACTCTTGATTAGTTTGACCTCTTTCTCAGGACCTAGAGAAGGGAAGTAATTTTCTGTCCACATGGAAAATTGTGAGTTCAACATTCAACCTATTATGCTCCCCTGATATGTTTTATAAAGTAACAATATTTTTTTATCTTTTTGATACTTTTTTAAAATCAAATGTATCTCCTTTAATAAGAATTTACACATGTGCAAATATGCATTAATTAGTACTGGTAGAAACTTTCATTACTGTGGCTCCCTCTCAATTACTTAAAAAGAGCTTTAGTCAGAGAGCACATAAATGCAAACAGGTTCAATCACTTCCGCATATACAGACACAAGAGCTGTGTGTAGATTTTCTCCATCTAGTGGAACTGTGAAGACAGGTCTGTTCTAAAGGCTCTTCCCAGAAGAGGCCACTGCTGTCCTGAGGAACCATAGGTAGTATAATCTGTGATAACTGCATTTGGAGTTACCTTTACTTAGCACAGTAATCTATTTATGAAAAAAATAGCTTTTCTTCATCTTTAAAACTCTTCAGAATTAGACTTTTCTCTAAATGTATAAATCCTTTTTCTGCTCATCCTCTCCAGTCACATGCACTTTCTTAAATTCCAAATGTTGTTCTCAACCAAATTTTTGCATTTTAGACAATTTGGTAATATTTAGGGAGAGGTAAAACTGTCAGATTCTTCTTGACATCCATAGCAGCAGAAAACTAAGAGCTATAAACTTTCAAATGATGTAATGGAGGGCCCTTTCCTGCTCTTTGCAATTCATGCTCTCCTGCCCTGTTGCAGAAGATCATTCTGTGTGGAGTACACAAAAAGTGTAATCCTTGCACTTTTAATGTGCATGTTGAAAAGGAATTGTATCTCAGTTCTGCTCTTATGCTTTAAAGCACATGGGTGCATTTTAATTCTCAGGTTAGGAGACCTTCACTATAGAATATTTATCTTACTATCTGTTGCAAATAACCAGATATTTCCTTGGTGCTTTGTTGGTAACAGTGAATAATAATCACTTGGAGAACAACCACAGTGAGAACAGGTTTGAAATAGATCATGTCAGCTTTTTATAAGAAGACACTTTTTTGTGTAATATTGCCCACATGTGTTTACTTGGTCTTCTATTGGCTAGAAAAAAACCCTAGCTAAAAATGAAGAACAGTAACACAAAATCCTTTCCAGAGTTATTGATCACATCTAGGATGAGTGGATCCTCAAAGCAAAATAGAAGTTTATGTCATCAAATATTTTCTTTACTTCATAATTATAATAACAGGAACAATAATTGAGACTAGTATTACCTTTGATTTTCAATTATTGAAACTGTTTGTAAGTTACTTCCTGCATTACATGATTGAGAGAGCAATTTTCAAATCAGACAGAAGGTAAATACAAGTAGGAGACAACTGATTGTCTTACCATAATCCTCACAAAGCGTGGTTGGGCATAACTTGGAAGGAAGTCCACAACATGCTTATAAAGTCTTTCTCCATTAAAGGCATGGTTAGGTTTAAGCACAATAGCTGCCATACCTGTTCTTCCTTCATAATCTAAAAAAAAAATTGAAAAAGTGTGTCAAGTAAGACTGAATGTTGTGTAACATTTGGAGGGATTTAGTATTGGCCGGAGCAAATATTTTGATATTATGAAATATCTACCTTCTCAGACTTCACTGAGTATAAGATACATGATATTTAATTTATAAGGTACATGATATTTTATTTCCAATACATGGTATTGGAAGGCCTTAAAAATTAGTTTCAGTGGGTTTGTTTAAATAAAAAAAAATGCCACCAATGTCTTTCTATTAGGAATCCTGTATAGCTGGAAGCTGCCTTCTAGGTTTTCTTGCTACCTTGCTCAATCTTAACATTGGTATTATAGTAGCCTAATTAAATCAGAGGGACCATTAATTCAATAAAAAGCTGAATGCACTCACATAAAGACTAATACAAAAGATGGACATAAACACGCATGAGACTGTACTTGGTCTGTATCAAGCCTAATGACACTGTATAAGCAGTGCTGAGTTTTTTGAACTCTATTCCACAGGCAGATTAGTGGCAAAGATGGTGTCTCCCAGTAAATTACCGGCATTCAATTATGTGTGACATGAAAACAGAAATAAAAACCCTTTTCAAAAACATGTAACAAACATAGTTTCTTCATTCTCTTTATTGAAACACAGGTGAAAATTCCAAGTGGAAGAAACATCTAAATTGAAAGAAATCAGCTGCCGTAGTCAAATCAGTCCACAATGAAAGAATAACTTTGAGGTGGGGCCAAAGACACTGGAAAGATAAAATATGTGTGTCCCTTTTCCTGAAAATGAATCTGCAGTTACTGAATTTGTGGTAGCCTAAAAAGTTTGTTTTGGCTATATTTACCACTGAAAGCAATTCAGAAATATGAAACACAATGCTATCTAGATTTTATTAACACTACAACCAAAATATAATGTGTTTCTTAAGCTCTTGAGGCTTTTTATTAGTGTGCTATTCACTGCCTCAGGTAACAATAACCCTTTTGCAGAGTTCTCATCAGCTGCAAATCTGGATGATGAGATATTCTTTGCACACTAGATCACAGTTTTATTTGTATGCCATCTTGACTTGCATGATGATAAACAAGATAACCTGAGGATGTCACCTCTCAATGGTCACGCTCCTCATGATCATATGTTCATGACCTTTTGATCAGCCATTCAGATGATGGCTTTTTCATTTTATTTTTATGTATCCTTTTTCTTTGAATCCATTGTGTTTCCCATCCCTCAGTGCATTTGTCTCTTGACAACTTGTTCATGCGACTAGTTTCTTTTAATACTAGAGTTCATTTACCTTGTTTCAAAGAAAACAACAGGTATTCAGCACCACAAGGAATTTTGCCTTCCTCAATCTGTTTCTTCAATGGATGCATCTTCTGAGAAATTTTTCACCTGATCTTGTAATTTAGTTGTCTACAGCTTTTCAGCATAGCATTATGTATATTTATGAAGTGTCATGTGTTATTTGGAATGTTCCATTTATGAAAAAATATATATATTCTTGGATGGTCCTTACCAACAGTAGTTTCAGACATCGTCTTTTAATACGCTCCATTTTACCATTTTTCAGGTTAAAGACTGTAGCATAGGAGAAGTCTTCTGTAGTTTATAACTTTGTACTTCTCGCGTGTGTTACAGTATTCAATGCATCCCAATATTTCTGCCATTCATTGCAAAATTTCAGCAATCATGTTTATTAAATACAGCACTTTACTGAAACTGAAATTTCAGAGCACTGTAGGAAAACCTGAATTGCCAAGTTAACATCATTTATTTCCTTACACACAAGTGTGCATTCTTTGCAAGGCCAGAAAAATTAAAGTAGGAAATTACTATTTGCATTTTGTATTCTCAGACTATAGGAAATGTCTTACCTTTTACGCTTACACCATAAACATTAACTTCTTGGACAAAATCCATCATGCCAATGATCTCTGCAACTTCTGAAGTGGCAACATTTTCTCCTTTCCACCTGTTGAAAATACTTCTTATATTATCATAGATGTTAACTTACAGATTTTTATTCTATATGTGACGGAGCACTACTTTTAATATGGACTACCATTTTTCTTAACTGAAGAATATAGACAGAAAAATCCTTTTCTGATTTAGTGCCATCTCATTTGAGACCCAAACATTAAGAAAAGTGCCAAATTTTAAAAATTCTACTGTGTTGGTGTGAACTTTGGAGGACTTCATTTCTATCCTTAATGTTTCTGTTTAGACAAAATTGACATTCATCAGATTTGAGTCTGGGCTGTGTCTTCCAATCCTGCATATATATGATTTCTTCCAAACTCCTTGGATTTACTCTTGTACCTGAAAGTGTCTCCCACCCGGTCAGTGAAGTAGAGGAAACCATCCTCATCCATCACTAAGAGGTCTCCTGTGTCAAGATACACATCTCCTTTCACAAACACATTACGCAGGAGCTTCTTCTCTGAGGCTTCTTTATTTCCAGCATATCCAGAAAATGGGGCATCATCAGTAACTTGAACCACTAGAAGACCAGGTTTACCTGCAGGCATGAAAAGGGGATGAAAAGAAGCATATATACAGTGAGCTATTTAGAGTATAAATGATGCCAAAAATATTTTGGAAAGCCTCATTTTTTTCTATTCGTCTTATTACTACATTTCCTTAGCTATTCCCTGAACAGAAAAAAGAGATGAGTGGTAAAGAGAACATAATTTTGCTTCCTTCTCTTCTAAAAAACTGGACCATAGGGAAGACATTTTTAGAATGTGTTGTACATCACTTACCTTAAGAAAGCATTTACCCATCGAAAGGATGACATATCTGTCCTTTGAATAGGGTGCTAATAGTGAAAAAATACATGGGGGCAAAATATAGTGCCTAAGCTCTTATGTTTTAAGTTTTTCTGGAGACAGGGTTGCTACTGCCCTCAGCTCTGTGCTGGTGTGACAACACACACTGTAAGCCATAATGTGCCCAGGCCCCCAAACATCAAAGAGTCCCGGGAGTCTGACGCATATCCCTACTAGGCATCACTCCTTCTTGCTGACTGTTTAAGTCCCATTCATAACAAGGGCAAAAATTCCATTGACTTCACTGGAATTGACTCAGAATACCCTTTAAAAATAAATTTCTGTTGTTCTGTATCTATGATAGGTACTGGCTTTTTTCTCAAGTGTGTTCCTGAGGTTAGAAAATATTTCCATCGTTTAAAGACTTTTATTGTTATTCTTTCAATAGACGTAAGAAGATGTTTTCAAACAAATAGTTTTCTTCATAGCTTTATTTCTGCCTCTTAAATTAAAAACTCTTCATTGTTTTGAACTCTCAATGTAGAAAGTGGAATGAAAGCTCGCGTTACCTTTCAGAAGATAGCTGGCACTGCTCAAATACAATGCATGCTTTATAACAAAAGAACAACCAAACAAGAATGCTGAATTTAAAAAAGGAGTTACCCTAACCCCCCTAGGGGTTACCTAACCCCCAGTCAGTCTTACAGGATGATTCTGTAGTCCAGTCTGTGAATTTACTGTCATTAGTGTCTCATATTTCATTGAGTAACAGCTTCAGAGTTATCTGAAAAATATGTGTAACAACCTGCAAAATTTTTCTAGTTGTGTCATGAAATTGGGCATTTTATCAATTTCACTTCAGAAAATAATTTCTTGTCCAGTTTATAATGTAATGGTAGTGAAGAAGCAAGCAAGCTCTTTTCAAGTAAAAAAATAATATTTTGCTTGATTTAGATATTATCAGCAAACCTTGTATTACCAGAAATAATAAAAAGTTATGTTTGTTATCAGTACTAATACCAGAATACAAATTATTATCAAAAGTAATTAACAATAACTGTTGCTTTGATGACCAGTACTACTGTGTGTCATTGAAGTCTGACATTAACATGACATATTACCACTTCGGTCAGCTGTACAAGCCTCTTC